>OV816025.1:206530434-207130434 GCA_929113105.1 Agrypnus murinus
TAACATAACTCTACCTATATTATCCTGTTTAAATATGTTTTATTATACGTTGCCTAATTATTTTGCCGCATATTATATTAAATCATTGTTTTTATTTAAATTAAGGGTTAAGTGGCAGAGCAGCATCACCCAGTTAGGTGATGCTGAACTTCGCCTTAATGTAATGTAATGAATGTAATTTTTTTTCTCTGCTTATTAAAATAAAGGCATTTATTACTATTATTATTATTATTTAGGAGCCCATGCGGAAAGTAGCGGGAAAACTTTACAAGTCTCCAAGTACTGAGCGCCGTAAGTGCAAGATGGATGAAGTTTCACATGGGACCAAACTGGAGCGTAGACTTTCATTACGTATTCAGATAGTATTTTCAAGTTATCAGAAGGGTTCTCGCTGCTGACGTACAGGCGTAAAATGCGATTAGCTGCCATCTTGCATGTGATGGCTTCCCTGGGTTTTTCTTCGCTAGATCTTCTGAATACTCTCCTCGTGGCGTGGCAAACTTCTAGCAAATATTTTTGGTCAGTACTCAAATCTTGACTGACTTCTAAATAGGGAAGGTTACCTTCGATTGGTGAAAAACTTGCAATGTCAAGCTTTTCGCACCCATCTAGTTTCTTGCCAATTTCGCCTGAGTAGGTTCTAGGCCCAGTAGTGTTTCTATCTAGAAACTGGTACAGACGGCGTAAGGGAAGTCCATTGGAATGAAAAATACAAAACATCCATTGCAATCACCTTTTCAGTCCTTTTTCAAGTAGAGAAATCACACCTCCCTTGGTCCTAGTGCTGGTAACAGTCCTTTCTGCTAGCATAATAAAGTGCACGGATCGCTCTGTGACCTGCTGTCGAAACAACTTGATCTCTGTGTCCTGTTCTCTCTCTTCCAATCTTCATCCTGTCGATAACCTTTTCTCTGTCTGTCTGGGAGATTACACCAACGTCTTGCAGCTCTGTCTGATACGCCTGTTCGATCACAGATGGATGCCAATGTTGGAAGTTTTACCCTCTGTGAGATTGATGGCCTTCCTCAAAATCCGATTAAGATTCACTGCCGGATCTTTCCATGATATTTTCGTTTACCGCTTGATCTCCATCTCTATTTGATTTCGCATCTTAAAACAACACTTTTCGTTACGTCAACTCCTTCCTCCTACTCCTCCCAACTCTCTCTGTACTCCGAAACACAAATTAAGGTTTTAACACAAAAGTAAATTGTGAGAAAATTACAGGAAATAGTTCGTGAAGGCAGATACGGAAAAAATGGATTTTTAATAAGAAAGAAAAAATTCGGCAAAATCGTAAAAATTAGGGCTTTTGCAGACCCTCCAAAACTATTCTGACTACAGCCAGCAATGTCACCAATATCGCAATAAAACCAAGGTTAGTCTTGGACCAATCTTGAATGTTAATGTAGTACCAAGGCTGGTAATTGAGAAACAAAACAACTAGTACACAATCCTTTACCTCTAATGAATGCTAGTTCAAACAAGCAAAGAAGTCAACCATTATTGTTTTGCTTAGCAACCACTATTATTAACCAACCTATTTATTAACTCCTCAACTGTACGTACACTCAAATAAAAAGATCGGTAAAATCAACGTAAACAATATATATCAGGATATATATGTATGTTAAGAAATCATGTAATGTGACTTTTAATATCCACATTTCATGTGCTAGATGAAGCCATACAACTAGATGGCGAAAATTCCACAAATGAAAATAAGGATAATTAATAAATTCACTTGTTTCTTTCTTACCACATACCCAAAAGTGAAAGCTATTTCATCGATTTTCTTTTCAAACAATTAACTTATATTGGTCAAGATACCCCACTTCCTTCACAGAAACCAACCTTTTTGTTTTTAAAATTATTATTAAAACATTTACATTATGTTTGTGGAATTGATTATTTCAACTTTATCTGTTGATAATTATTATAAAAATACATTTTGTTATGAGTTTTGGTAACCAAATTATATTTGAAGCATATTTTAGGATTAATTTTGTGTATATAAAGGGAGATTCGCGTGTATTTGATTAAATAAATAAATAAAAATGTAAACATAGTTACAATGTCAGCTAAAACTTCATGAACCGGATTTGGTGAAATTTGTACACTACATACCAAATGTTACATTATTCTGTTTATAAAATTATTTTTCTTTAAAAATTTATTAATTGTTGTACTGTAAGAAAATCTTAAAGTTAAATCTTTCTTTGTAGGTGCGAGAATGAATATTTCATATGCCATATGACAATTCTGAAAATTATCAAATAGTAATAACCCAAAAAATCCGAAATGATCATATTGTAAAAAAAATGAACTCTTTTTTATACATAATTACGGCTAAAAAGTATTTTCTATTTAATCTCTTCGTATTTCAAAGAAAGTCATTTTCAACTCAAAATCTTTTAAATGGAATAGAAATTATTACTTTATTGTTTTAAACCATCGTCAACTATTTGAAAATGACGTACAATTCAAGCGATCCCTTAAAAATATTAGTTTAAATGCAGCTACTATTCCCAAAAAAGTATGTTTAAATTTATATAGCGTGAAATGGTCCAAACCACGCCAGATGTATGAGTTTCGATGGAATTCTATATACCTGAATGGTTAAGGTCTTGTATACGACGTTGCCAAACTGTGGAGCCTGCAACGTACCGTACATGGTACAAAAAAACTACATATACAGGCGGAGGTGACATCGTATTGGCAATTATACAACTAAGAGCGACGGCAACGCCAGCGATCTACAGCTGAACTAAAAATTAATCTTGTGAGTATAAGTATGACGTTATCACCTCCAGACAAAAATTTGAATTTAGGCTTCTAACACCATCTATATGCTTATACAGTAGAAAAAAGGGCAAAACGTTGTCACCTCCGAAAACGGAGGTCACAACGTTATATATGAGGTGACAACGTACGCTGGGTATCTACTTTGGAGGTGACAAGGTACCCTTTATCAATATATATATATATATATATATATATATATATATATATATATATATATATATATATATATATATATTTCTCAGAGCGCTTTGATTTTTAGGGGGTAAGTTGTTTAGAAACCAGTTTGTAAAATATTCATAAATCTTATAACACTAGCTCACTAAACGTTCACTTTTTACACGAAAATCACTGTAAAAAGTAGTCACTTTTTGTATGATCGTGGATAAATAACTATTATAAAATTTATATCTATAAATATGTAAAAAGTAACTTACCATGTGAGGGAATTCCCCAAATTGAGCATCTTCTCCTCCCAGTATATTAATGGTTGGTTCAGCACCAACTTCGTTGGAGAATTCAATGCAAGCTGTAAATAAATAAAATTATTTATTAGAATATTCTAAAAATACTTTTCCTTCAACTTTAATAAGGTAATAGCAATAGACTAGTGAACTATAGCAATTTCTTAACTTCTTGTAGCTTCTTTCAACTTAGTGAGCACACATCAATGACGAGAGTGCTATGAGAGTCTGGGAGAGTAAATAATGTAATGAACGGGAAAAACCTCTATATAACACGGGCGGGAAACATTCAAGATTGACGGCGGAATGTATGACTCATCGACAGCTAAACGAAGAACAATATACTAGAAGATTCCAGCGCGTTCTCGCACTTTTGTATAGTGTATATAAGGGCCTCCGCGAGGTAAGTGGGCGCACTCAACAATAAGTTAATTAAATACGCGCATCATGTGGTAGTAGAAAATGAATGTGAATAATAATATAAAATAGTGTAATATAAATCTTGTTGAAATAAATATTTGTTAATTAGTCTAAGTTTGTTAATAGTTTATAGTTTGTAATTAGTGTTAGTGTAAATATTTTCTCTTGATAATAGACAATTAAAACAGCATCTTTAGTATTATTTAAAAAGAACACTACAATAATATAATAAAGCAGAAAAAGCAGACTGGATTAGTTGAAGTAAAACCAAGGGCCAAAATGTATGCCCACTGGACTGAAGAAGACTGGAGGAAAACTTTGTTCCCCGATGAAATACGCTTCTAAATACAAGGGAAATAATAATAAGGGAACCAATCAAAGTTCGTATGAAAGAGTGCAGACGAAACACTAATTGCAATTAATATGGTCCAGAAGACGATTAATGATGCGAGGAAAAAATATCTCTGTTCACATTAATTTGGATCATGGTTGGAATATCGATGCATTGAAAGTGCGAGAAAGTGATGGATCTTATTTGGAATATTAACAATTAAACAAACCTAAATATCTTAATCGATTGCTTTCAAAAATAATAAAGAGGATGGTTAATAGAGTAAATAAAAGGTTACGTAAAATCAAAGGGTTATTTAAACAATATAGATAACAATCTGTTGATAGAGGCAATTAACAATATATGATAACTTTAGTCATGGAGACATTTCTAGACCTCTATACATATTATTTAGGTCAAAGTACACACAAATTGCACTAATTAATTTGTTGTTCGATTTGTATTAGTTTTATATTTACTTCCTATTAATACTTAATAGTAGGTATTTTATTTCTAATTCACAAGAATTGCCAAGATCACATTATGTCTTCCATCTGAACGTGTGGTGGTAAAACCAATCAGGACAAACACCAACGGATTGCTGAGACTGGTCTTTGGATCTGAGAAGCCTCGAACCTCCGACCGTTCTTTGTAAGTCAACGAAGTGGCCTAACCTCGATTGCTTAAACATCGGATTATCTTCCTTTTACGCCCGGTCTCTCAGCCTTGGACTTTTATAGCATTATTCTACATAATAGTAATAGCACTTGGCTATTCATGAGTTTACTAAATTGAAAGAACAAATTCGTATTTGAATAATTAATAAGTATTAACACATCGCATGACTGACCATATCATTCATAAAATATACGATACAGCCTTAACCTTGGCCTTTTTATTATTTAAAAGTAAAACATTTCACTACGTTATTTCTCTTTTTAGTAATATACCTTAGTAAGTTCATATGCAAACCAATACAGGGTGGACCAAGAAATACTGAGTAGTTTGAAAAATTCGTAGCTTTTGTGGTTATTCATCCGATTTGAAAGTTAGTGGCGGACCGTATAATTGTTAATAAAATAAGCTATTACACAGTGTTGTAAAAGATACTTTGTTTTTAGACACTGATACTATCAAAAAAAGATATCGTATAGATATAAATACATGTGCTTTTTTTGTAAAGTCTTTAGATCCAAATTTGTGGATACTGTCCATATTACTTTCTGTAATTACCCCAAAATTAAAAAGTTTCCAGTCAATATTTTTTGCAGAAAGTAAAGAACTTAGCTTAGTGGACAAGTATTTATAATTATTGTTTAAACGATTTGTAAAACAATTCGTACCTTTGCAAGAAAAGGCATAAAACCGGATTTTTAAGTATTTAATACAAATTACAGTAACTGTTGTAAGTATTGAATGGTCTTTAGACATTACATATGTGCGGTGCCTGTGGGTAATTTACTAGAAATTATTACAAAATAACCTGGTCAGTACTAAAAGGGATGGATAGTGGAATGCACCGGCTACAACGTGATATAATTAATTTTAACGAAGAAATGAATGTTGTATGTACGGAGCACCCAAGACATTACTTATGTCGGTACTAGAACCATCAAGCACTTATACATAAAATTACAAAAATTTGAAAATAGTATTTGCACAGATACTATTGAAAATATAAACTAGATCTAAATACAGTTACAGAAACTGAAAAGTATCTAGATATGTATCTAGGTACAATAAAAGTATTTAGATACTGTATCTAGATACTTCACAACACTGGCCATATACTAACCTCGTTCACTGCTTCTGCCGTTGGAATTCTTAGTTCCAACATTCGTACTGGTTGGACAGCAAACTTTTTCTATTTTTCCTTCAAATCCGCATCTTTCTAAATTATGGGATTGGGTTGACATTAACGCGCGTATACCATCAGGACAATTATTGATGGTCACACAGCTGGCAGTTTCGTCGCCACATACCTTCTCTTCTACAAATAAAAAAATATCTGAGGACTACATTAGTTAAATCTTAAATTTTTAAAGCATACTAAATAAGTCACAGTGTCCCTCAATGCAAAATAGATTAAACAAAAATGACGCCAAAAAGTCATCACAGATTCTTGTTTTAGAACAAAAGGACGTTTTAAAACTGCTGAAAGTAAAATTGTAGCTAATTCTTCACAAGGAAGTTTCTTAATATAATTAATATTTGTGTGGCTTTAAAGGTACTTTCTAAATGTTTAATGTTATTTTCCAATGCTTTTATACGTGGTAAAAGAACTTTCCACAATTGTGTTTATAGCTTTAAAAGTAAAAACAAAGGGTGTGGCGCGAATTGGACTGACATTCCTAAGAACCTTCTCGTTTAAAGGTTCATCTGCTGGCTTTAGCATAATTCGGCATGCATTGCCCTTGAATATTTGCCCTTGGTAAGTCTTTTCTACTGAATTTAACATTTTTGGCAGAACAGAGCATTGTTTCGACCAAGAAGAGGTACTAAATCTTTCCAAAACAGATCATTAACGAAAACTTGAAGAACATGTAATTCTAAAATAACGCGTTTTTGAATTACATGTCCATCATATTCATTAAAGAGTGGTTTGATGATTGTGTTATACTCAGTTATAGCAATATTTTGCATTTGTTTTTGTTTTTGTCAATAGAGCAAGATTTACTGTAATTATCTCCAAGATTTCCAAAAGATTTAATTCGTCATAGTATTTCTCGCTATCAATACACTCTGTATTTCCGATAGCTCTTAATCTATTTAAAGATATAAAACAAAAAGGACACGAGTATGATGAAGACGCTGTTTGTTGACCATTCACAAGAAGGTGATATTTAAAGTCTAATATAAATCAAAAAGAGATATTAATATTAGTCAGCTGAAACAAAGTTTCAATGTTGTTATATGTTTCTTTCATCTGAGATACTATGCACAGTATTCTAATTCTTTGCACACCTGTATGTAAGTTTCCCTTTTTTAGCAATGCTACTCCCTTGACTATAAGCAGATCGTTTTTACTCCAACGTATAGTGGCGGCCAAAAAAAATGGAAACACCAATTTTTTGCTATTGTAAATGGATGTATTGAGTTAAAATTAAGATTGCTGATGTCATATTATTTTTTTAAATTTTTACCAGTTGTTATCAAAATTTTCTGACATTTAACTAACGTTTAAATAATTTATAGCACTAAACCTCATTTACAGTGTGTAAAATTATAAAAAAGCATTAACTTGATTAACGCTGGTGTTTCTATTTTTGGCCGACACTGTACATGCTTACAGGTGAAAACAGAGTGTGCTAATTACAATTTTTTAATATTGTGTGACAGTTCAAAATAAATGTTGTAAATGCAAGATTATTCCACTTATAATTAATTTAATGCTCAATATTTAAGTACCCCAAGAAAAATAGAACTCTCTAGTGACGAAAACCCCTTTATCACTGTTATCCATCTTAATCAGTGGCATGCGGTCCATGGAAGCAATGGAAACAATATTTGCCTTGAGAATTTATTAAAAATAAAAACAATGCTAACAAAAATACTTTTGTGAAATTATGGTTATCGTTTATTTAAATTGAAATATTTATCAAATTAAAGCTCAATATCAACTCTGTACAGCAAAAAGTGTAATTATTTAGAGTACTATTTTAAATTAGGCTCATTAAACTTGCACGGAAAGGTAATACCGATTCAAATGTGATACATACACTTCATATAAGCACTGCTTACAAATGCTCTTCTCTTAACCTTGGCGTGAATCAGCGAGCGCGGGGTGATATAGTAGACGAATGCTGTTTGGCTGGTTAACATTGTTTAGTCGTTATTTTTATTGTGCTTTGTTCCCAAATGTTTATTTATTATAATTTGGTTATTTGTTCGATTTAGTGTTACTTAAGTAATGTAAATCTGCGAATGAGACTGTATTTTGTCGCATTTTATTATTTTAATTTATAAGTTGGATTTTTTTTAAAGACAAATAATTCTATTTAGTTTGCCTGTATGGAAATTTAAAATTGCATTATCGTCACGACTGCAAATTCAGCTGCTTCGGTGAAAGGTTCGAGTACTTTCGATATAGCCGAATCGGGACGATTTTTTGTTCAGTTTGTAAATTATTAATAAGGAATTTTTCGCATACAGTTTTGGAGAGAAATTACAAATTATTAAGAAAGGCAGATCAAAACCAGAACTTTCAAATTTAACAACAAAGATTAAAACCTGTACCGGTATTTTGCTACGAAAGACCGGAAAATTGATACGTAGTAGTAGTTTTTCTTAAAATAAAGAATGATAGTCAACAAATTCCATAAGTATAAAGTGTAAAAGTGCTTCTTTGAAAAACTTTTAAGCTTAATAATTATAACACTGTTTTTTATTGTACCTAGCAGGGGCGGATCCAGAGAAGTATTTTGAGGGGGAAATCTTTGGAAAAATAATTGTTATAATAAATAATAATTAAACAAACATTATTTGTTTCTATTCTACGTAAACTTATTTCTAAATTGGGGGGGGGGTTATTCCCTCCCCGTTAATCCGCGCCTGTACCTAGGTGTATTATAATTAAAATCGTGGTTGCTTCCCTAGCCTAAATTCTCACCGCACGCCACTGAGGAAAACTGAACACGACTGGTTCTTCTAAAATACTACCGCTCCTTAATAATCAACAGGTATATCATATTTATTTGTCTTTATGCTTAGGACAGTGACGACTTTTATGATAAAAATGTCTGCAGGATACAATAATTAGAAACAACACTGCGCAATTGAAACATAGAATATTTCAGGTGTTGAACTGAACATAAATGACATTTTTTATTCTATGTAGATACCAGGTCTTTCAAAACCGTGGTGGCTAACTCTTTTTCTAAACGTTCATAAGGTAATATACTATGATTACTATGTATTGTATTCTTTCGTTAATATATGTTGTTACTTTTCTTTAAAATAATTTTTGTTTAATATATTAATATTTAACTAGCTTTAAAAATAAACCTTAGGTAATCATATTAAGAAAATGTCGTGTGAAGAATCAGCTACGATTTTACTTTCGGCAGTTTTGAAACACTCTTTTCCTCTAAATCTAAAACAAGAATCTGCAATGACTTTTTAGCATCATTTGTTTGATCTATTTTGCACAGAGGGACACTGTGAGATACACAAACAACGACAGCAGTTTTTAAATGGTGTTAATAAAATAAACTACACAGAATGGTATCACTGTACATAATGAACATGATGGTCACAAAAATCGTACCTTCCCAAGTGGAATTTGAATCCACACCCTTTGCTTTACGAGTACTATTCGTTTATAATCGATCACATTGAAGAATCGCGTATCTAATCTGACGACATGATGCAAAAGGGGATGTAAAACTCATCTAAAATCTAAAATTCATAAAACTTCATATTTTATCTACTACTAATTTCATTTCAAGTAATGGGAGTTTTGTTCGGTTAAAATTGTGTACATTATCTTGTAATAAAAATCAAGATAATTAGCAGAATGCTTTAGTACTATCTGTTTATCTGACACGTGTTTCAATATAATATATACCATTATCAAAGGTTTTGAAAACAGAAATCATCACTATAAATAATTTTAACACTCGTATACAGGGTGTATTTTAATTAAAGGGTTTTGGATGAATGGTAGATAGTTGGAATATAGTAGAGCAAATTTTCCTCATAAAGTTTGTTCTTCAAACGAATAGTTTTCGACAAAATTAATTTTAAAGTTTTATTAAATTCCGAGTTCGACCCTGTAACACTAACCTACCTTAATTTGTACAAATTTAATTTAAAAATGTGATACCCTTTTAGGTGTTGTTAAAATTGGTGTTGTATGTCACATAAAAATAGTATATTGAAACACGAGTTTTGTAAAACTCTTATTTCGACACGAGTCCAGTTTGCAGCACGACTGCCGTAGGCAGGAGTGCCTGTAAAGGACGAGTGCTCGGAAGTTTTACAAAACGAATTTTTCATGTTATTTTTCCTAATTTGCAAATAAAATAGCTTTTTAATACAAATAAAATCAATTTTGCTAATTTAGGGAATTTTGCAACGGTTGGTGACACTTTTATTTCAAAGCCTCCATTTAAAACAAAATTTTAAATTTGAATCAAGTAGACTCACTATAAATGTCATTTTTTGCAAGTTAAATTCGTTGAAGTGCAAAATTAGTTAGAAGATGAATTTCTTGCACCCCACCAGAAATACGGCAAATTGCAGAAAATAGTATGCCAAATTTATTGCCCGTGAAATCTCATGGCAAATATAAAAAACAATTTCAACATTTTCAAAAATGGTGTGCCGAGAATGGGATAAATGGGATATCAGAAAATGTTCTGTTAGCATACTTCAATATGCAACGAGACAAATATAAACCATCTACGTTATGGAGCAGGTATTCAATGCTGCGAACATGCCTGAATGTCCATAAAAATGTGGATATTTCCACTTATAAAAAACTTCAAGCCCTATTAAAACGCTCTTCACAGGGATATGTCCCTAAAAAATCAAAAATTCTTGAGGAGAATGATATAAAAAGATTCATAGCGGAAGCCGATAATAGAAAATACCTGGCTATGAAGGTAGGTTTCAAATTTTGCTTTTCAAGTGTCACTATAGGTTTACATTGTAGGTTATCCTTATAATGGGGTACAACGGCGCCTGTAGGCGAGATGAACTTACAAATATGTCCCTGAATGATCTAGATTTTAAATCAGATTCCATTCTCGTAAATATACCTAAAACAAAAAACTATGTTCCTAGGATGTTTGCCATAACAGACAAAAACTGGATCAAATTGATTAAAAAGTATAACAGTCTCCGTCCTAAGACTGTTAAACATGACCGCTTCTTTTTAACCTACCGCAACGGTTTATGTATTAATAGTCCCATTGGTATTAATACCATGGGAAAGATTCCGAAAGAAATTGCTACCTTTCTTGAGCTCCCAGATCCTCACCTATTCACAGGCCATTGCTTTCGGAGATCGAGTGCTACGCATGTAGCAAACAGTGGCGGTGATCTTTTGACGATTAAACGCTTTGGAGGATGGAAAAGCTCAGCAGTTGCTGAGGGTTATGTTGATTCATCTTTAAGCAACAAAATTGAAGTTTCAAAAATGTTTGTCCAGGAAACAAACGTTGAACTCCCTGGCTGTTCCACGATCACTAATTCAAATGACTCTGAAACAGTATTACAGAGAACAGAAAGCACTCCAGCACAAAACGGCCAAGTCACTGTTGGGGGGAATAATACCCATGAAGAGAATGTTTCCTCAACTCACGGTATAATTATCAACTCCACTGATAGTTCTACTGTCAACATAAATGTTTATAATAATTGTACTTTTGCAAATAGTAATTAAAACTTAAATTGAATGATTCCAACGATTTCTCTGTTGTCTGGCTTGCAGCCATAACCTGTAACCACAAACTCATACTGACATCTGACATCCTGTACAATTTATGTCAGTATGTTACCAACCGAAAAAAAGTCCCTAGATTTCGGGTTTGGGAATGGTTCATTTCCACACCCAAAATGGATGCGGAAATAGCTTTGTTAACACAGCAAATTAGGAAAAGTTAATTTATGGTTGTCTGCAAGCTTTAACGTAAATAATGTGGTCGGACGTTATTAATGAGTAAATAAATAGGGTGCTTTTTATAAATATGACCCGATCTAAAAACCTTAACTATGCATTTGTGTTTCTGAATGAATGAATTATTACGTCACGTCATTAATTATTACGCTTTTTAATCGATAGAAATGATCGTATTATACTATAAGCATATCATTGTTATTTTTAAAATGAACGATCTTGTACGTTTTTAGTAGTTTAATTGCAGCTATGCAAATGCATATTTTCGGGATAAGGACATGTCATGTTTTTAATATTCCGTTTTACAGAAATTTTAACTGTTAATTGATTTTATTAAGCAGATTTAATTATTATTTCTAACGATGTCCAAGATTAAATACAATTCAAATTCATTATCATTAATAAGAATAACGATTTGCAACATAATACGAAAATGCAGTAGTTGTAATAATAACAAAAAACCCCTATTTATGTAGGTGCTGTCATTGTTTAGTCTACTTGACAAATTTATGTATTTATTACTACCTATAAACAGTTTAAATAGTAAACATCTTTTTGTTTGACCTAAATTAAATGAATGATCAGCATAGAAATAATAGCTCCTCCAGACACCAGGGCAGTCTTCAGTTTGCTTAATTTATATATATATATATATATATATATATATATATATATATATATATATATATATATATATATATATATATATATATATATATATATATATATATATATATATATATATATAAATTTTTACTACATTAACGTAAATGTTGTAAGCGCGCCCGCGAGATCTTATATTATTCTCAAATTTTAGTTATAATTTAGATATTTAATTTACCATCTAGCTTTAGCGCAAAATATTGTTGTATCTCTCTCCTTTCCAGATATACTTCTTCTTCTTTCCACCAGGTTGGGGAAAAAAGTATAAGCAAAATATTAATTTGTGCTTTCTTTTTTCCTCTTAATGATTGTTTTGGACATCTATCCTCGTCCACTATCTTAATTGAAGAAAATTCGCGCAGATGGCGTCTACACAATATCTTACTTTAATTGAGTTATTTTTGGTTATCTGTCTTTAATTGTGTAGCAAATAGATTCATGTTGGCATTTAATCTAAGTGAGTGGATAACCCGAATTTTTAAATATTTTCTAAAATATTAAAAATTGTTTTATAAAACACATGGCGAATTAACCTGAATATAAATAAGAGGAGACATTATATATGTTTCGACATAAACGGTTAATTAAATATTCTGTATGCGTATATTTCTAACGCCCTTTAATTAAGCCCTCTTGATTATTATGAGACATATATTTCAAACAAAATATCCCTAGACAATTGTTTCGTCCTTGTATTCATCAATAGCAGAACTTTGTTAAAAAACTGCAGTTTTCATCTTGTGGATACAATATTCAAGTGGGGTTAATTAAAAAGTGTTAGAAATATAAAAACTCAGACCATCGTATTTTTTCCTAAGACTGGAAACGCAATAAATGTTTCTGAATGATGTTAATGATACTGGTTTATCTTCAACTGTCATAACTATTTTTATATGATTATCGTTTTTTGTAGTGGAGCTTGGGAAAATCATATTTTCCACTTTAGGAATTTCTCTTTGAGTTTGATACTTGCGTTCTTTAGATTTTGTTGATCTTTTATTTTACAATTAAATGTTTCCTTATAGATAGAGTAGATTGGAAACGAATTCTTATATAACTAGTTCCAAACAAACTTCTACCATTCTATTTGTTTTGGATATTTTTATAGGTATTCACGCTAAACTAGGAATTACGAAGATATTTGTGAAATACACAATTCTCGGTATTTAATTGCATTCCAGTAAGAATTGTGGGTTTCTTCGGTGATATTTCTACGAAGAAATCAAGTACACCATTGAAGAATAATAGATTTGAAAAGCTTTCAAACGATGTAGTATAATGACAACTATTGCCTCTTTTACTGTTATTTGAGACCGATTTTGAAACATGATAGCATGTGATATTCTTTTCAACAAGTTCAATACACTTCCGTTTTTCAATATGTAGTAATTTGCATAGCAAATGCCTTGTTTGGAGATTATTTAGAGATAACAGACGAATGTACAACTTGTCAAATTCAGCTTGGCCAGCGAAGTTTGGATGGTAGGGTAGGGATAGCATTTCACCTAACGTTCTCGTCTAGTACAGATCGGAACATTCTATGAAAAAGTATAAAATATATGAAAAAACACGCTAAGATTTTATCACAAAAACTCGTTAGTTTTAATCTTTCTACCCGAAAAGTCTTATTTCTGGATTGTTAATAATTTTTAACAAGGGTATAATAAAGGTTTGTATCGCTAAAGTAAATTCCAATTTACACCCTTTTTGTGAGTTGAAAGTACTTGTACCACAGATTGTACTTTCTCTTTACCTCCTACACTTTGTCTTTGTCGAATATCGACTCTTTCTTTTCCCCATCTGCGCATTTCGCCGACCATCCTACACTTGACAAGGTGTATATTTATATACCGGTTTAAGTATTATATCAATAACATACTCGTAATTAAGAATGTTATTGAAACAGGAGAACAGGACAATGCACTTAAAAACATGCCCTTCTGACCCTCATTTTAAAAACTTGACGTCATTAGATTCAAAATCCAAAGTCGAAGGTTTTTCTTAAATGTTTATTTGTAGCGTTTGACACGGTTTCACAATTTACACTATAACCATTCTACGTGCAACTGTCTGACTTGAGGCTTTACTTCTTCAGCAGGTATTTTTAATACATCAAACATCGCTACAGACCCGTATTAATCTCCTGAGCGCCCCGAAGTTCTTCTACAGATGGCGTACTATGTACGATTTTCATAGAGTCACTACATCTAGTCACCTAGCTAGCGTTGGTCAATCAGAGTACCGCAAAATGCCGCCATATTGGGGCAGAGAAAGGTAATTTTTAATAATGGACAAATTAAAACCACGTTTTACATATTTGACATATTAGATTGATCTATCAGAATAAGAAAAACCTTTTAAAGTAAACGTGGATTTGATTAAATGCAATCAGATACAAATAATTAACAATTTCGTGCTTCTTTTGCCCCAATAAGGCGGCGGTTTGCGGTACTCTAAACGACCAACGCGGCCTAGGTGACTAGATGCAGTGACTCCAGATTTTCATGATCAGGCGGGACGACATTATTTAAACCCATAAGGGTGTATATTTTGTGTTGCATTGTATCAGTTATAATTTTTCTTATTATTCGAAAAGTTTGGAGCATTATTAGTTTTACTATCTGTAACAGGGAATGTTTGCACTTCCGAACAATTTAATAAAATCAGTATATCGCATCGTTATGAATGTAGTAAACATTTTTCAGTATTTTCTCTGATAGCTGGTAATAAAAGGATCGGAAGAAATTAAAATTCAGTTTAATGCATTCTAGTGTTTTCTTGTCGCGAAATTCTTCCATTTTATCCCTCAAACTAATCATTAAAAACTTAAAAAGTAATATTATTTGATAATTCCAATGCCCATCTCAAATACTTCAGCTTATCAGTGCAAGGTTTATACGTGAAAGAAACCAAAATCATAGGGAGGCTTAAGTAGTGCGTAACAAATTATGAACCAACTTATTCGCTACTTACGGGCCGCCACTGATTGGCACGTAGCCCATTTTTAGAAATTATGCCCTAACTTGGTAAATCACCCAACCCTCCGATAAAGCATGTCACGAAATTAAAGATGTTCAAAATCAGAACTAAACTGCGCAATAATTTTAGACTTTATTATAGACTAATTTTACAAATCAACCCCTAAAAAGAAAACTGCCCACATGCCACAAAATTAAATATGATAATATTCTGGAAAAAACGGTGCCATAATGTAGAACTAATTGCATACTATACAATCTTTCATTATTCAAATTTGAAATCATCCCTTAAATCGATAATATTATACCTCCCATAAGTAATGTTGGGTAATTAAATAGTAATATAATATAACACGGTTTTTCTCGATTATGTCGATTTAAGGGGAGACTTTAAATTTAAATAACGATCGATATTTAGTTTTTAACTTTGAAATAAATTTAATAAAAAGTTTCACAATATTTATTAAAATATAACCTGACAATCTTTTCATCGTCATCTCAAAGGTAATGTGAATATAAACAAACACGTCGCTAAGGTAAATACAAAAAATAGATAATAAGATAAAAAGAATAAAAATTAAATATCTAACATTTTCAGTAGCGAAGAATTACTGAGCTCAATCTGTTCATTTATTAAAGGTACCTTGAGTTTGTGTTTGTATATCTCAAAAGCTTCTAAAATGTCTAATTTGCGTTTGTTATTACAAAAATGTAAGAATTTTATAGTATCTTGGGGAGTTATTGCGTGATTCTGTTCTAAAAAGTGTTTGACGTAATTAGATTATTCAAGATGTTTATTTCTGTAACAACGCACGTGCTCTTTATATCTTATGTCAAAATTTCCCAAGTGTTTGCCCAATATATACCGAACTACAAAAAGAACAATTCAAACGGTATATTCCTGATTTCAAGATATCGTGTGTTCTGTCTTTAGCATTAAATAAGAATGAGAAAGTATTCATGCTGGTTTTAAAAGCTATTTTGTAATTGTTGGTTTTTCTTAGTATATGTGCAATTTTTTCTGATATTTTGCCAAAATATGGTATAGATATGTAATTTCTGTCTTTTGTTTGATTGTCAATAAGATATATTCATTTGATAGCTAACCTATAATCTTTCTGCTTAACTAAAGTGTCAATCATGTTTGGATTATAATGATTTAAATGTGCTAGATGTTTAATGGCTGAAATCTGTTTGTTAAAATCTGGCTGTATAAGTGGAATACTTAAAGCTCTCTGTGCACCAAGGATCTGTAAGCTGCTAGTTTATCTGAATTGTTGTGACAGGATTCATTTGGTATGGTTATGTCCGTATGTGTTGGTTTTCTGTTTACGGAAAATAGATTCAAATAGATTGTGTACGTTAATCTTGACAGTTAAGTCTAAGAAGTTGATAGCCTTGTTTTGTTCTGTTTCTAATGTAAAATTTATGTTTTGGTGGAGACTATTAATAATAATTAAAAATTCAATGATAACCTCAAAAGAACTGCCAAAACAAGTTGAAATGTCATCAACATAGTCTTTAACTTATCCAAAATTATTTACGTGTTTAATTTTGTAACATTTTCAGGAAAGGGTGATTCTTTCTACGGATTTTTTCTGATCTTTGTTCCGCGACACTATTCATAAGGCCCATAATGGTGATTTACTAATTTCAGAGATGGTTTCACAAATGAGTTACTTGCCAATGAATAGCCAAAGTTAGGGCACGGTTTTATTAGCTTTTTATCATTTAATTTCATGATATCTTTCTAAAATATATATTTTTAAATATGTTTTTCCTAAATTTTATATTTGATTTTGTGACATTATTCATGCTTTCTGCTTAGGGGTGGCTTTGGCAAATGGATTATCTGCCAGCTAATAGACTTTAATTAATCCAAACTTATGAACTAGCTTAAATAGATGTTATTTATATGACGGGGGTGCTAGCGTTAGCTTAAATCTGCCCCCCCTCTTTACAATTCTTATTTCTGGTAAATATGGGGTGGTTAAATTAATGGGTCTATAATTATAGTCCAAGATTATGATACTAAAAACTTTGAAATTAGACAAAGGTGAGGTTGCTAACTTTGTCGAGTTATTTTCCATAACACCCGTAAAATAATAATAATTGCTACTACCCATGTGAGTAAATTCCAATAAAATTGTTTGGAACTTTACACACTCTTTATTCTCTTGCTGTATGTATTTCAAATTGTTTTGTACCTACTTCATGAAGATGTTTCACTACCTAATAACTATTTAGGAATTTTTATATTGCGTGTGTATTTTTAACCACAAAGCAATAAATACATAACAAATGTGTCAATATAGTAAAGGAATTTGTATCCGATTTAAAAACGAATTAACCGTGTGACCCCTTTGCCCGGAAAATCCTGCCGTCTCATAATCACTAATAAAATAAATTATACATTGTTGTCAGTTAAATAAATCTAGTAATTTATTGTATATACATCTGAATGTCCATTGACTTATTTCCATTTTTTTAAATGAAAATATATATGTTCTATAAAAAAAAACAGGTAAAAAGCAGTGGCATGCGGTGAGAATTTAGGCTAGGGAAGCAACCACGATTTTAATTTTAATATACCTAGGTACAATAAAAAACAGTGTTATAATTATTAAGCTTAAAAGTTTTTTAAAGAACTTTTACACTTCAGTAGTATTCTTTTGCTCTATAATGATTAATACGAATTGGTAATTTTTTAGCACATCTCGTTCTTTTAAATACTGATTAACCCCCACCTAGTAAGATATTTTTAGCATGATTGGTAATCCCCTTACCCCTTTGAATCGTAGAAATTTCTGTAATTAACAGGATTAAATCATAAAAAGTGCTGTGACGAAACTTGTAACTATTGCCAACGTTCTTTTGTGACAAAGCATTTTCAAATTTTTATGATCGTTTAGATTTAATCACAATGTGCAAAAGAATACGTCTTTTATATTTATGGAATTTGTTGACTATTATTCTTTATTTAAAAAAGTACTACTTTTTATTTATCATGCAACTCGATTTTCCGGTCTTTTTTAGCAAAATACCTGGTGCAGGTTTTAATCTTTCTTGTTAAATTTAAAAGTTCTGGTTTTGGTCTGCCTTTCTCAACAATTTGTAATTCCCTCCGAAACTGTATAAAGAAAATTCTTTATCTAATACTAATAATAATAATAATACCTACTTTACAAATTGAACAACAAAATCGTCGCGATTTGATGTAAGTTATACATACGCCGCCACTGGATTTTCAACTCCAAGTCGCCGCTACTGAGTTTAGTGATAGTGATTAAGTTACGTGAAAGTGATAAGGTGATAACGTGTTATAATTGATGACTATACTTTTAAATCGTATTTTATCTAAATGTTTTTTTCTACTCATGACATTGAAACCACTCATTTTGCAATCGATAACAATGGTTGAAATCGCATTTCAACCTCTAGAGGTTGAAATTATCGGACTACCGCGATTTTGAATTTCAAACTGTTCGACGTTCAATTGCTGACAAGAGAAATGTCACTTTAATGTCATGTTTTGTCACTTAAATGTAATATTTTTTTTAAAGTGCATTAATTTACTAAAAATTCGAAGAAAAAATAGTAGTGTTGGGTTCGCGATACCACCCGCGTATCACGACACTTGCGAGTCGAAACCATTAGCCGTGTGAAGTGTCGACTCCTTCACGACTCTTTAACGATACTTCGCATTTACACATCATGCATGCGCTAGTTCATATAATATAATTGAAACGAGCAGTCAAGATTCATAGCTAATACGTAAATCATAAACTAGGGATTAAAAAACAATTAGGTTTATGAGTAAATTCTGTTATGGTTATATATTTATGCATTAAGTACATTAAAAGACATTAAATTATTTATACACCGCATTCGTTCTAACGTTTGCTATAGAAAATTAGTATGGGAAATCTGAAATATGCCAAATAGTTCGTTCTCGAATAAAAGTCGGTGAGATTAATAGTTGCAAAACAATTTAAATAATTTGTTATTATTCTTTTATTCGAAAAACGTACAAGAAATAATACATTACAAATAAAAAATAAAGATACCCAATTAATAAGACAATGTCTTATTAATTGGGTATCTTTATTTTTTATTTCTAATGTATTATTTCTTGTACGTTTTTCGAATAAAAGAATAATAACAAATAAAATTTAAAAAAAAGTTATGCTTGTAACGGGGTTCGATCTGCATTCCACCAGCCCGTGCAGTTTAGCAAGCCACGGTTTGCCATCGAACCACGGAGGCGTTGCGTCAACTTTTCAGGTTTCGGCTTTTAAATTAATGTTTTGCAAATAATTCATGAATTTATAATTTTAACTAAAAAATCTACAACAAAATAGTTTTATATGTACGTCTTATTCAATGATTGTTGGCCAGTTCAACAAATCTGCCTTTAATTTCTTTGTAAGAATGATCAAGCAACTTCGAATTACACTCTAATAAGAGCGATACTGTTCGACACGAAGTGTCGCGACACTTCAAGTGTCACGACCACGAACAGTATCACGACACTCGACACCCAAGTTCCCATCACTAAAAAATAGTATATGGAACGTCTCGAGTTACTTTTTTCAACTCGTTGAAAAAAACCACTCTCAACGTTGAAATTTTATTTCAACCACTTGTCCCATAATATACTATTTTTTGCTAATTGCATTTTTTTTCAATAATTATCATTTACATAAGTAATGACATGGTATTTTATCCACATTTTGTCTATGTCAAACTTGCAACTAAAACGTTTTTCATAATTTAACTTTAAAACCGTATTTTATCTAAAACGACATATGTTGTATTTAATATTACATTTCATTATTAGATATTAAAAATTATACAATTGTATTTTGTAAGAGAACAAGAGAAGTTAGTTAATTAAGAACCGCGAACTGCAAATGACCATCAAAAATCTGTAACAAAAGGTAACTTAGTTTTGTAACCTGCTATTTTAAATAAAACCAATAAAAACGTATATTTTATTTTGTGTATAATTGAAATATGAGTGACAAGCAAGTATCCAAAAGTTACGATTAAAAAAACTTAATTAACGTAATTTGTATCGGAAAAAATCGTCCCGATTCGGCTATATCGAAAGTACTCGAACCTTTCACCGAAGCAGCTGAATTTGCAGTCATGACGATAAAGCAAGTTTAAATATTGCATACAGAACAAACTAAATAGATTTATTTGTCTTTAAAAAAATCCCAACTTATATAAATTGAAATAATAAAATGTTCCAAAATACAGTCTCATTCGCAGATTTATATTGCTTGAGTAACATTTAACAAACACGAAAAATCGAATAAATAACGAAATTATAATAAACATCTGATCACGAAGCACGCTAATAAAAATAACTCTACCTTATACGATGTTAACTGTAGTCCACAATGCACCGGCGATTCGCCCGCTACCGAAAGCAAGACGTGCAGCAAGCAACGAAATCCGTGCTTATATGCAGTGTAACTAACACATTTGAATCGGTATTACCTTTCCGCGCAAGTTTAATGAGTCTAATTTAAAATAGTAGTCTAAATAATTATCCTTTTTGCTGTACGGAATTGATATTGAGCTTGAAGTTGATTAAATATTATAAATTTAAATAAACGATAACCATAATTTTACAAAACTATTTTTGTTAGCATTGATTTTTAATTTTAATAAATTCTTAAGGGAAGCATTGCTTCCCTTGCTTCCATGGACCGCACGCCACTGGTAAAAAGTAAAAGTTCCCAAGTTTTAAGGATTCAGAATTTTAGATTCTTAGGACGTAATAGTATTTCGGTAATACTTCCAAGGCTCAAAAACTTTGGAAGGCAGAATTTCAATAGAATCATAAAGACCCATGCAGGAATATGGATCTGTGACCCACCGTTTCGGACTGATTGACTATTACCTTCAGTAAATGGTCAATATTCAAATTGAGCTAGCAAACTTGCTAATCAACCTTTTTTTATTCAGTTAATCAACCCAATTTCAGAAAATAATTTTTATTCTCTTATCATTCACGTGGTAATCTTAGTAAAATGTTAAATTATATCCACATTCGTGATAAAAAGTCGGGGCCTTACTACAGAAATAATAACTATTTTACCTATTTTGAATTGATTTTTGTCTACTATTTTAAGATTTATATTTTTTGAGTATTATAACCACTGAAATCGTACTACTGCTAGAAATAGCTACAGCTCATATCGACCACTTCAACCCCTACATGCTAGTGATGGAAATGGTTTGTCTATTAAGCGTAATTCTAAAAGTTAACACTCTGTGAACTAATAAGAGGCGCTGCAAGTGGATGGCTTTTCTCTAGCGTGTCGAAATATTTTTTTAATTTTTTGATTTAAAAATGTAAAAATTAAAAAATATTAATCTACACAGCGAAAACTTCAATATAAAAAATTCACATAAATCGGCTCACTGGAACTTTCAAACGAACTTACACAAAACAGCCTTGTGTTTTAAATCGGCTGCATCCCTTGCTGTCTAGCCCTAGCCTTCCATCATTGAGTGTTTAATATTCGTATTGTTCTAATGCATGCCGCCATAGTTCTCCTTTACGAGTTCTACAAGACTGATCGATTTGCTAATTGTTTTTTTATAAGCTTTGACATATTTTCTTTAGTCTAGATTTTTAAAACCATAAATTTAAAATCCTTTATATCTACGAGGGTGGTCCCAGAAGTACCCGACCTGACCAAGAGGTGGCGGTAGTTGTTTGAAAATATCACTGTATTGGAAAGTACGCAGTCTATAAAGCATATGTTTCAAGTTTGAAAGCGCCACGTTGTTCAGTATTTGTTTGGCAGCCATCAATAGTGAACGTTGTCAGTGAATTTGTGAAAATGGAGAAAATTGGTTATCGTTATGTGATACAATACTTTTATTTGAAAGGCCTCAGCCCAACCAATATAAAAGCTGAACTGGATTCTACTCTGGGTGAGTCTACTCCTTCGTTTACAACAGTTAAATTTTGGGTAGCTGAGTTTAAACCAGGCCGTACGAGCTGCCAAGACGAGCATCGCAGTGGTCGACCAAATGAGGTGACGACTCCAGAAATGGTGAAGAAAATCTACAAAGCGGTACTTGATGATCGTCGACTGAAAGTGCGCGAGCTAGCAGACATTACGGGCATTTCAAAAAGTGCGGTACATCGCATATTATCTGAAAATTTGGACATGAGAAAGCTGTGTGCAAGATGGGTGCCGCGTTTGCTCACACTCGAGCAAAAACAGTGTCGTGAAAATGTTTCAATTGAGTGTTTAGCGAAGTTTCACAGCAACAAAGCAGAATTTTTGCGCCGTTTCGTAACAATGGATGAAACATGGGTCCATCATTTCACACCCGAGACAAAAGAACAATCGAAACAATGGACTCAAAAGGGAGAACCGGCTCCAAAGAAGGCGAAGACCGTTTTATCTGCAGGCAAGGCGTGCGTTATAATTTTTATTGACTATCTCGAAAAAGGAAAAACTATCAACGGCCAGTATTATGCAAATTTATTGCAACGTTTGAGCGAAGAAATCAAGCAAAAACGGCCGCATTTGGCTAAAAAGAAAGTGTTGTTTCATCACGACAACGCGCCAGCTCACAAATCCGTTATTGCAATGGCCAAAATTAATCAATTAAAGTTTGAATTGCTACCTCATGCACCATATTCGCCAGATTTAGCCCCCTCGGATTATTTTCTG
The DNA here is from genome assembly GCA_929113105.1 of Agrypnus murinus. Classification (NCBI taxonomy): domain Eukaryota; kingdom Metazoa; phylum Arthropoda; class Insecta; order Coleoptera; family Elateridae; genus Agrypnus; species Agrypnus murinus. Next base: position 206,553,423 of record OV816025.1, read on the forward strand.
TTCCCAAACTTGAAAAAATGGCTCAGTGGTCAAAGATTTTCCAACAATGAAGAAGTGATGTCAGCAGTTAATGGCTATTTTGAGGAGCAAGACAGTTCTTATTATAAAAAGGGTATCGAACTTTTTGAAGACCGCTGGGAAAAGTGTATAGAGCTAAAAGGAGATTACGTTGCAAAATATAGATCTACGCAATCCCAACTTAAATGATTTATGCTGGTATGCCAGGTATTTCTAGTTTTGTGAGTTTTTAATTATTTATATTTTTAAAAGCGTTATTTATAATTGATGCATTAATATACGCTAGAGACCGATTGTTTACTTATATTACTCGCTTCGCCACGTCTCGGAACTAAATATTATCTCTCTCTACTTGCTTACTACGTTACCGATCGCTTGCATTACTAATACTGTTTTAAGAGTTTCTCTTGTCGTAAATATGATTAGAAAAAAATAAATAAAGGTGATTTTGATGCTCTCATTTCATCTTTTATTAAAATGGCGACTCACGATCCGAACCATAATCATATATACACCGTGTCCTAGATAAGAATGCACAGCATGGGGATCTTGAAAACGGTAAAAGATACAGGTTGGCTTAAATTAGGAAAAAGTTGCACTATTTAGAGTATGTTTAGATGCCGATCGCAGAAATCCATGATTGTTTATCGTTTTCGAAATTTTCCAAAAAATGCAATTTTTCGGATCTTTGATTTTTCCAATTTTTGTATTTATTTTAAAAGATATTAAAAAACTAATGACACTTTGTCATTGTCACTTTTTAAGCTCTACAAAATGGCGTCTTCAAATTTTTTATCCGATATTTCATCTTCGAGAAATCATCATCAACTTAATTTTTTTATATGGCCACAAAAGTAGAAACACTTGTATACGGTAGCATTTTTATTACAAATTCAACGATGTATCACACATTATGCTTCTAAAGCCAGAAAAACAGAGAAAAATGAATTTTAGTATTTTTTTAGATTCTTAATCTAGTAGGCATTGGAAAAAGAATTCAAAGATTATTGCAAGTGTTCAAATAAGTTCCCATTATTTTCTAGACACAAGTATGCTCTTTGTACAGTTGAATTTAAAACTTTGGCTAACATTTCTGAGGAGATTGTGTTAACTGCTGCTATAACCGATGCCAATAATTGTTCTTCAGTTTCAAAAGTTGAGTCATACACTTGATTTTTTACATAACCCCACAGGAAAAAGTCTAACGGGCTCAAATCTGGTGATCGGGCTGGCCAAGCTACTTCACTGTGAGTTCCAATCCATTTTTCAGGAAACCTCTGCGACAAATACTCCCGTACATTTCTTGAGTTATGTGCTGGGGCACCATCTTGCTGAAACCAGCAGTTGTTAATTATTGCTAAGGTAATCCATACAAGGCGTCTTCCAAATCAGTCTCCAGCAGGTCAAGATACCGCTCGGAATTTAAATTGTTGTGATAAATAAAGGGTCCTATTATTCTGCTACCTAAAATACCTATCCACATATTAAATCAAAATCGGTGTTGATGCCTTGCATCTTTTTTTAAATGAGGATTGTCTGTTGCCCAATAATGTTTGTTACGCCGGTTGAAAATGCCATTGTTGGTTATCATGCTTTCATCAGACCAAATTACTTGAAAAGGAAAAGTTTGATTTTCTTGTCATTTTCTGGTATACCATTCACAAAAACTTGCTCGCCTTCTCTCGTCACCAGGTCTAAGACCCTGACAAATTCTAAATTTATATGGATGAAATTTATTCTTTTGTAAAATGAAATGGGTTGTAGATCTAGTCTGACGCTCAATTAGTCTTGTGGATATTTCAGGATTTTCAACAACGGCTAGTAGAAAAGTATTCGCTTTTTCTTCGTTGGATTGTTTTTTACGAGATGAAAGTGGTTTTTTGAATGAACCAAATTCCTTTAAATTAGATACCAAACGTCTAAACATGGATTTCTCAGGTTGTCTTCGTTCAGGATAATTATCAGAATACATCTGCTCAGCAGCTACACAATTTTTGTGGCACAAGATGTAACACGTCAACATATCAAATTTTTCTTCGTTTGTGAAATTTCCTCTTTCCATCGTAACACAAATAAATTAAAACACTTTAACTTCTTATAAACAAAACAAACAACTTCAAAATACGTTAGAACGTTTTTAACAATAATGTGACAGATCAAATAGAAATATTGCAATTGTTCCTAGGCCTACTATTTAAAAAGTAAAAAAAAAACAATACTTAATTACATTCTCGGCAGAAGTGTTAGACCATGTTTTAAACTCAGCTGTTTTTTTCTAGGCTGTACTTGTGTCTAGAAAATAATGGGAACTTATTTGAACACTTGCAATAATCTTTGAATTCTTTTTCCAATGCCTACTAGATTAAGAATCTAAAAAAATATTAAAATTCATTTTTCTCTGTTTTTTGGCTTTAGAAGCATAATGTGTGATACATCGTTGAATTTGTAATAAAAAATGCTACCATATACAAGGTGTTTCTACTTTTGTGGCCATATAAGAAAATTAAGTTGATGATGATTTCTCGAAGATGAAACATTGGATAAAAAATTTGAAGACGCCATTTTGTAGAGCTTAAAAAGTGACAATGACAAAGTGTCATTAGTTTTTTTAATATCTTTTAAAATAAATACAAAAATTGGAAAAATCGAAAATCCGAAAAATTGCATTTTTTTGGAAAATTTCGAAAACGATAAACAATCATGGATTTCTGCGATCGGCATGTAAACATACTCTAAATAGTGCAACTTTTTCCTAATTTAAGCCAACCTGTATCTTTTACCGTTTTCAAGATCCCCATGCTGTGCATTCTTATCTTGGACACGGTGTATATATATATATAAATAAATAATGTATTGTTAATAAATTTAAATAGTAAAAAAATTAAATTTTACAAGAAATCTCTTAGATGAAGAATGTATTAGCCGTGTATTAACAAAACTGCATCTTTACATATTATATAAACCTTCCTTACTATTTTACGTACGCATAATTCATACGCGATAAATTCGCGGACGATAGATATTTTTTAATTCACAATAAATATGTTTTGCTCGGAACCGAAAGTATATTTAACCAGAGAATTAAATAATAAAATTCTCGAACGAATGAAAAATTAAATTCTTTTAAAAATTATTCTTTTGTGGGCGAATCAAATTTTTTCGTTCTTTCTATCCTGAATTAACAAGCAATTTTCAGACGAGAGTCATAGTATTTGCTGTGGGTGGAGCATTCTCACGAAATTCGATATGTGTGTCTGTTTGTCCGGTTTTTTTCCTGAATTTTTTAATTTTCATTTCATATTCAGATATTTCAAGAAACATGTGCAAACTGACGGATAATGTTTAGAAAGTTGGTATATTCAGCATCATGATATAAGAATTAAATGTAGAATGTCATGATGAGAATGGGTGGGTTAATCTGAGAAGGGCAGAAATTAGAAGAGAGGGGTGAGTCAGAAGGGAGATATGTCGGGAGAGAGCAGGGTAAGCTGGGAGAAGGGAGTGCTGGGCAATGCTAAGCTTAGCATTTTCAACTGGTTATGTTTGTTTGCCTTTATTTAAATAATCATTTATGAAAATTCAAAGGATTGTACAACGAACGCTGTATAGTACAAGGAAATCCTTCAATCGATTAGCCTTTTGACCGTCTTGTCTTGACGGGGTAAGTGTAAAGTCACGATTTTTAGAAGCACTGAATGATTTTCAATGTTCAAAATAAAAATAATTCTTTACCGTTGTTATTTTTCTGCATACACTACAACAGACACCCGCTTCTTCAGAAGATCACCTAGATGTTTAGCCGCGCTTGAGATAAATTGCGTAATGGATATTGAGAAGAGTGGAGCGTGTTATTCCTATTGCCGAGTTTATTTCTCAGTATTGCCGCGTATTCCTCATTTATTGCCACTTATTCCTTTGTATTCCCGTTTATTTCTGTTTACTTCCTATACTTCCCATATTACCGAGTTTTGCTCATTATTTCCGACTCATAGCAATTTATTCTCGAGAAACTGTACACTTATTGCCGTGAGTTAGGGACTCGTCGGATTAAAGTGTCTATTCGAAATTTGCACGAAAAAGAAAAAATGCTATGTATTTATCAACTTCGATTATACTCTAATCATTCAATATCAATTATTATTCATTCTTAATCAACGAGTAAACAGATTAGAATATAATAATAGTACACATGTGTTGCAAATCTAAGAATGGAAATTTATGTATTCCTGTGATTTTTTCATCTAGGGGAAGTTTCATCTTGTGTTTCCCAAGTATTATATATAGTACTTAAAAAACTACTATAATATCCATCCTTATTGCAAGAATAATTTTGTATATAGTACGTAATACACTAGTGTTCTGTTGCTATTTATGTATACAATAATGGAAAGACCGAAGGATGAACTGATGTTGCAAACAAAGAAAAATACTTTTCGTGTTAACATATATACATAATTATATAAAAAAATATAAACAAAAAAGCAGAAATATCTACGAGAATTTCATTAGTTCATTAGAAAATCTCGAGATTTCATGTAAAAAATATTTTAATAACTTAATCTTTTTAAATCGGTCACTATTATTACACTACCAATAACAATTTGCATTGAATTAAACATTAACGTTTTGAGGAAATTCCAGTATGAGAAACAAGTAAATAAAAGAAATCAAAGAATCCTGTAGATTCTGGAACAATGCATGTGTGTATTGTAATTACTAAAATTAAGTATCAAATTATACATAGTATTTATTAGATCGCGCACAGTTTAAGAACGACATAGCCCAAGCAGCATTTAAGTAGCAGTAACTGAGATCGGAACTTTGATTGAGTAGTTGTTACGTAACTGCAACTAAATTTATGACTTTATAGGTTTAATTTCTTCAATTCGGAATATTTTAGTAATTGTGTAGTTGTTTCTACTATTTATTGGAACTATGTAGTTTCATTACTTCTGAGTAACTATTAAAGTATTTGGAACCGTATTGCCACTTAGTATACTTACTTTAAAGTCGTTGCAACTTCAAAGTGGTATTATGATTGTAGCAGTAACTTGCCCGAAGCTACTTTAAAGTTTTTAAAACCTTACAGTAGTATTGAATGTAACACTTACGTTTTTGCTACCCAGAAAAATCACATTAAAGTAATTTTTCGTAAACTACTCCATCTCCATATTTACTTGTAAAATGTTGGATTAATCAATAATCATTAATCAATTTGCAATTTGTTATGATTGTTAATAGATGTTTTACTATATAACCTTCAATAAAAATAACAAATTAGTGCCAAATTGTGCCTTAGGGATTGTTATGTATGTAGGTTGAAGTTGGCAACATTTATTTATAGTGATCTAACTAACCAATCCTGGCATGCTCTGGGCGTGCGTCAGTAACACTCGAGCCGCCTTGGAGGATATACGTCTTCTACAGTCTATGCATTGTGTATTTAATTCGCCCAGCTCACTCAATATTAATAAAGTTAATTAATGACAATAATTGAGTATCTTTTATTTAAACACATAAAAGAACATAACAGGAATAATATAAAAATGGTTTCTATCATGTGTATCAAACGTATAAGTATTTCGTGTATATTTATCATGTTTTATTTTTTGACATTTGTGACATTTTTTTACTAAAAAATATAATTAAAGAAGGCGCGTTGTTATTTTTCGATCTATCATCATCATATTTAACAGAAAAGTTGCAATGGTTTATAATTTTGGTGTACTGGAATGACAAAATAATCAAACATTTCATCGCTCTTTGTATTAAGTACGTATTACAAATAAACTGGTAGTTCATTTTGTGACACGATCCAGCATTATATAGTATAGAAAATGATAGAATATTTGTTAAGTTGCAAGAGCAAGAGAGAACAAACACGCGACATGATGTGTCAAAGAGAAAAGAAGTTCCACGAAAGTAGCAATTACTACGCCGCCACGTACCTGCTACCCAAAAATTGTTCCCCATTTTGGTTCCAGACACGTAACAATACCGTAGCAATTACGTTCTTGTGACTAACGGCAAAAACTTTATAGTTCCACCGGTGGTTGCTGGTACGTAGCGGTGACTAAAAATGCTGCTTGGGAGACGTCATATAACCTTCGCGCGTATATTTAATGCTAGTGGCTTAATATAATTCTTTTCCTTGAAGTGGAAATGGCAATAATAGAATTTGATTGATTTTTACATGAATATAAACATATCTCTTAAAACTTTCTTTTAAAGTGTTTAAAATGCACCACTATTTATGACACTTGTGTATTTCTTAAATTGTGTTCACCCTAAGAATGCCTTACTTGAAATTTAGCTATTATACACGTATCTGAACTGCACATTTGCTCGTGTAATTAACTTAAACATGTATTATCTTGAGTATTTATTGTACACACGTATTTGAGTATTTATTGTGTCTGTTAACACACGTGTAACATTTTGTTGGCTTGTACGAGATAAAATGGTGCGAAGTTGACCATGGAGGAAACTGCGGCATAAAATGATGAAATGTGATAATATAATATGATGAGAAATACAAAGCACATGCATAAAATGCTCAATTACGTAAATTAGTTAAAAAAAGTTACGACTTCCAGCACATAATACTCCCATGAAATAAAGAGGTTAACTGGTGAGCAGTACCAATTTTTAAACAAAGCATTCGTAAAAATCTAGAGTCACTGTATCTAGTTACCTAGGCCAGCTGGTCGATCAGAGTAACGGAAAACGCCGCCATATTGGGGCAAAAGAAGCACGAAATTGTTTTTATCTGTATTAAACATAATCAAGTCCATGTCTAGTTTAAAAGGTTCTTCTGATTCTGAAAGTTCAAACCTCTATGTTGTCAAATACGTAAAATGTGATTTTAATTTGTTTATTATTAAAGATCACCCTTCTCTGCTCCAATATGTCGGCGTTTTACGGTACTCTGATCGACCAGCTGCCCTAGGTAACTAGATGTAGTGACTCTATAAAAATCACGGAGTGGGCGACATCTAGATTTAATCGAGGCTATCGATACAGAAGTGAATAACAAATCAGTTTGTAACGTCTGGCAGATGATTTTTGTGATTTAACTAAATAAATTTCAGGAATTTTTCGTTGAAACCAGCGGTTAAGCGTGGTTCTCAATATACTTTTTTAATATAAAGAAAAAATGTAAAGAATACATGAAACTGTTCTCATGAAATCAAGAAATTATTGTTACATCCAGAAACCAGTAAATTAAAGTTCCTGGTGTTGATATTGTTTATTTGAAAATTATATATCTTTTTCTTTGCTGGATGGCAAAATTCAGAGAACGGTTTCACGCTGTACACATTTTTTTTTCTTTGTCCCGATTTTGTTGTACATTAGTGCAGTTAACATATTCCAAATCTTCATTCCTTAAATTGTGTATTAAAACTCCTGCAATTATAAGATTGTAAGTTAAAATATAAAAGGTAGGTGTTTTTACTGGAATTAGAAAAGTATAACAAAGCATTTAGGTAATACCTTTTATGCATACTTTTTATCAGTTACCTATTATTTGTACTCGACTTACTGGTTGATATAAATCAAAGTGGCTATAATACGTTTGCAGAATCGTGATAGCCCATCTTTGCACATGCATTTACAACTCCAGCCATTGCTTAAATGAATATAAATTGACGTCTGGAGACACAAACTCTTAATATTATTTGGAGAATTTATATTCAAGCCGCAAAAGGTTGTGTCCTGCTTTGAAAGCTTCTTCCGCTTCTTTCAAGGGTTTACTTGATCCCCCAAATACTCCAAAATATCCGAAAGCGTTATGTATACTTTAGGCATAGTAGGTACCAATTATTACCAAAAACTGGTATTTAATTTAATATATATATAATCCGGGTAATAAGTCATATGCTGTTTACGTCTATAAATACTTTAGAAGGCTACCTATATCTATTGCTACATATTGTTTACACTATCTTAAACTGCTTCTTTTACATCCACAAGTAAAACATACATCTATGCAGCTTTATGCATAAAGTTTGTTATTCACTCCTCATACCGACATCTTGAGATTTCCAACGCCATCTTCTGGTATGTGATTTTCGCGAATTGCTGTTAAGGAATTGAATTGTTTTATGAATCTAACATTCAATGAAGAACGTTTTGAAAGATATCCTTGGGATAAACAAGAGTCACATTATTTACGGGTGCCATCGTAAGTAAATAAAGAAATAAGGTATTAGAAACCATAACAATATAATGGCAAGGAACCATAATATTTTTTTCTAATGCACAATATGCACATAACGAAACATGGCGAAACTATCAAACCATTGAGACGCGCTAATAAATATAGATGGCGTTGTACAACATCAAAATGTTTTCAATATGCGGTAGTTGATGACGTAGTTTTTAGCGGGTGTATCTGCAGTGTTATATTTTAATGTATTGTAATTATGAGAGATTAAACTTAATATTAGTGTTAATATTTATGATAACTTTAAGTAGAATATTTAGAATTTTTAGTTTTTAAGAGGCTGTCTCTGAGAAAATGAAATAAATTTGCATTGAATGGAAACCGAAATAATTTTATGTTCTCCAATTTGCTTCAAGTTTTCAGGTATGATTCTTTAACACATAAAGGATGTACTGACCGAAGAAGGCGTCACTTATATTGATAAGCTGGGCGTAACAGGGCGGTAAAGATCAAAATGCTAACTTTGTGTAGAAACATCGTATACTCACACACTATAGCTCATTTTGACGAGCTCGTCAACTTTTGTCTTTTGGTACATTTGAAAATTCCTACTGTGCACAAAGTTATGCCAAGAAAACTACTGAGAAATGGTACATCTTGGTGGTTTTAACCATTTTCTCAGGGATTCAGAAGGTTTGCCAACATAAGCTGCATCTTTAAAATCTAAAAATTTCATAAATAAATTTCGCTCTAGATACACTTGCATTTATGCACCGAGTCCGGGTCGCCTGGGAGAACTAGTTCAAAATGTACGGTACAAAAGTACAACAAAACCTTCTCTCTTGTCTATCTCAACAAATATTACTCCAAACTAAGCATTATTATATGTCATTCGAAGCGTCTCGACGAGAGCTACACCATCGAATACAAAGACATTATGGATTTTAGGTTTTGCCATAATATGGTAACTAGTGGTGGAAAATGTTTTTTAATAAATGACTAGCAACTATATCTTAATCCTAAGAGTAAGCATGACATATTATACATTTTCAGAATCCACTCATTTAGATGAATAACTTTCTCTTTGCACCATTTTGATCCAAACATTCCCTGAAAAGTTCAACGACATTTGTAGAGACTTGATTTCCAGACATGCTCGGAGAGGGAAATAAACGTAACAGGAGAAATTATAAATATGTACAACGATAGAGAAAATATTTATACAATTAAGCGACAGATTTCTCAGTAATGTTCAATTTATAAAACTCAGAAATATTTGTATTAGGTCGTTAAAAAAATCCGAAAATAAGGAATATTAGTACATACTATATTAGTAAATAAGTACCTAAGGAACATTATTACTAAAAATCTCCTCGACGCCTAAAATGCTGCAGGTTGCAACCTCAACAGCAAAGTTAGTGATAAAATTATATTAATTATAATTACTAATAAACGGCACGACAACACAAATAGAAAACTCAACAAAAATACTAACGTATGAAAAAAATTCGAAGGCGTGATATAGACTCTATCACGTAGACGAGAGGATTCTGAAAATGTCACCCTTACCCTGAGAATTCAGGTAGTTTCCAGTGATTTATCAAAAAACCACATTTCCTATCATATTATGACAAAAATTAAAAACCACATGCCTTTGTATCACTTGCTGTAGCTCTCGTGGAGACGATTCAAAAGACATAACAGTGCATAGTTTGGAGTGATTTTGTTGAGGTAGACATGACAAATGATTTTGTTATACTTTTGTACCGGCATCTTGGTTTAGATCTCCCAGCGAAATTTATCGTAGATTTTGAAAATAGGCAGCCTATGGTGGCAAACCTTCTGAATCCATAAGAAAATGGTTAAAACCACCAAGATGTACCACTTTTTAGTATGTCAATGGAAAATTATTCACTGTTTCGATTATAATAGTCTTCGAATTTTTTTCATACGTTAGTATTTTTGTTGAATTTTCTATTTATCTCTAACTTTGCTGTCGTGGTTGCGACCTGCAGCATTTTAGGCGTCGAGACGATTTTTACTAATAATGTTCCTTACTTATTTACTAATATAGTATGTACTAATATTCCTTATTTTCGGATTTTTCTTAACGGCCTAATACAAATATTTCTGAGTTTTATAAATTGAACATCTGTCGCTTAATTGTTTAAATATTTTCTCTATTGTTGTATATATTTATAATTTCTCCTGGTACGTTTATTTCCCTCTCCGAACATGTCTCGAAATCAAGTCTCTACAAATGCCGTTGAACTTTTCAGGAGGTTTCAAATCAAGGTTTCAATCAAGGTGGTACAAAAAGAAAGTTATTCATCTAAACGAGCGGATTCTGAAATAGTAGTTTACGTTATAAGTAACGTTATTAAGGTTTTTACATTACGCGGGAATATGTTTGAAGAACGAGGGGCGATAGCCCCGAGTTCTTTAAAATTCCCAAGTAATGTAAAACCTGATAACGTTACGTATAACGTAACACGTTTTATTTTATCCTACAACACCAAAAAAATTCATAAATTGTTCCTATAAATTAATAATAAATTATTGATCCTATAAATTATAAACTGGAGAATGCTACAGTCGGCGGTGTCTAAAGTAGTATCTATGACAATCAACTGTTGTTTATTTGAGAAAAAAAAATTACGAAAATGGGTGACAGTTGTTCGAATATTAAAGAAAAGGCTGATGCGGCCCGCTTAAAATTAATACCAGGCAAGTCTGCGGGCAGGTACAGAAAAGAGTTGGAATTATTTAAACATTGGAAGCAAACTAAAGGCGTGGTTGAAATAAGTGAAGATGTAATGCTGGCCTATGTTGCTGAGTTGGTAAGTGTTTCCGTTTGCTAATTACTCACATGAAGATTAATTGAAGCGTTTTTATAGTCGGAGAAGTTTGAATCGTCCTCTGTGTGGACAAAAGTTTCCATGTTGAAAAAAATGTTGCTGACGCATGAAAATGTGGATATTTCCTCCTATCAAATAGTTACATCATTTATGAAAACTAATAGTTCGGGATACTCTCCAAAACAGTCGCGAACATTTACAAGAGATCAAATCAATACTTTTTTGAAAGATGCCTCTGATGACTATTTGGCTCTGAAAGTAGCTGTAATTTTTGGAATTTTTGGAGGCTGCAGGCGAGAGGAACTTTACAACGTTAGTGTTAATGATATTGTTGATACAGGATCATCAATAATTGTCTCTGTTCCAAAAACGAAAACCGGTCAGAAACGAATGTTCAGTATCATTGACGATAAAGATGGAATGGATTATCTTGGAACAATTAGAAAATACATAGACAAGAGACCAAAAAATATATCCCACTATCACTTCTTCGTTAGTTGCAGAAAAGATAAATGCACAGTTCAAAGAATTGGAATCAATACATTTGGAGACATGGGGAAAAAAGTTGCAGGTTTCTTGAAACTACCGGAACCTTCTTTATACACTGGACATGCGTTCCGCCGATCTTCGGCTACGCTTTTAGCTGATTCTGGCGCTGACTTAGCCTTACTCAAGAGGCATGGTGGTTGGAAGAGCACAAGTGTAGCAGAGAGGTACGTCGAGGATTCTTTAGCATCTAAGAATAAAATAGCAAGAATGATTCATGGTACTGATACTAATACCGCCGATCTTTCCTTCAAAAACATCAATTTTGGACAATCTTCCATGGGCACTGCTTCTTCATTTGGAATTAGATTTGAGAACTTGCAAAATTGTACAATTAACCTGACAATGGGTGACAAGTCTTTAGAAGTTAAAGAAAATACACAGTAATTGATTTGTTATACCTAATGTAGGTAGAAATAGTGTGTTCCATAACTTACCTATTTTATTGATTTTCATGTATACTGTACATTCTACCTAATTTCGATCAATAAAAAAGCAGTGTTGTTAAGAAATTTTTTACATTACTAGTGTTGTTAAATGTATCTTAACAAAACTCGTTGCGAACGTATTATTGGCATGGTAACGATATAGGATAAAATAAATGTATATGTCATGCTGACGCTTAGGATTATGGTATTGTAACGTTCTTTTTCAAATAATAATACAAGTGCTGTTTAAATCGTCTATTCACAAACAAATATTTATTTCTATACACTAATGAATACACTATAAATTAACGCTATGATTATAAACCATTAAAAACTATTATTTACAGACTAAGTATGAATTTCTAATACAACATTTATATTCACTATTTATTTTGTAATACACAGTTAATGACTTGCTGTTGACTGCCTCTTTTTCTCCGCGGCGTCGACTTTATACCATCCTATAAACGTTCCAGAAATCGCCCGAACATACCATGTATTTCTAGAATACACCAGAATAAACCGCGTCTGATTTACATGCTTGTGCGATGCGTCATTCTCTCGAAGGCAGCAGAACACACCACCTGTCGCTTGAAAAGAGGTTCGTTCTTTTTCTCTCCCGTTACACTGCCCCCCTCTTCAAGTCTGTTCTGTCCCAGAACAGGTTTTATGCTCTGGTTCCTGTAGAACGGGTCATGACGATATCGACAGTCTTCACCTCGACTACACGTTCCATTACGGTAGAAATAACAGTCTACACTCTTCGTTGGCCTTAATGCGGGCTGTGGGTCAAAACTGCAGACGAAGATCCTGACGTCCGTACCTCTAAAGACAACTTCCAGCATGTTTCTAACGATTCTCCAATCCAGCTGGTCCCGCCCACAGCCGAGTTTGGGAACTGCCAATTTGTTAATTCCCCTGGTAAGCAACTCGATTCTCAAATTCCATAGTGCCCTCCACAAGTCGGCGTAACTCGGTTTCTGGTAGTAAAACTGCTTGGTTACCAAGTAGTAAATGGATCGGTCATGATCAGGCAAGCGTAAGGATTTACCAACAGAGGGATTTTGTTCTCGAAGTTCATTCAGCCGTCCAAATTTATTTCTAAACACCACTGCGATCCCCCTAGACATACGGAGATCCTCGGAGACACAGTGGGCAATGGAATAATCACCAGGGACCCGGAAGAGATCTTGTTGCATCTCAGTCGTGACTCCGAATCGCGCTTTTCTAGTTCCAGAGAACGCAGCCATAAATTCTCTAAAGGTTGGCTGATCATCTCCAGGCCTTACGGTATTAATAGCCACCTCAGCCTCATCTTCCGGAACTGCGTCATTATTTCCCTCATAGTGCGCCAGACGATTGGAGTGTACCACCTTTGGTTTCCCTCTTGGCAATTTCTGGATGCGATAAATCAAGTCATTTATTCGTTTCTTCACCTGGTATGGACCCTCCCAATTTCGCTGTAACTTTGGAGAATAGCCACGACGCCTTTGCGGGTTGTATAACCAGACAAGCTCTCCAGGTTGAAACCCTCCTTCTTGGGCTCTCACATCGTACGTAGCCTTCATCCGGTCACTCGCGATTCGACTATTATTTCGGGTTCGGTCGTGAATATCCTCCAACTTCTTCTTTAAGTTGATGACATAATCATTCCCGGCTACCTCCTGCTCTATAGGTGGAGACCCAAATTCCAGATCACACGGTAACCGTAACTCGCGTCCAAACATCACAGACGCTGGTGACTGACCGGTTGTTTCGTGGACCGATGCACGATAAGCCATCAGGAACAGATGCAGGTATTGGTCCCAGTCTCGTTGATGATCGGAGACGACCTTGGCCAAATATTTGCCCATTGTTCGATTCATGCGTTCTACCATTCCATCGGACTGCGGATGTAACGGTGTGGTCCGAGTCTTGCGAATGCCCAACAATCGACAGACTTCTCCAAAGAGTACAGACTCGAAATTGCGGCCTTGATCCGAATGCAGCTCCATGGGCACTCCGAAGCGACTGAAAAACTCTTTGACTAGTACGTCAGCAACAGTCGCAGCTTCCTGGTTTGGTAGGGCATATGCTTCTGGCCATTTGGTAAAATAGTCCATTGCCACTAAGATGTATTTATTCCCATCGTCAGTTTCGGGAAATGGTCCGGCAATGTCTATAGCTATTCTCTCCAGAGGACTACCCACATTGTACTGCCTCATAGGTGCTCTTCGTTTCCCCAAGGGTCCGTTGCCAGTGGCACATAGTTCACATTTCCGGCACCACTCCTTCACGTCTTCTTTACAGTTGACCCAATAAAAACGCTCCCTAACTTTCTCCAAGGTCTTTTTCACACCGAAGTGTCCTCCGGAGGCACCGTCATGGAGATGTCGCAATACTGTAGCCACTCGGCTTCTTAGAACCACGAACTGAGACCTAATGGTGGTGCCATCTTCACTCTCCAGTACTCGCTTCAGGAGGTCGTCTTCCACCTTCAAGGACTCCCATTGGGCCCAATATGCTTTGAGCGCTCTGTTGAAAGGGCTGACGGCCTCCCAGGCAGGCCTTTCTCCCACGCGCTTCCATTCCAGTACCATTTTTAGTTCGGGATCAGCCTCCTGCTGTCGTTGCAATTCTTCCGGCAACCAATTGTCGTTGACGATGGTAGTCCTTAGTACTTGGCAAACCCTCTCTTCCAAACGAGAGCAATGACGGCAATCCGTTGGACAGGGTCTTCTTGAAAGAGCATCGGCATTTCGATGACTAGTGCCCGCTCGATGTTCGGTGTCAAAGTCGTATCCTTGTAATCGTTCGATCCACCTTGCGACCTGGCCTTCAGGATTACGGAATTGTAGAAGCCATTTCAACGCTGCATGGTCCGTCCTCAATAAAAACTTCCGTCCGTACAAGTATTTATAGAAGTGCTCAACGGACTTCACGACGGCCAATAGTTCTTTTCTGGTCACACAATAATTCCTTTCGGCTTTAGACAAAACCTTACTAAAATAGCCGATGACCTTTTCTTGTCCATCCTGTATCTGAGAAAGTACACCCCCAATGGCCAGATTACTTGCATCTGTGTCAAGTATGAATTTCCCTTCTGTCCGTGGATAGCTCAATATTGGTGCGGTTGTCAGGGCACGCTTCAGCTGTTGGAAAGCTGTTTCACACTCTCCGCTCCAAACATACTCGCGTCCATCTTCAGTTAGCCTTGTCAAAGGCTTCGCTATATTGGCAAACCCAGGAACGAAACGCCTATAGTAGGTACATAACCCAAGAAAACTACGAACTTGGTGTTTATCTTTCGGTGTTGGCCACTCTTGAACTGCACGAATCTTATCGGGGTCGGCTGCCACTCCATTTTGTGATACGACGTGCCCGAGATATTTCACTTCCCTTCTGAATATGTGGCACTTTTTCGGACTCAGTTTCAGATTGGCTCCACGTAGTCTTCGGAACACTTCCTCTAGGTTTTTCAAATGTTCGTTGAATGATTTTCCGACTACAATCACATCATCTAGGTATACCAGGCAGGTCTTCCACGACAGCCCTCTCAGGATGGTCTCCATTAGACGCTCAAAGGTGGCCGGAGCGTTACATAGACCAAAAGGCATAACCGTAAACTGCCATAGTCCGGAACCAATAGTGAACGCGGTCTTCTCCCGGTCTTCAGGTTCCATTTCAACTTGCCAATAACCACTCTTCAAGTCCAAAGTCGAAAACCATCGTGAACCAGACAGGGTATCTAACGTGTCGTCGATGCGTGGTAAGGGATAGCTGTCTTTCTTGGTCACGTCATTAAGCTGCCGATAGTCCACACAAAATCTCGTTGACCCGTCCTTCTTACTGACCAGGACCACCGGTGATGCCCATGGACTGCTGGATGGCTCGATGACCCCTTGTTCTTCCATATCAGTAATAATCTTTTCGGCTTCTGCTCGCCTTGCTAGAGGTAGACGCCTCGGCTGCTGACGGACAGGCATAGAGTTGCCTGTATTGATTTTATGTTTTACTATATTTGTTCGTCCCTTCTGGCTATCGTCAAGAGCGAAGATATCTTGGTATCGGTGAACCAAACCCTGTACCTCTTTCACTTCCGTTCTGTTAAGGTCTTCGCACGAACTAGTAACCATACCCACTAATTTTCCACCATGGTCTTTGGGCACTGGTTTTGGAACATCAGCCATACACCTGGCTACTCGAAATACTGGCACACACTGTCCCACAAGGGTACTCTTCTTCAATGTCACCGGATCCAAATTAACATTCATAATTCTCACCGGTACTCTCTTTCCAACCTTGATCAGCGCTTTTCCCACCAGTATGCCACTATGGATCTTCTTATCACAAACAGGCATTTATTTCTATACACTAATGAATACACTATAAATTAACGCTATGATTATAAACCATTAAAAACTATTATTTACAGACTAAGTATGAATTTCTAATACAACATTTATATTCACTATTTATTTTGTAATACACAGTTAATGACTTGCTGTTGACTGCCTCTTTTTCTCCGCGGCGTCGACTTTATACCATCCTATAAACGTTCCAGAAATCGCCCGAACATACCATGTATTTCTAGAATACACCAGAATAAACCGCGTCTGATTTACATGCTTGTGCGATGCGTCATTCTCTCGAAGGCAGCAGAACACACCACCTGTCGCTTGAAAAGAGGTTCGTTCTTTTTCTCTCCCGTTACAGTATAGTTGCCAGTCACTTGTCAAAAAACATTTTCCACCACTAGTTACCATATTACGGCAAAACCTAAAATCCATAATGCCTTTGTATTCGATAGTGTAGCTCTTGTCGAGATGCTTCGAATGACATATAATAATGCTTAGTTTGGAGTAATATTTGTTGAGATAGACAAGAGAGAAGGTTTTGTTGTACTTTTGTACCGTATATTTTGAACTAGTTCTCCCGGGCGACCCGGACTCGGTGCATAAATATAAGTGTATCTAAAGCAAAATTTATCGTAGATTCTAAAGATATGCAGCTTATGGTGACAAACCTTCTGAATCCCTGGTTAAAACCACCAAGATGTACCATTTCTCAGTAGTTTTCTTGGCATAACCTTGTGCACAGTAGGAATTTCCAAATGTACCAAAAGACAAAAGTTGTTCTACTCGCCGAGCCCGTCAAAATGAGCTATAGTATGTGAGTATACAATGCTTCTACGCAAAGTTAACATTTTGACTTTTACCGCCCTGCTACTCCCAGCTTAGCAATATAAGTGATGCCTTCTTCGGCCAGTACGGCCTTTATGTGTTAAAGAATCATACCTGAAAGTCTGAAGCAAATTGGAGAACATAAAATTATTTCTGTTTCCAATTTTGTGCAGTTTCTCGGAGACAGCCTCTTAAAACGTCAGTAAAATGAAATTGTCATTCATAGGTTTCTCTCAATAATATGTTTACTGTACTGCTGATTATATTGCAACAAAACTACCGCATAATTTATTTAAAGTTAAGCTTTACTTATTTGCTTTTCTATGCTACTGATACCAGCAACATAGAAAATCATTAATATGAAAATGTAGGAAAACATGAAATTTTTAAAAATTATTAGAGAGTTTTGGCGTTAATCAGATTATACGATATTATACCAGCTTTAATAACTGTGTGGTAATCGCACTGCCACTAGGGTTACTTAATCATTTTGTAATAAACGGAAGAACATTCTAGACTGGCGGCGATAGCAAACATCTATCTAGTAAAATCCAGAACATTCGAGGCGGATGTTAGATAATAAGTTTTATCCAACACCTCTATATAAATACCATGTTTACTATGGTCATTTTAAATAAGGAAAGTGATTGTTTACTTTTATGTTACATTATAACCTACGTTGCCCCTAGCAACGTGGGTTATTTTTAAGAAACTCACTCCTTCAAAGATAACAACCATTCACCAGCTTACATTGCATAATATTATTAAAATCCAGTCATCGTATTAGAGTATTAAATTTATTACTGTCAAAACTTCAGACTAACTATAAATTGCAAATTCGACGTTTAAACTTAAATAAAGAGGCGTTGGATAAAAATTTGTATGGCACGCGTAAGTTAAGGATATTATCCACTCAGAAAAATTAACCCTAAGTAAAAAGTAAATTTTTTCGTTCGTGGATAATATCTTACTTAAAGGCCGGCGGTGGACGAGTGGTGTTAGTGCATCACTCGTGTTCCAAGGGTCGTGGGTTCGAATCTCACTTGGGGCGGCGGGATTTTTCTAATTGGAAAATTCCGTCACCTCAACTATGGATGTGTGTATTCGTGTTGCATGTTAGATGGCGGACAGATGACCTTAGATGTTGGTTCCCCCGTAGTGTAGGCGTCAAATAAAAAAAAATATCTTACTTAACTCACTTGTACCATAAATAACTATTATCCCACCCACTCTAAATAAAAAGAGTGCTATCTCGATGTTTTTAAGCAAATAAAGTTGAAGTTGACTCACTTCACTGGTAGAAAAACGTTTTACCCACTGTAGAATATGATTGGCTGCTATTATAGGTAGCAACCAATCACTAGTTTACATTGCATAATATTATTAAATTCCAGTCATCGGGCTAGAGTATTAAATTTATTACCGTCAAAACTACTAAATTTGCAATTTAATATTTAAACTTATATAAAGTGGTGTTGGATAAAACGTTGTATGGCACTTAACATGCGTTAAGAATATTATCCACACAGATAAAGAAATTCACTCGGGCCTGACGGCCTTTGTTGGTCAATTGTTCGTTCCTGGTACTATTACTGACTGGTCCTTTAAAAATTAAAAATGATTTAACTAGAAACGTTAATACATATGGAAATAGTAGGCAAGTTAGCAACATCGAATAAACGATAAATCTAATTTGGATATTCTAACTTTTTACCCACACTAAGTTACAATAATTATAATAAGCATAAAAGTTACAATAATTCTTAATAATTTTTAATTTTACTAAATAGGAGTAATAATTTTCGCCGAGAATAGCTTGAATAAGCAAAACTTTCTACTATGTTGCTATATGTCTACATCTACTCCCCTACTCTCAAAAAGTTTACTACTTATATTTTGCTAGCAGTGGCAACACTGTTCACGCAGAAAAATGCGTGATAAGTTATGAATTAATAAGTCACATAAAAACTGTTTTTACAAAAATAAAATAGAAGGATGAAGGAAAATATTAAGTTGACAATTATGTGCAAACATTTATATGAGGTTTCCATTGCTGCAAAAATCGTTAACCCCCCTCCCCCACTTGTGACGCCACCTAGGGCGCTTGCCTAACCTTGAATAAAAGCCATAGGCAAATGAAGCTGGTCAGAAATTAGGAAAATAAATACCGAGAGTTCAGGGATTCTTTAAAATGTGCCTCTTGGACGTAGGCAAACCCATATAACTTTGTCGCGCAAAACTAATATGGCTTGCAACATCGAGTAAGATAGCACAGGTTGCCACCGTGGCACCACTTCTTAAATGGATGATACGGGTCCATACAACATTCATGCCAGAGGTATCGCTTTGGATTTAATAACCTCCGTACCGTACTACTACTCATAACTCGATCTAGACATGTACAATCCCCAAATAAAAGCTACATGCGTCTGCAGTAAAAGTTAATAGCTCAGATCCACAGGAAATGTGTAGTTGCAAACTGGATAGGTGGCTGCTGTAGAGTAAGAATTTAACAATATGATTTCCATCCAACTTTGTTCACAATATTCCCATTGGCAGGCAAGAAGTTCCAGGACAATGTTTTTTGGAGTATCTGAAGGCTTCAACGGCACCACTGCAGTAACTGCGGTAATCCTGCCATTGAGTTGAAAACATACAACTGTTACCACTGAAGAAAACATTGATTTCATCCAGAATAAGGCAGATTGCAGAATCAAGGTTTGAAAAGTAACAGAGACCGTAGGCATCGCCTAGAAATGGGTTCAAGAAATTTTGAGCAACGGGTTACCCATGCCAGAAATTTCTGCAAAATGGATCTTCAGCTTTTGAAGGTTGAGCAGAAACATGTTTCTTTTCGGATGTCGTCCAACTTGCTGGTTCTTTATGAAGCTGATCCTGATCTCTTTATGGAGAGATTTCATACACTCGAAACAGTGGAAACTTATGCACTTACTACTTTTAAAGAAAGCGTTGGTCATGTCATCCACTGACTTTTAAGGGTCAAGCCATAACAGTACAATACTACGCTAACTGTTTATGTCAACTTCATGGAAGAGATAAGAATAAATAGGCATGGAATGCTAAAGAAAGACAATGCTTTAGCCCACAATCATTACATTGAATAGCATAGCTCAAGTTCAAACCACTTGGAAGGACAATTTTCATCAACTGAAGAAGAAGGAAAGAAGAATATGTTGGCAAACCAGGATGAAGAATTTTACCAGGTACTGGAGTCATGAAATTACAATCAACGTACCTATCTAAACAGAAACTATCTACTATAGTACATGTTACGGTGTCCCCGTAGAGACACTGGTGCATTGAAATCAAAATGACGTAAGGAAACCTAACTAATAGTCGTCATTTAAGTTTTAACACAGACATATATGTATAATTACTAAATCATATTTGGAAGAAAACGTTTCTGAATTCAAATCCCAAAAGTTCTACAAAAACATAAGTTGCCAATAAATTCAGCGTTAAAATAATAATCAAAAAGATTAAAAAAGAACCCTTTCAGTGAAAAACGAAAATATAGCGTTTTCTATCCAATTGTTAACCGTTTGTTTGTTTTTAGTCAAATAATAGTGAAATAAACACGATAAACAGGTTAACTTAGAATGTGTTAATAAGAAATACATACTTAACCATGGCATTAAAAAGGTCAACTTATTTTCTTCTTAATCTAATTGGACTAGATAATTTACATAATTACATATTCTTAACGGTTGAATTGTGGTTTTATTATGAAATGTTCCCAATAAAATACTGATTCTCATTATTTAAACGTATGTATCTGCAGAGTTTCGATTTCTAGACTCATCATTGATTCCAGGAAATCATAAATGCGTCTATTTAAGTTTTTTAAATAAAACAGGCAGTAAAAAAGAATGAATTATAAAAAATATTAATAAATTATGTTAATTAAACAAAGAGTGGTTTTACTGGTTCCATAAATAACAAATGAAGGTCTAATTTAAAATTTGCAAACTATAGGATGCACTCTCGTGTCAGTAGGATAGAGGAATAATAATAGTATTATATTATTTATTGCATACTGAAATAGATTAATTTTATATTTTAATATAAAAATATAAAATCGCAAACACCTTTTAGATACATCAGGCTATACGTATAATTGAAAGTGAAGTCAAATAACATTCGTTACTAAAAGACGTCATAGATTTTTTTATGGAGGATTAAAAACACATTGTTTATTATACTCTTTTTTACTGAACAAACCAGAAGAACATTTCTAACAAGATTATCTAAAAATAATATTTTTTACTACTACCCTCCCTCCAAAAACACTTAGGACATTCGAAATTAGTTTTGTTAAGGAAGTCACGCCTGATGACTATTGTGATGCTGATGACCTACAACATCTTAAAATGCGATTAATTCCAAAAGAGGTTTCTTCCAAAAAACTTGTTATCTAATTAATGGATGGTAACTAATCCTTAGTCAACATATAATAACTTAAGATCACTTCGAAAGAAAGAATATATTCCACAGTTATGACTAGCGATGACACATTTGAGGAACTTGTCATGAAGACCTAATTTTGACTTTGCGGAAACGGAACGATCAGACATTGACATTTATACTATTACGTAAATGTTCAATGTTAGACCTTCTCAATGATTTTAATACGTGAGTATAAAAACCGCAAAAAGGAAGAAATTAAGCACTGATTCATCCTTTCTCACTACTGTTCGAAAAACTATTGGCTAAGCGAAGGTTTAGGAGTGACCTTAACCTCTACATAATAAGAATTGCTAATTCTGTACGTATGTGAGAATTTACTGGTTATAGTATTTTATAATCATGAAATAAAATAAAACAATTTTAAACAGTTTCACCATTAAATATTTATTGCCCGACAATTGTTTCAATATAAAATATATTTACTATATTTATATAATTTTTGCGTTTTTAATAACGTGTGAACCAGGCTTTAAATTATATTTTCATAGTTAATTACATAAAATTTATTAAATATCAAGGAAAATAAAAAGCAACACATACACTATGGAGTACTGACTGTTCTAGATTTATTTGAAATGATCAGCGTACATATATTTTGTATCGAAACAATTGTCAGGCATTAGTAAATATTTGACTGTGAAGCTGTATAATCAATGTTTTATTTTGACGATTATGGAGTTTAACTAAGTCAGGCTGGATACAATACGTTTTATTTTATAATCGATAAGAGTATAAAAAGTAAAAGTATTTTCAAAACGGACAAACATTAACACATTATAATTTCAAATTAAACATTACAGCTGAGATAACAAACATGATGACCATGCAATAATAAATTCGCTAAATTACTTTCCAAGATTTTATTATACGCTTACAAACTGTAAACAAATAATATGACGATTGTGAAAACCCACTTGAGTATCTGTTTGGACTGGACGAGATACTAAACTGTTATTAAAGTACTTTCGTATTTTGTTAGACTCTAAACTATAAAAGATAAACTAGATACAGTAAACTGGTACAGCTCTAAATTTCCAATTTTTCATTACTTTTTATCCTATGCTTTCTACTAACAAGGACGACCCTCAGGTGACGATCGCTAAATAAAAACAGAACATATACATCACATTTCTGCGAATGTCCGGTTCCGGTGACCTAAATAGTCACTCAAAGAGTCCTAATTCAAAAAGTCTGTATGAAAACTTTAGAATGAAAGCTAGCGGTTTGCGCATTGAGCGCAGGTGAGACTTTGAGTGACCTAGCACTTACAGAAATAGATTACATACTATAAATCTTGATTCGACGATCGTCACCTAAAGGTCTTCCTTTCAAAAATAACCATATTTTCATGTTAATATTCATCAAGGCCGGCTGTTCTACGTAAAAATCAGCAAACTGAGCAACTACTTAGAGAAGCGTGTTCTCTGAGGTTTCAAAGTTGAAGTGGAAAATATTTAAGCTTCAAAATCTTCTGTTGTGTATACATAAGCATCAGCTTAAACATTTAGAGAATACGCTGCTAGATGTTACATGTATGTAACAGCTGCAGCTGAAACTGAATAAAGTTTTTGAACAATTAATTGTATAATTTCTGCTTGTCCCTTTTGCATACCCTGAAGATGGGTATTTGTAGAGGAATCCGTGAGATCAGACCTTAGGTTAAGTTCTCTGATTTCCCTTCATTTATTTAGTAATAATCATTTACTAATGTAACTAAATACTTTGAGAGTGTTTCAAATAACCATAAAATCATATAAATCACTTTATCTTACACATTGCGTTAAATCATTAAGGAATGTGCTGTTGTATCACTTAGCAAGATAATTTTAACAGTGTTTGTGATTATGAGGGCATAATCCTCATAGACTATCTTTCAAATAGCCTTACAATCAATACAGAATATTACTCTAATATATTTTATGTTTCACTTGCATATTATTTGTTGATTATACCTGTGATACAAACTGTATAAACAATTACATAACAACCAGGTCATTATTAGCTATAGGGCGTTATAGCCTATAACGCCCGCTCATCGTTTACTTGCAATCGGAGCCGGTGTTACGTTCAATAGTAATTTGGATTATTAGGCAAGAAACTATATGTTTGCATGAGAGTGTGTTGCAACACAGCAAATGTATTTGCAACTTACTTTTTGGGGGCGTGATCCATGAATTCTTTTGTGTCGGCTGCTGCAGAAATTTCTTAGACAAAATTAATTTATTCTTTAGTTGGCATGTGCTATTAGAACTTTTTTGTTTTCATATTGGTAACAACCAACAACAAAAACATTTGAACTTAAAATTTCATATCTCTGTTTGACTCGACTTTTGCAGAATTAGTAAAAGTTGTTACCATTCGACAAATATAAAAATTCCTAGTTTTATAAATATATAAACAACGTCCTTGGGCACGCCAACAATATTAGAAATTAAAATTAATTTTCTTTGCACAGTTGCGATCATTCACTAAAGAACGATGAAAAAATCATAACCGTCGATTTTCCAGTTTTTTGTACAAGGTATACGTAAGTTTATTATATGGTGCTCACGAACATTTCATTTTAAACATTATAATTCCACAGTCCACAAATCAGGTCGAATTACAGCGTACATTGTACAAAAAACTGAAAAAGGGGCAATCAAAATTTTTTCATCGTTCCCTAGCGAATGATCGCAACTGCACATATTCTTGTGAAAAATAAAATTTTGTATGCACCACGAGCGTTACTAGATGATAATGCCCATCGAGTCCCTGGAACATCGTCACCCTCTTGGCATTATCATGATTCTAACACCCTTGGTACATAAATAACTATAAAGGCGCTTTATGGCAATGCACTTATTACAAAACCAAAGAAACTCAATTCACTGCATTTCTTACAGCAGCCAACGCACATGTTGCTCGCGAAACTAGAACGCTTTGGCTGGACTCCGGTGGCCCGATGAGAACTGGATTTTATAAAATGGTTAAATCACTTCGATTAGTTTAGTTTCACTTCCTTCATTAGGTCAAATTTGCGACAAATAGATGAATAAAAGTAACTTTTTAAAAATTCTTAATAGAGGGATTCAAGAAAGTTGGCACAAGTTGGCAGAAATGTATAAATATTGGAGATAAGTAGTGGAGATTAGATAGAAATACAGTACTGTGTACTAACATTGATGAAATGTAAAGAAATTATAAATCAATCGATTATCATAAACCAGTTTTATAAATCGTTTGCTAGAATTAACTAAACGTTCGCGAATAATAATACATGAATACTCCTAATATATTCTTCTAATAATATTGTTCCCCCACCCCAAGTTCCAACTTTATGGCACTTCTGATCCAAGCTCATGTATTAATCTTTTGGTTTCATAGAATTAGTATTATTATTAACATATCATTAATTTTATATTATTTTTTGTGCAACCATACCCGAATTAGACACTTCGCGTACGCAATACAGGACGCAAAATCAAATTTCGCGGGTATCCATTACTAAGGGTACAATATACATATATTTTAAAACCAGAGTCGTGCTAGTTAGAAATGGAATATGTAGTATCGATTTAGGAGTCATCATCCTTGAAAGTTTGTATCTTCAAACTATTGTAGCGGCAAAATGGAAGGTCACAGCAAACACGAGAAGTCAAATAAATACTAAACTATAGTCCCAAAGACAGGTCTATCTGCTGGTTTCAAAATAATAAACACATTTTTTTTTCCTATTTCCGTTCCCATAGAACTAGTTTTGGCTGATAAAACTAACATGAGCAAAGCTGATCTTAAAGCTGTACACGTCTATCTCTATTGCAGAATTTTCGTAGCCTCTCCGCCCCTAAGCTATCACTAAAAATTTTTATTATCTGGAAATGGAAGAGAGCTTAACATGGAATTGTTTTAAACACTTCGAGTTTTTGCCAAGCGATTCTGAAAGACTTTTTTTTCAGAATCGGTTCATCCCATATGCCGAAGTTCGCAATCGAAGTTCATCACAATATTTTTCTATTTTTTCATCACTTCAGGAATAAGCTTTGGTAACGATTGCTAAGTTTGTATTCTTAATATAAAGTTATCCAAAAAATTTTAGAATTGGTTGCAAGTGGTAGCATGTAGTCTAGTCCAGCCCCAAGTGGAACCCCATAGCAATATAGGACGCTACATACACGATGCTTTTTAAGGGCATACCATGTGAGACGTTGAAAGGTTATTGAAATTTATTCGATTTATTCATATTATGCACAACATCAAAGTTCAAGATAAAATATCTACATAAATATCACTTTGGGATACTTTAATGATGATTTATTTTAAATAAACAAAAATAAATAAAAATACGTAACCGTGAAAAGAACACAGATAATAATAATTCCGAAAATTTATAAAAAGTATTAAATAATATATGTAGTACAGTTGCCATCATTCGCTAAAGAACGATCAAAAAATCGCGATAGCCGAATTTAAATTTTTTTTGTACAGTGTAAATGTAAGTTTATTATATGGTAATCAAGAGCTGCGTAAACAGTTTCAAAATATTATCAGCTACACTAATTATACTTTTAATTTTGATAAATAAATAAATCAAACGTTGTTTATTGACTATAGTGATATAATTCAGTCGAATGCAAGTTGTGTGTTCTTCCATATCAAAGCATCCCTATGTCCACTGAATATATTGTTTTAGGCAATCCCGCGAGCCCTGATTGCCAATCACTCCAAACAACGTATCTCATGTAAACAGATTAATTTTTATCATAAATATTGCTTTAAATCATTTTTCGTCATATATAAAAGCTAGGCGAAAAGTTATTTTTTCTCAAATAAGTGTGAGCAAAAAGTAACTCCATCAAAGGAGCCTTTAGAATTTTGAACTTATGTGTATTATAACACCAGAAAATTATATCAAACTAATAGTATTAACTGTCAATGTCAAAGGACTTTTTGCTTATATGTTACTACTGTAATAATTTTATAATTCTTATGGTATACTGACATCTGTTTATTGAGTTCTGTCTCTATGGGTAATAGATATTTATGCATTAAGGGAGATATGAATGTTTTTTCCCCCGAGGTTGACGTGTTACAGACCAAGGGCCGAAGGCCCGCGGTCTGTAAGTCTACCGAGGGCAAAAAACAGAATATCTCCCGTAGTGCATTAAATATTTTATTTTTTAGTAACATCATATTCTTTATTTTCAACTTAAAACGTAAAAAAACATTCAAAATTAAAATAAATTGTGAATATCAAAGGTGGTTTGACTGTGCCGTTGTTACGATGGTTGCTACAGTTGCATGAATTTGTTTTTCAATCAACAAAAAAAAATGTCTGAAAGCAGCAGCGTTATTCCTCACAGTGTGATTATAAAAGCGGAAAAAGCCAGTGAGTTATTGGTTCCGAAGAAGTCTGAACATTTGTACATCAAAGAATATGACCGATTTCATGTATGGATGGTGTTAAAACTCCCTTGGGAGATATGAGTTGCTTTTCATAGTTGGTATCTAGGACGAAAATAATCCATATCATGTTACTAAAAAATAAAGATTCTTTATACGGGCTAGCCCATTATGAAGCCCGTAATATATATTATGTAATTAGGAGATCAAGCGATACTTTAAATCCGAGAAGATGTATTATAACGCCGAGGCGTTATAACATCTTGGAGGATTTAAAGAAGCTTGATCTCCGTATTGCATAAGCTGTTTTATTTTATTTCGTATTTCAATCCTAATTTCTTCCTTTTAAAATTCATCCGAATTTATTGTATAATGAAGCAAGTTGCAAGTTGCCATACGCGTAACCAAGGAGATAAAAAGTAGCATGTCACGTGTGGCTGTTATGCAACATCGAATGATTTTTACGTTGCCAACAACAACGGAGATCAAGAACGTCTTGAACTCCGGTGTCATTGACAACGGAGATAAAGATATACCTTAATTCACTAATTGTAGTATATAAACAATTGTTTGAAATACGAAATGAAATAAAAACTATTACGGGTTCTTTATCATCAATACCACACCAACATACATATTTATTTAAAACATTCACATATACATACATATATCTTACGTATTGTGCTGTACTGCTTCAGTAAATGAAATTTGTTATTATTAAAGATTTACGAGTCAGTATGTCATAAAACGTTGTACAATGCTCGACCGTTACACGAAACCTACGTGCTTGTACGGATAACAAGCTCGGTGTCACTCGCTCGTTAAGTACTCTGCTCGCACGTAAAGTTCTAAGTAATGGTCTTGCAATGTAAATAACTATTACGGTGCAAGCTGTGTAAATGAATCTTTACCGGTGAGCTATATTCCAGTGAGCCCAGTTTTATTTCCATCTTTACCAGTGTTTATTAATTTATTGTATATTTTGTATAACAAGAATTTTATAAACAAGTGCCATTTAAATAAAAAATGAAAATAATAGTATATGATGTATTAAGGGCTTAATTGAGCGTGTTAGAGCCCGTAGAGTCAGCTAGCGCTAAGACAATAAAGGGCTCTAAAACACTAATTAAGCCCGAAATGCATACGTTAGTTTATGTCCAGTCTAAGTTTAAATTAATATTTAATTTTAAAATAAAAATAATTTAAAAAGTAGGTAGGTGCCGTGATCTTAGTTACTATTATTACTATGGAGACGGTGCGGCGTAAGCAAGGGTAGTCATCTAAACACTCTTGAGTGGGCCCTAAAAAGTTTTACGGCCCTAAAACTCTAATCGAGCAACTTAGCCTCTAAAAACAGGCCCATAAACCGGTCAAAATCGCCCAACCGAACATAATAGTATTCGGATTGGATTCGTAATTGGATTCGGTTTCAGCGACGAAAAATACATCGGAATACCATAGCCACGTTCCCAGGTCAGAACATTATTTTTTGTGGGGCTGTGTTATCAAGCATATCAACAGGTCTGATAAGTCAGAACGAGATTCTAACATTTTTCAACGAAATTACTCCATCCAAACACGTTAACCCACATACAAATGCACCTAACAAGGGAATTTCCAAGTTGAGAAAAATAGGACTAGACTGTACAATTGTTATACAATCTGGCATGAAAACATATATTTCTGTTGGGAGAAGTCTGCTAGCAATTCTAGATTTTTCTATTGAGATTCAATACGAATTATTGCTGCCCCCATAGACTCCTTGACAGAAACATGTTTAGGCATTTCCAAAAACTGATTAAAATCTTGAACACGTTCTAGGATCATTTCTGTACTGTGAAAATCTACGCAATGCATTTAGGTCAGGAAAGTTTTCTGAAATAAGATTATAGCGATGCCAGCAGCCTTTGCGACGTGCTCTTCTACAGGTTTTATAATCGGTAATAAAGGAAAACAAATTGACATTTTTTTACTATAAACAGAGATACAGCATAAAAACTATGGAACTGGTTGGTTTAATAATAATTGGTGGGCGAGTTATAATATCAAAATTTCTAGTTAATTTGTGAAAAAAGTTAAACTTGACATTTCAGTAGAAAATATAGTAAATTGTTAATTAACATATTATTGATAAGAAATAGTATATGAGTGATTATTAGGTCTACAACATATCTAATTCAGAAATATCGGATTGTTTATGTATTCTGGTAGTTTAATATTAAAATCTATTTGATTATTTAATAGCTGTAATAAATTATTGCAACTATTAAATAATAATCAAATGTTATTGACGTTAATGTTTTATAGTCTTGTAACTGTATTTAGAATTGTTTAATTGTCTTCTAAATTGTATTTAGAATTAATGAAGAAAAGTTAATTTTTGGCTAGAAATTATGTTGTTCGTTGTTATACTTTGTTGCTTAACCATATTCTTAGTAACGGAAAATTGTTATGTTTTATTTAAAAAGTTAAAGCTTGTTATTATGGAAAACGGTGCGGGGTGTGCTCGTCTTTGTTATTTGAAATTATTGCTAAAACCAACTGCAGTCAAGTAATCATTCATCTCCTGTCGGTTTGCAGTCTTTCATAATCAGGTTTTCAAGTTTTTTTATTGATATTGTGTTCAAGTCTGCTGCTAAAATTAAACAGCCAGAATGAGTTTCATATTTGGTAGATTTCCTTTCCTCTTCTTCGCCTTATATTTACTAACGTCTACATGAGCAGATCTTTCGGTGCATCCCACAAAAGAATCTACGAAGAAGTCACTTTAGATATTTTTAATATTAAAATATATATTATAGTAATCTAAATTAGAAATGAAGCTGCATAATTAATATTATGATTCTTATTACATGATAATTGATTCTATAAATGTATTCACACTATTTACTTAAGCACCAGCATGAAATTAACTTTAGCACTGCAGTGTCGTGACAGTGACAAATTAAAATAGTATTATTATATATACTATATATATATGTATATGTAAGTATGTAATACAAGTACTCTGAGTTTTTCCAACAATATTTGTCATTCTGAATACGAGTTGCTGCTGACGAAAATAATTACGAATTGAACGCGAGTGATTATTTTCATAAATAAGTAGCAACGAGTGACTAATAATGAAGCAAAAGTAGTATTCTGAGGGAAATTCAATGAAACAAAATGAAAAATAAAATTTATTAATTTTTGGCGTTTATTTGATGTTTATCTGACATAAATATTGTCACTACGAGAATCTGCTGCTGACATAAATATTATTGTCTCTGAAATATGTATAGCCTAAAAGGCACTGATGAGAAATGTTGAATTGAATTGTCATAAACATACAATCCGAAACTCCAATCGAGGTAAGAGTTAGGGTTTTGCGAAATTCTGGCGTCGTCTTTATTCAGTGCCTGGTCAATTAGTCCAATAACCAGAGCAAAAAAAGTAGGTTCATAATGCAATCTTCTACAGAATTGATTTTCTTGTTGGAAAATGTTCGGGGGTGTCCCCTGAATGTAACGTCAAGTTGGCGGGATGGGGGCGGTTTGAGTGTTAGCCGCCATCTTGGAAAACACGCTTTATCAGATATCTCGTGAACCGTGCATCGTACGACAAAAATAGTAAAAAATCGTTTTCGTAGATAATAACATTTTCTACAACTTTTATTAAAAACATTTTTCTGTATAGTGCATAGGTTTATATTTATAGCGCGCCAAACTTTTTCCAACATGGTTATTGGTAAATATATAGTTAACGGTTGATGATGCATTAAAGATGGTAATAACCAAATTTGTAGAACACAAAATTTCCAATAAAACTTATTTGAAGTTTTTTTCTATAAAATTGATACTTTAAGAGCTATAATGCTGCAAATGCCGAGTTGACGCACAATAGCCACGAGATTATAACGCTATATATTAAATCATGCGCCTATATACACAGCCTTAGTAGTGTAATGTCTAGCACTAATGTCTGTGACACAAATGTGGGATTTTCGCTGTTCCATCTGTAAGTCGGCTGCAGCAGCACGTAGGGCCTACGTAAGCGTAAGCGTAGCGCGCCAAACTTTTTTCAATTTGGTTATTGCTAAATATATAGTTAACGGTTGATGATACATTAAAAATGAAAATAACTAAATTTGTAGAAAACAAAATTTCCAATAAGCTTTATTTAAAGTTTTTTTTCTATAAAATTGATACTTTAAGAGCTATAGCTTGTTAAACTATTGCACCGCGTGAATTACCAGTGGAAATGTTGCTCGTAGTACACGGAAAACATTTCATAACACATAAAACGGTGAAAAGCGTTCAGAAAAATGACAATACTGTGTAGTTAATCTATTAATATTATAAATAGTGTCAACAAGTACTCATAATTTATAGACCTTTCTTACTTGCATGGGTAGAACGTATTATCATCAAAAATTGTCAATTTAGCAAGATACAATCATGTACATCACGTACATTATAAAAATTAATAATAATAATAATAATGTCGATGATAATAATAATGATAATAATAATCATGAGAAGGGAAAGGTGGAGAAAAGGATAACAGAGTTCAATGAATGCAAATTAATTTTTTGAAATAAAAAACGGATTAAAATATTTATTTATATAAAAAGTGGCACGTTATTCTATGTCATAAGCCTCATCTGTTTCGATGATGAAGGAAGACACTCATCACCTTCCACATCCCTGTCTTCTGCCTCCGCTATATCCGTAAGAGATGAATCGAAAATTTCATCGTCATCGATTTTGTCATCGATGGTATCCAATGTATCTGGTACATTGTCGCATGTCTGTCCACTACAATTCGAACAAATAATGGAATATTTTAAGCCAGCTTTTCGGCATCCACAGGCAGCCCCGCAATTAATTGTGCATTTGCAAGATATTATTTGCAGCAAACTTGATGGTGCGGGAGCCATAGTAATTCGAATTGGTTGAAGTTCATTTGTAGTTCGCTTCCAACCCCATTCTTCAGGATCGTGGTAAAATCTAAGCCAAGTTTGAACCTGGTGGTAGGTTCTAAAAGAATGGTAACGTGCGGTATCTTGGGTTGGTGGTAGAAGTGAGAGGTTTAGTTTGGTGTAAAATATATAGTAAATTATATAATAATAATAATTGCTACAACCCATAACTTGAAACCAGGCCCCAGAAGCTATAAACTTGTGCAGGAGGGAGGGGGCGATTATTATTATTACGTAGGCCCTACGTGCGGCTGCAGCCGACTTACCGATGGAACAGCGCAAATCCCACATTTGTGTCACAGACATTAGTGTTATATATTACACTACCAAGGCTGTGTATATAGGCTCATGGTTTAATATATAGCGTGGAAATCTCATGGCTATTTGTGTTCTACAAATTTGTTTAATACCATTTTTAATGTATCATCAATCGTTAACTATATTTTTAGCAATAACCATGTTGGAAAAAGTTTGGCGCGCTATAAATATAAACCTATACACTATATAGAAAAAAGTTTTCAATAAAAATTGTAGAAAATATTATTATCTACGAAAACAATCTTCACTATTTTTGTCGTACGATGCACGGTTCACGAGATATTTGATAAAACGTGTTTTCCAAGATGGCGGCTAACGCGATTTTTTTATTTAAAAAGGGAATAAAAGACGCAAAATAGAAAAAATAGCATAAAAAAACTCGTTTTATAAGTCATTATTGCACTCGTCCTTTAGAAAACTCGCCGCAAGCGGCTCGTTTTCTAAATTTGAACTCGTGCAATAAATCTTGCCTTATGAAACTCGTTCTTTAATATACTATTTCGACTATTTCAAACTCAACCGATAATAATGTCGCTGGCAGAAGAGGAAAAACACTCGACAAAATGCAGGGTGAATTTCAAAAATTACTGCTGATTAGTAGAGCTTAATCTGTACATTTTCGACCTTTACAGTGTTTAAATCCACGTAAATGATCCAAATAACATGCAAGTGACAGAAAAGATTATATTTAATAAAAAACTGAACTTTAATATTATAATAAAAAGATGTTTCTAACACGATAATGCTTAATAATGGCTTAGTAATGGATAACAAGTAAAATAAAAATTAGTAATTTTTATTTTACGTGATATGACAGTCATCATGTTTAAGCTTTTCCATTTGTTTCTTTTCTGGGTCATTTTTAATTTTTTCTCATCTTTTCTTCTCGCATTTTCTTTTTCTCTTCTTCTTTTCCACATTTTGTTTGCATCCCATAATGTAAGAACATGACTTACGTTGAAAGGTTCATCTATTTTCGTTGAAAATCCGCCAAGTTGTGACGATTGAACGGTGAAATTTTGGTATTTTTGGTTCGTTTTCAAGTGGAGCAGTTTTTCCCTAGAGAGTACATATATTATACACAAATAGTATCAATTTTTGCCTATCCTCCATTTGAAATGAAAGCGGTGTCGCAGAAATTAAACAAACAAATACATAAACGTCAACCAACTCAACAAAAGTGCAGTGGAAACATTGAAATGAGATTTCGGGATTTCCGAGCCGAAATTCCAGATTTCGTACCAGTGGAAACGTAGTATTACTAGAAGTTTTACTTCTGTCACGTGCAGTGAGTTGCACGCGTGATTCTTTTTGTGCATTTTTATGATTTTATGTTTTCCAATTCGGGCCCCTCTTGCCGTTGGACCATAGGCACGCGCCTAGTGCGCCTAATGGTAAAATAGGCCCTGGGTTTATATAATATGTAAAGATGCAGTTTTGCTAATAAACGGCTAATTAAATTTCGCTTCTAAAGAGATTTCTTGTAAAATTTGAATTTTTATTAATATTTATTAAAAATACATTATTTATTTTTACATATACGGGTAATTCTTCAGAAATATTAAATTTACTGTCCCTGCTAATTAATATTATATTACGAATACCTTTTTACCTGTAGTTCAGTACAGTGAAGAGGTAATAGCAGTCTATCTAGCCAGGTATATATTGACAACTAAACTATTTTTTTTCCCTAGTATGTATTCTCAAAGTGAAAGGCAGTTTTTCTAAGACATCAGTTAATGATTATTGTTCTAATTAAGGAGAAGTGTAAAACAAATATAGGGCTCTCATCCAGAGTCAATTAATATATAAAATATTAAGCATCGACTACTACACAATTAATAAAATGTTGTCCCTGATATTTTTGTCATTTGCGTGGATCTAACTAAGAGAGAAGAACATTAATGAATTTCACGTATAGTATCAGTATTTCTACAATATCAATATTACATATGTATTGCTTGCATATGTAATTTTAATGAAACCAACATGTAATGTCTTGTTCTGTTGATCTATAAACTTTATAGAGGTAGTTTATATGGTTTGATGTAAGAGTACATTTATTTCGTGTCATTCACGTGGTTATCATAATTTCTTACTGGTGTTGAATTTAGAAAAAAAATTGTAAGTAAATACACTACTTGTGTTGTTTCATTATAGCTAGTATGAAGCCTCCAAAGAAAATAGTCTAGGCGCTATGTTATATTAATGCTCTAATAGTCATTTGCGTGGCATTTTCATTGTGTCATTTGCGTGGATTTATAACTCAACACGGAATACAACTTGTCTACGTAAATGACAACTTCTACATATGTACAGTCATGTTCTTACATTATGGGATGCAAACAAAATGTGGAAAAGAAGAAGAGAAAAAGAAAATGCGAGAAGAAAAGATGAGAAAAAATTAAAAATGACCCAGAAAAGAAACAAATGGAAAAGCTTAAACATGATGACTGTCATATCACGTAAAATAAAAATTACTAATTTTTATTTTACTTGTTATCCATTACTAAGCCATTATTAAGCATTATCGTGTTAGAAACATCTTTTTATTATAATATTAAAGTTCAGTTTTTTATTAAATATAATCTTTTCTGTCACTTGCATGTTATTTGGATCATTTACGTGGATTTAAACACTGTAAAGGTCGAAAATGTACAGATTAAGCTCTACTAATCAGCAGTATGTGTTCTATACAATCAATTAATCATACTCTTTTTTAGAAAAACAGATTTCAACATTTTTCTTTTCCGATAATTTTTCACATCCAAATTGTGGATTTCGGGAGAAACACCCATACGAATATGATTGGGATTGTAGGCCGACATTTTAATAAAAGATGAAATGAGATCGTTAAAACCACCTTTATTTATTCCTAAACATGTTTTCGATAATTTGAAATTGTCATCTTCAGAGAAACTTAAAATATGAAATGTGATGAAGTGAGTGCTGTAAGTAAACAATTAGTCTCGAGCGTATAGAAATGCATGGATTACAAATAACCTTTTAAAAATGTAAATAATTAAAAACTCGCAAAACTAAGAATATCGAGCCTTAAATAAGTATAAAGTATTTTAAATTTATAATAGAAGAGACTAAAGAAAATCTAATGTCAAAGCTTATAAAAAACAATTAGCAAATCGGTCTTGTAGAATACTTAAAGGAGAACTATGGCGACATGCAAGAATTTGTCTATATATCAGAATAATACGAATGTTAAACACTCAATGATGGAAGTCTAGGTCTAGACTGTAAGGGCGGCAATTCGTTTGGGAGTTCTACTGGGCCGATTTATGTGATTCTTTTTTGATATTGAAGCTTTCGCTGTGTAGATTACTATTTTTTATATTTTTTATTTTTTACATTTTTAAATTCAAAAATTAAAAAAATTATTTCGAGACGCTCGAGAAAAGTCATCTACTTGCAGCGCCCTTTTATTAGTTCCCAGTGTGTTAACTTTTGGAATTGCGCTTAATAGACAATCCATTTCCAAACCATTTTCATCACTAGTATGTAGAGGTTGAAGTCGCGGATATGAGCTGTAGCTATTTCTAGCAGTAGTAATTATATATTTCAGTGGTTATAATACTCAAGAAAATATAAAAATCTTAAAATAGTAAACAAAAATCAATTTAAAATAGGTAAAATACTCTTGACTGTGAGAGTGTTCTCACTTGATTTGTTTTCCGGGAAATCGCATACGTATTCGGTTCTCAGTTACTTTAACAGCACTTAAAAGATGTAATGTACATATGTTATGATTGAATAAAAAAACTGCTTTTTACAGATCATTTTTTATTTGTGAGGAATTTTGTTTACATTTTTCTTAATTATAGAAATTGTAGAGGAAAATAGTTTCCAAGTTACAGTTCAATTTCTTTTAGGTAACACGTACATACATTCTTATTAAAGGTTGCTTGCGAATTTTAATTTTATAGATCATGTTAAATTTGGTTTTTCTTCAATATCCGATATGGCTGTTAAATTTTTAAGTTTAATAAACAAGTTAGGTACAGACGTTGGATAATTAATGGCGCTTATTGCTAAATAGAAATTATATTTTATTACTTATATCATGAAATTCAATGTGTTACGGAACTTTAACATTCAAAATTCTAACACCTTTTGTCTTTAATATGCTTATTCATCCATATTCATCAGCGAATCCCGAATGTAAAAGTAGTGTGTACATTTGGTTATGGAAAATCCAAGCGCTCTTCTTTTCGATGAAAGCAATTTTGATCTGCCTAATAGATACATTTTTCACAGTTTATCTGGTAAAGCTTTATATTAGTATTTGATAACTGTTTAATTACTTTTAATTATTTCGTTATTTATAAAATATCAAAATATAACGAATAATATAATATTATTATTATTA
Organism: Agrypnus murinus; assembly: GCA_929113105.1. Taxonomy (NCBI): domain Eukaryota; kingdom Metazoa; phylum Arthropoda; class Insecta; order Coleoptera; family Elateridae; genus Agrypnus; species Agrypnus murinus. Next base: position 206,590,131 of record OV816025.1, read on the forward strand.
TTATATAATGCGTTCTGTTAGATTATAATATAGTTTTTTGTTGAATTTCTTTTTTAGTGTAATCTGCAGTGGCGCATCAATAGTTGCAAATATTTCAATAATTTGAAAACAAAAATAAGAAAAAATATCTACACCATAAATTAAAGTAAACAATTAAAACTAAAGATTACGATATTTCTCTAATGGATAAATTAACAAACAAATCATAAAAAGAAAAAACTGTAATTTACCTTGAACTACAGAAAAGTTCAAACCATCCTATTGAACAATTTCTTAATAAGCGGTTATGATAAAAAAACTTATTATCAAACATCATTATTTCTGTTTTTGTTTTGCTGTATTCAAGCCGGATTTGAAATAATTTTATTCATTTCTCATAACAATTTTGAAAATTTAAGAAAATTCTAAATATTCTAGCTATACATATTATCCATAGCCATACTATTCTAACATATGATTAGTTGTAATCTATCCATTGAAAATAATAAAAATTTAACCTTTAACATCAAAATATATTATATCAAATTTACCATCTTTGAATAGACAGAGCACACATCCAATATTGTAAATATAAAACAGTAACACAACGTAATTAAATTTTAAAATCATTTCAACTAATTAATGTTACACAAAGTAATATTTAACATTATTTTTCGATTTACACATTTCAACTCCGACCGATCAAATAACATGACATAGTTTATATACTCCGTTTACAGCGAATATCTCTTCTCGTCGAAGTTTCGCCGCTACTGACCAGAAATTGACTAAAACAAAACCTGAACTCTTGTTTATCCGGAGAAGAAAATAAATTAGGATGACGTCAAAACTTGTCATAATAGTTGTAGGGTATTCCCTCCAAGCGGTACATACATTAATTGTGTTTAATTATGTATAATTGTAAATAACGGTTTAACAATAATTAATATTAAGTATACTTATTATAGCGATAAGTACTATTTTCGAAATTAACCCTTTGATAGTGTTTATTTTAATTTTAAATTCGTGATTCACGATTTATAATTCCCGCTTGTTGCAGCTTATTTTTCAGGAATTAACTTGAACAAAGATATTAAAATCACTAACTTACACAATACATCCTTGAGTATTTCAGCTAAAAACAATTCGTTGCCATATTATACTACTTTCACGTATAGCTATTTTTGCTTGAGTCAGCGGATATATGGATTTTCCTATTTTGTAGCCAAATCACAATTTCGTATACTCTAAATTATTACGGATATTATTACAAAATAATGATGTTAATTATGCATGAAGTGTTTTATAATGAAATTATTTAGTCACAGGATTCCAACTGAAAGGATGATCAAGGCTCAAAAAAGTCTCTTATGTATATTTCCACATGACTTAACTACAAACCATACTATACATTGCATTTTCTCAAGAATGTATTATGCACGTATGAGTTTATAATAAAAATAAAGATTCCATTAAAATTTATTTATTTATTGATAATTAATGCGGTATAATCTCTAGTTCTGTTTATACTTTAATATTAAACAATGACACAATTGATAAGATATTTCTGCCGACCTAATAACATCATGCTAAACTTTCTGAGATCAAAATTACTTGAGAATTATACATTACTATTTGATATGACACGGAATGTCCATGCTTTTCCAAATGCTAAAAAATTCATAATATGGAATGATTAAGAAATCTGCGAATTCCCATATTTAAATTAAATAAATAATGTTAATATCAGTAAATCTGTCACTGTCATTTTATCAGAAGCGGATTTTAACAAGACTATTTCTTAAGGCTATAATTCTGGAGAATTGAGAAAACGCATTCTTTTCTGCAGCAAAGTTCAAGTTCGTTTAGGAAGAAATTCTTCAATTCTTTAATTAATTTAATTGGAAAAAAGAATTGTGAATGAACAGGATAACATTTAAATTAGTTTGGAATTTAATGTTGGTTGTAGTTCATTCTTGACCACTGTGCACCTTGTTGAATATAGAATGGTTTTCTTTTATGTACGCGCCCTAGACGTACTCGTAAAAATCAAAAAGGTCTTTTCTGAGTGGAAAAGATTCTCCAAAGACTGAAGATAGTTTTGAGATTTTGAGCTTGAGATGGGTAGTCAATAATAGTTTTCCAAATATGGTCGGTTGAAGTTTTGACACTTTTTGCATATCACCCATTCCATGAAAAAGTCAACCAGAGCACAAAAATTGAAATTTTCTTGTGTGAGTCAAACTTTGTAGTTTATTTGGCCTTTAATATTTTATGGGACACCTTAACAATAATCTTCCAAATCTACTTTCAAAACATTATTTTTTAAGTAAAAAATGACACTCTTTTTATTTCTAACGTATGGAACAAAAGTTTTTAGAAAAATTTCTTGTTAGTTTTACAATATACCAGAACAATCGAATCAAATTTATATATTATTTATAATATCAAGTAGTCTTTGTTATTTCTGTTTATATGTCATTTGTGTCAAATTAAGTACAAACAATGTCGTACAAATTGGATTTGCAAAAAAGTATTTACAACTTAGTTGGCCAAATGCCAAAAAGTGACATTGTGAATATTTTTAAACATAAAAATATATCAGTAGCTTCAATTTACAAGGCAATAAAAGATTGTCAGGAAGGAAGACCGTGTGTGAATCGCCCGAAAAGTGGTCGCCCAAGAGTTTTGACCAGAAGAAATACAGAGAAACTCAAAAGGTATGCTAAAGACAAGTTAGGAGCTTCAATTAGAAAATTAGGCCGTAAACTCAGAGTTTTCCATATGACAATATGTCGGGAACTAAAAAGAAATAACCTAAAATTTCGAAAAAGAACTAAATGTCCTAAATATACTGCTACACAACTGGAGAGAATTCCCCGATGTTGTCGGGCACTCAGAATTCGTCATTTCGCAAACGATCGAGTCATTGTCATAGACGATGAAAAATATTTTACTTTTTCAAACTCAGAAATGAAAGGTAATGACGGATTTTATACGGATCATATTGAACACACTCCTAACGATGTAAAATATAAATCTAAAGCCAAGTTTGAAGATAAGATTTTGGTATGGTGTGCGATTTCCATTGCTGGTGTCTCGGTACCTTATATTGGTCGAGTAAGAGGTGAAGCTGTAGATGCTGAATTTTATACACGACGATGCCTACCAAAATTACTAAATTTTATCCAAGAAGACCATGATAATGACAATATAATCTTTTGGCCTGATCTAGCTTCCTGCCATTATGCCAGGACAACACGGGAATGGTTGGACAACAATCATATTGCATTTGTAACAAGAGAAGACACCCCCCCCCCCCAATTTACCTCAAGCCCGCCCAATTAAAGAATTTTGGTCGGTACTTAGTAGGAAAGTGTATGACGGTGGTTGGGAAGCTAGGTCAGAAGAACAACTACGTCGTAGAATACGAAACAAGATCAGAGAAATTGATGTTGGCACTTTCCAACGTCTCATGAGAAGTGTCCGTACAAAGTTACGTCAGATAGAACAACTTGGTCCCCTACCAGTTGTTTAGTTATTAATTTTTAATTTAACATTATGTGTCATTGTTATTACACAGTTAAGTATTGATAAAAATAAACATAAGTTTCAAATTTCATTTTTCCATTTTTTCTAAAAACTTTTGTTCCATACGTTACAATGCAAAATTCGAAATATAAAGAAGAATTTAAAGTGCTTTAAGCAGCACGAATTAATTTTTTATATAAAATGCTCACAAAATAAATTTACAATACTATTTAAATATCTTTCTGTGTAGAGGCATTTTTAAAATTTTTAGAAAAAATAGATTGTTTTTAATTTTGTACTTATTGATAAAGGAATTCATATTTGCACCGATGATATTGATTTTATATTTCCTAATAGAAATTAAGATAATCAAAAAAACAGTAAATGATCTAGTTAGACTAGTTCATTTTGTGAGCATGTCCCCGTCCGTAACGCTTCCCGAGCAGCATTTTATAAATAGCAGTAACGGAGATCAGAACCTTTATTGCGTAGTTGTTACGTAACTACAACTAAATTTATGACTTTATAGGTTTAATTACTTCAATTCGGAATATTTTAGCAATTGTGTAGTTGTTTGTACTATTTATTGGAACTATGTAGTTCCATTACTTCTAAGTAACTTTTAAAGTATGTGGAACGGTATTGCAACTTAGTATAATTACTTTAAAGTAGTTGCAACTGCAAAGTGGTATTATGATTGTAGCAGTAACTTGTCCGAAGCTACTTTAAAGTTTTTAAAACTTTAAAGTAGTACTGAAAGTTCCTGCCACCTGCCTAGGACCATTGCTTAACACTTTAAAGTAACGGAACCTTACAGTAGTATTGAAAGTAAAACTTACATGTTTTCTAACCAGGAGAATCACTTTAAAGTAATTTGTCGTAAATGACTTCATCTCCATATTTACTTGTAAAATGTTGGAGGCCATTAATCTATTTGTTATGATTGTTATTAGATATTTTACTACATACTCTTCAATAAAAATAACAAATTGGTGCGACTATGTATGTAATGTATGTGTATGTAACTTGAAGATGGCAACATTTATTTGTAGTGATGTAACTATCCAATCCTGACCCGTCCGTCAGTACCAGTTGAGTCGACTTAGAGGACACACATCATGTACGGTGTATGCATTGTGTATGTAATGCTCCGGGCTCACTTAATATTAATAAAGTTAATTAACGACAATAATTGAGTAGCTGTTATTTAAACGCATAAAAGAACATAACAGGAATAATATAAAAATGTTTTCTATCATGTGTATCAACTTATAAGTATTTTTGTCATATTTTATTAGACATTTGTTATTAAAAAATATATTTAAAGAAGGCGCGTTGTTATTTTTCGACCTATCATCCTCAATTTCAACAGAAAAGTTGCAATGGTTTATAATCTTGGTTTACTGGAATGACAAAATAATCAAACAATGTATCGCTCTTTGTATTATTAAGTACGTATTACAAATAAAATAGTAATCCATTTTGTGACACGTTCGCAGTATGAGTATAGAAAATGATAGAATATTTGTTAAGTTGCAATAGTAAGAGAGAGTAACCACGCGACACGATGTGTCAAAGAGAAAACAGAAGAAGAGAAGAGAAACGAAGTTTCACGAAAGTAGCAATTATAACGACGCCACGTATCGGCTACCCAAAAATTGTTCTCCATTTTGGTTCCAGGCACGTAATGAAACCGTAGCAAATACGTGCTTGTGAGTATTGGTAAAAATTGAATAGTTCCACTGGTAGTTGCTGGTACGTAGCGACGACTAAAAATGCTGCTTGGGTTGCATTAGTGGAAGGGTCACGTGACATACTTTTTGCTACTAGATTATTTTTTCTAATAATGTTCTTTTTGTAAAATAAGGGATACCAAACCATCGTTGCCAGAAACTTTAGAGACCGCCCGATAGACCTTAAACGAGCGTCCTTTGCAGGGCGACTGAGATGCAAATTTCTTATGGTCATATTCTTGTTCCTCGTTTTCGATATGATAAAACAAGATTTAAGCTTGTTTTGATATGAGAGTTACTGTGTAGGTGCTGCTATTTATTTTTGAAGTTTATTATTTAATACACATGAATAAAGGATACCAAGGATAGCAAAGAATAGCAAACCATAATTGCGCGTTGGTGCCAGACCGCTCGAAAGACTTTATGTGAAAATTCAAAGTATTTTGATTCGGAATTTTTATAGAGTACTCTCCCCCCGCGAGAAAAATTTGTAAATACGCCACTGGAACAACCAAAATTTCGTTATTTACCTAAGCTTGCTAGATAATTCTGTTTTATTAATTGGAGAACCATCGATCAAAGCCTACTAGTCGTAAATCATTTTTCATGTTTTTCTTAAAATTTTTCTTATGTAAGAGTAGGAATATTTATTATGGTTGAAAAGATAACACAATCCTCTATCGATTTCAGTAAAAAAATACCTATCATATAATTTAAAAAGTTTGATGACGTCGTCACGCTCACGCCGATTTAGTAATTACAAAATCTTCTGAACCAGAACATAGAGAATTTTATGCCATTTAATAATATATATGGTTTATACCATTTCTGACTGAATAAAGTAGCTACAAAGCGTGGCGCTTTAAATCAAACAGACTGTATATTATGTTATTAAATATTAATCTTTGGTTTATGCTCATGTTAACATTAGACAGTCTAACATGAATTTAATTCATTAAATAATTAATTAAATTCCTAAATGAAAACTTTAACTGTGCTATTTTAGAGTTAGGACACGGATGTCAAGATCTATCTCTTTCTAGGCCAAAACCATGAGCTAAAACTAAGCTGTCTGAAACAGAGATACTTTTTTCTCTCTTTTTACTTTAGTGACAACATTCAGCAGCTGTCAGTTATACATTCTAGGTTATGCCGTCATGTTTATTTTTATGCATGTAAATTTTTTTAATACGCACATTATCATTTATTTACTGTTTGTAGAGAATCTTTAATACTGCTATAGTACGTATATCAATTTGACTACAGCTTTTAATAAAGTATTAATTATACCAATTTCAGATTTATATAATTGTTATACTGACAGTTTAATTTATATGATTACCAACCTTCTAATAGATAGTTTCAAAATATGAAATGTCACTAGGAGAATTTGACATGCGTTACTTAATTTTAAATAGCACAGAGTTCAGTTCATATTTAGGAACTCTAGTACGTAACGACGACTAAAGGTAAGTACTCACAGCAGCGGATCCGCAGGCGGATGTCATACGATTGGTTGATTTGGCTTAAACCGATCCGAACCGACCAATCGTATGACATCCGCCTGCGGATCCGCTACTGTGAGTACTTACCTTAAAAATGCTGCTTGGGTTGGGACAATGAGACGTAACGGAAATTTATTTATTTGTGCTAAAATAATTAAATATTAATGACTATTTTTAAATTTAGTCATTGCGTTTCAGTTACAAACCGTTTTTTATTTACAGAACTAAATTAATTTTCAGATATTTTAATAAATTTTTCATTTTTTTAAAATGAGGGGAAAAATTTGTTTCATATATATTTTTAATTGAATTTAAATAATTCCAATGGCTATGGCAAAAACTGTGAACATGTATAAAAAAATTAAAAAAATTGATACAATTAAATTAAATTAAATTAATTCACGGTATCATTTGCATATCTCATCTCTCATTTACATATATCATTTCTCGTATGCATGCGCGAATTAAATTAATCCACGATATCATTTGCATATCTCATCTCTCATTTACCTAGCTCATTTTTTTTATATGCATACGCGAATTAAATTAATTCACGGTATCATTTGCATATCTCATCACTCATTTAAATATCTCATCTCTCATTTGTCATCTCACCTCTCTCCTCTCTCATTTGTCATCTGTCATTTCTCATTTGTCGTCTCTCATCTCTCCTCTCTCTTTCATAAATTTATTTTTAAAATAAATCTTATGCTTTTCAACAGCTGCCATTCTTAAAGTTTTATTTAAATATAAATCTAAACGTCATAGAGCTAAGATTTAAATACATCCGAGTAACATAATTAACACGTAGAAACTTGAAATATATGTTAACCCTATCGCTATACATAGTAAACGCAGTTAAATAATATTTAACAGGAATCATCAGGATTTTACAAGATAAACATTCTTTCCCTCTTATGTAATATGTGTTAACCCGTAAAAGCAATTATCAAGTTGAAATATTTGTAGGTGCATTAATCATATTCGTCTTTTAAAACGACATCTTTACAAGAATAATAAATTATTGTTTTAAATAAGTATTGACAATACGTAACCCTCTGTATTAATCACTAGTTATTCATGAAGAAACTTCGCGGAATTTCAATACAGATGTAAAGGTTAAATGCTTACACGTATATTTTAAACCCCTTTTATTTATTTAAAAATTAAAAGCTTAAAGAACACTCATAACAAAAGGAATAGCTTCTCGAAGATACCACTCCATTGAATGACAAATTTTGAAATGTATTGTTGTTAAAAACATAAAACTTAGAAAAGGAATATTGTGTAATGCCTTTTTAAATTCAAGAAACTTATTTGAAATCTTGTAAAATATTATAAATGTTTTAAGTAGAAACTCCCATTAGTATTATCTTACAGGAAATGAATATTATAGTCAATCATTAACATCTTAAAACCACAACTCTACAAAACAATAAATTATTGTTTTAAAAAGTAATGACAATTACTCATCCTTTGTGTTATTCTGTATGAGCTAGTCATAAAGAAACTTCAAGGAATCTCAATATAGTCACTTGTTTAGTATTACTGCTTTCAACTGAATCATACAGATTTGATGTACGCGTCATTAACTTTTTTAACCGAGAAACATGTTTATTATTATTGCTACTTAAGATTAAGACCCGTTCTTTCTATAATAACTAACAGCTTTTAAAAAGAGTCGTTCCTTTAAAAATAATAATGTTCATGACGTACTAATTACGCAAATGCCGAAAACTAGTATAAAAACCCCGAAATTTCTGTTTCCCGATCATTCCGAAAAGTGTTCTCGAACCGTCAAGATAGTTACATCAAGTGCAATATTAAAATCAGGTATGTTTTATTTTTTGCTTATATTTTAAAAAACTATATGTAAATGATTTACGAATGTTTTAGATCGACTTCCATTTAGATCGTCTACAGTTCCCGAGAAATATAATTTCCTTATTTGAAATCAATCATGTAAGTGCTTTAATTTTTAACTATGTTATGCAAACTAATCATTCTGAACTTTTTAGATAGTCTACAATTCCGTATCATTAAGAAATACATTTTCCTTATTTGAAATTATTAGGGAAAGAATGGGGTTTCTGGGACCACCTCCCACCACTTTCTGCTTTCTGCCAAGCTCAACCTTCAAGGCTAGATTTTCTGGCGGTTAATGGTCAAGGCTTCACTGATTTTTAAGCTGAAGGTCAAGGCTTCTCTGACTTTTAAGGTGAAGGTTTATTATACTTCCTGCTAAGGTTAGATTTTTAGCGGTTCAAGGTTAAGACTAACACTTCTCTGGTTTTAAGGTCAAGGTAATAAATAAAAATGAAAAAATGTGCATAAACATTTATTGTTATAAATACATTAAGTATTTTAATTTAATATATCATCCAAATCAATATCACTATAGTTACTACCGGAATCGGAATACACTCTTGTAGCATATTCATCATCCTTCTTAGCACAGGTATTACATATTATATTACGATAACGAACAACATCAAACGTTTCATTACGTACATAATTGGCATAATTTACTTTACACATATGACATAATACTTTCTTAATACGCTTTGTAATCAATATATGTCGAGGTTTACATACAGCAATAGGTGTATCTTTATTACCAATAACCTTAGTTAGTATTTCACCATCAACCCCCTTTTTCTTGCGACAGTCATTTAACCATTCACATGCAGATTCAGCTAGTGGACCATGAATACATTCACCCACGCATACTACAATATAATTAAGTTGATATACAAAAATTACTTACATTAATACATATATAATTATATTTCACTAACACTACACGATCACTCTTAGCACCTACACGATCACTCTTCACGCGGCCGTTGCCATGTCGGTAAAAAACATGCCTCGACATATTCGTACTCTCCGAAGTTGGTGAACACTTTCACCATCGGAGAGTCGACGCCTTGAAGAAGGTCTTCGGCAGGTTTAGGATGAGTGGTCGTGTAGTCATCGTCATCATCGTCGTCTTTATTTTCGGCTTCATCTACATCATCTACATCAGCTTGGATCTCCATGGGTCCCCCAGCTTGTCGGTCTAGCTCCTGGAGCATTTCCAGAAGCCTGGGGGGCGGGTTGGTCCCGATCGCCCGGAGCTGTTTCAACGTCTCATTGAGAAGGTCCCGGACGTTGAATTCCACTTCCAGCTCGACCTGGAATTCCGCTAAACCCTGGAGTAATCCGTTTAGGTCGACTAAATTAGGCATATTTAGTAGATGTAGTAGTAGTAGATGTGACCTAAACGTATTGCGAAAGCTGACTGAAGAAGCTACATCCCATGTTTTCGCTATCAAGAACCAGTTGTACATTTTTAGAACGTTGCGTTGGAATAGTCATTATAGCTTCCTCCTTGTTCGACACAGTGTAAAAGTGTATTACATCCAACGCATAAACTTGTTTCTCTATCTTCGTCGCTTGTAGAGGGCTTTGTCCGGTCAGATGGCTTCAGATGCAAGTAGTACGAATTCCATCGAACGTTGAACTTAAAGAAGACCAGTTGAGGTTACTGTAAGAGCAAATTTTCCAACATTCGCTCGCGAAACGTTGTGTTGCATTTACTTCTAATACTTATTATTATACATAATCCATAAAACATTATCCAAAACTGTGAGTGAAATGTATAATTGTGAGAAAAAGGTGTTCAAGTTCAGACCTGGTCTTTCTTTAAAGCGTTCCGCTGAAGATGAAAGAGCTGGTCCTTCGAAAATTAATACTTTCGGAAGGTCCCGTGTGAATGTTTTACAAAATATATTAATTAAACCTAGTGTGTGGGATAAGGAGGAGGAGGAGGATTTCATTGAGACGATTGATTTGTGTACTCCTGAACCCACCACCAACTCGATTCTTCGGAATGCCCTCACGGGGCCTTCTACAAGTTTGGGTGTTAGTGTTAACCAAGTTTTGGATGCGTCGAATGTAAGTAACGATGCTGGTATTGTAGACTCCAACCATGACACCATCGTCAACAGCAACACTGTTAACGGTAGTAATAATGCTGTTGACGATGGTGTCGTGGCGAAACTAAGCACCATAATCGATGCTGGGGTTCCCAACAACGTCACAGTCGCTGCTATCGGAGATGATGTGGTCGATGACGGCACCGTCGATGATGGCAGCGACGATGATTCGTTTAGGAGCTCCCTATGCAATAATTTCGACGCATCCATTGCTTTGGGTGAGAGCATGTGGAAGGATATGTGGACGGCTTCCCTTTCTCCCTTGGTCGATAAGGATACTTTTACTCACCTAAATAGTCTTGATTGCCTTATCGATCTGAGTGATTTGCAGGTGGACGATGTGAATGATGGGGATGAAGTAAGTGTTTTGAGACCGATTGTTGATGTAAATGACGATGAATTAGATTTGAATGAGGAAAATTTGTATGTTTTGAGGCAGTTTGTGGATAAAATTGTGTTACAGCTTCCAAAGACTTCAGAGTATTGTGGAGTGGAAGCTGTAACAAACCAGGTTGAAAGTGTGGGGATGAATGATCTGTCCGCTGCGGAGCGTCTCGCTGAAGAAGTCGCTCGTACGTCTACTCCGGAACTTCTTCGATGGCTTGATGATGATGCCCCGGAACCTTCCGGTGCAGAGCGACTTCAGCGGGTTGAAGAAGTTCCGAGTACGTCTACTGCGGAATTTCTACACCCTGATGAAGACGCTCCTGAACCTTCCGGTGCAGAACGTCTGCACCCAGATGAAGTCGCTCCTGAACCTTCCGGTACAGAGCGACTTCAGCGGGTTGAGCCTGTGCTCTTCACTTAAAATATTATTTAACACTCGACCACAATTCTCTATACGTCTTTGAAATCTATACCGATCTAAAGCGGCATTCATCCACATCGATCTTCGCGCTTGCCTGTGGGCATATTCCCACACTACCATGTACCGTACGGAATTATTCGTTTCGTTGAAAGTCACCTTTTTCTTTAGCTTGTCCATGATATTATAAAACATAACCCTTAACATCGTTCGCAATTCTATCGGACTGAACTGCTAATAGCTCTAAACCGCTTATGACATTTCCACTCGTTGGTAAGGAAGTTAAAACTTGTTTCAAATTCTCATACACATCCCCTTCTGCTTCAGCAAGACCTTTTACCAAGGTTCGATAAAAGTCTATGAATTTTTCTTTTTCTAACAGCTTCAATCGTGACTGGACCATTGTAAATAGTTCCATTAACTTAATTACACTTTCGACTCCTAACCATACTTCGGTGTTGTCACGACGATCCTGAATTCTGATAGTTCTCTTATCTTGTACATTTCTAAACGTAATCGTCTTGTAGAGAAGGGGTATTGGTGCATAGTATTCATAGCTATGTAAGAAGTGTTTGATGATTGCGTGATTATTTTCAAAATTTTCCCATTCTTCCAGGTTAAATTTGATGTAGTCGTTTTTCATTCCCGACAATCTCACTTGTGGTGTTAACTCTATAGGGCAGAGTCCGATGCTAAGTAGTTTACATCTGGATTTGTTTAAATAATGCGCTGTAGCGTAAAATAATGGTTTCAGAATGTTGCAACCTTCGGATGAGGATTGATGGATGGATGCATGTTGGGTGGTGATTTGCTCATCTCGAGATAACTCTCGAACAGGATCTTTAAACTCCATCGGAACATTCTTTACAGTTTGAAATGCTTTCTTTATCAAAGCCATTATAACACAACTAACCCATACCACTACCATCCAGTTTATATAGAGCCTTCTTAATGGAAAAAAGTAAGGGAGGGGTATATGGCTCAAGGTTACCGATTGGAGTAGGAGATAGTTAAGTTCCCTTTACGTAGAGATTACATCTCAATCTATCCTAATACAATGCCAGTGTTACCAGTAAAGTTGTTGGTGGTGCTAAGTGCAGTGTACGACGGTATTCTGTATGTTGCTCAACCATCGGACTCTGTTTCTGGATCCATTGTGTTTTCCCGAGATCCTACTAGGTACGCACTGGCCAGTGACATTCTTCACGGTGTCAACGTATTCACCGTATCCCTACGCAACGTTTCTCAACCTTCCTCCTTCAAAATTAAATATAGTTATCCTAATTACTCTATCGAATCAAATTGGCAATCTCTCGGGACTAATTGTGATCCTACCATTTGCCGCATTCCCGATCCCCCCTCGAGCTCCTGTATAATAGCGACAACAATATCAGTTCTATTCGCAGTTATTACTTTACTTTCCCTTATTGTGTACCTAACCATTTATCGGTTTAATTTCAAATTTGTCTGTTGTGAAAGTTAAGTATGAACGACAACGTGATCCAAGGTATGGAGGAGGTGCGGGAACAATTACTACGGCAGTTTCCTCGATTTTTAAAAACCGTTGAGAACGAAGATGTTCTTAATAAACATGTTGAATTACTTGCAGAAGTCACTTTCGTAGTTAGTAGAACACTGATCAATGGAGCATTCGTGGACATTTCGCACACCATAACAACAAATCCCCATTATGTGACTGAACCGTTAGAAGATTGGTTTCAACGTAATGTAATAGAACCAACTTGTCACGAGGTTGAAAAGTGTCTTGAAGATTTAGCTTCTTTGGACGTAGAATTTTCTCACATCTGCATCGTTCGCTTTTTGATAAAGTAAATTATACATTATCTATCTAAAATGTTATTATGTATACAATATAATAAAAATTACATAATATAAGAGTTTTTTTATTAATATTCCTTTAAATAAACAACATATGTTAGAAAAGTTTTGTGTTATTGCACTTATATCCCAATCGATGCAAGTTTCTATGCTGTATCGCGACACTGACATTGTATTTGATATTACTCACAATTTATCTTTTCAATATTATAATAGAAAAATTATGTTGGGGTGTTTGATTTCGAATAAAAAAAGCCACTCATAACATTCTTAGACGAGTATAGTTCCGAGAGCCAGAGTTTGAGGTTATGTATAGGTTGAGGGTGTGGCCAATGAAACAATTGCTTTCCCCACTCTTCTCAAATTCTGGTGGGGTGTTTGAGTTTGATTTCAGTCAAGATTCTGTATTACTCACTCAAGATTCTGTATTACTCAATTACACATCGAGATGGGTTGGTTGCATTCTTGGACACTTGAAACGACTGTTGATGATGGTGAAATCGTGTTTTCTCGTTATAAAACTCACAACACTGGTTTGTTAATTGAAAGAAGAAGACTTCCGGATACTATAGTTATACTGAGTGAAGCCGATGAAGGTTATTCTTCGTGTTCTGGTTTAGAAATTCTATATTTAAAAGAAGATGGTGAAGTCATAAATACTCAAGGAGTCATAAGTACCGAACATTTGGTGTAATAAACCTTACAAACCGAATTGGGCAACGTTCACTGCAACAAAGTGGTTAACGGAAAAAGAATTTAACGATGAAAGAGAACTCAGATTTCGTGAAAAACGTTTTCCTTCGGGAGTCACGCCTTACCTGACGAGAGATATGGATTCAAATAATTGTTATGTATTTAATTGTTTACGAGATATTGTTGTAAGCAATTTATTAAACAACTAATAAATTGTTTCATTGTTTTGATCTACAACATTTTTTTATAAAACCTGAACCTTAAAATTAGAGAAGTGTTAGTCTTAACCTTGAACCGCTAACTTTCAGCTTAAAAATCAGTGAAGCCTTGACCTTCAGCTTAAAAATCAGTGAAGCCTTGACCTTTAACCGCCAGAAAATCTAGCCTTGAAGGTTGACCTTGGCAGAAAGCAGAAAGTGGTGGGAGGTGGTCCCAGAAACCCCATTCTTTCCCTACTGAAATTCATCGAGTAAGTTACTTTTATTTTTAACGATGTTGTGTAAACTTATTTTGAAATTTGTTATAGACTGACTGCAGTTTCTATCTGCGTGAAATCCACATAGTTTTTATTCCAACAGGTTACTGTATCAAGGAAGTCGAAGACGCGAAATTATCAACGTTTGATAATTCTGTATCCTGCAAATTTATTTGAAATATATCAAGCAGGTATGTTTTATCTTCAGTTGCTTATATTTTAAAACTATATGTAAATGTTTTACGATTACTTACAGTAAGAAATGTAATTTCTAAACGAATTGAACCAATCAGCCGGAACAGCAAAACCCGCCAAGAAATTGCATGAATACAACGTGAAGGAAGTAGCAGAGATATTAGAGATCAAAATTATCACCTGCAGAGACGGACGCAGAGCGGTGTTCATTAGCGCTGAAAAACATATAACATATCTACCCATAAGATTCGCCGACAAACTTACTGAAGATAAAGTGGTCGATCTCAACCAGAAGATAGCGAATAAAACTCTGTTTCTAGGATTGGTTTACCTAGGTAAAGTAAAGACAGAAAGATATCAACCGTATGCTGACTGTATGTTTATCGAAACGAATAAGGTATGAAATGTAACAGGTAGTCTATTCAATGAACATTGCTTAATACTTTTTTCTGATTCTTCTTGTAGCCTATGGATGCGCAGCTAGAAACATGGGCCTGCTAAATGCCTGCAATTCACCTACCCTATCAATATGTCGTACATTGCAAACATTTAATATTATTATTAAAATTTTATAAATAAAAACGATAAAAGAAGTTTATAGTTTTCATTTATTTTTATGTTAAACATATACGGTAGCAAGATCTAGATCGTTGTATATAAATTCATATATGAGAGAAATGTTATGTATCTCAATACATACCTAAAACGTATTTTTCGTATATTCAGTAAGAGCTACCCTTTTTTCTAGACATTCGAATTTTGAACAGCTTGATAATATGTTTTCTCATTTAATCATAATTAGGGTCAAGTTAAATAGTACAATAAAGTACATAAAAGTTAACAGGTTAAAATAGAAATTCATTTTGCTACTTTTATATGTGCTAAGTAAAATAATAAACAGATATTTAGAAAATTTTATGCATTCTTGAGAGAACGGGGTATAATATTTAAAAACACACTGTAGAAAACATATCAGCAGAGAAAGGGAATACATAAATACAGTATGTTTTGTATGTTGAGTTGTCGTCAGTTTAAAAGAAATAAGTTCGTCGCCATATTTAAACGTTATTTTACAATATATCATACATTTTCAATAGCT
Organism: Agrypnus murinus; assembly: GCA_929113105.1. Lineage (NCBI taxonomy): Eukaryota > Metazoa > Arthropoda > Insecta > Coleoptera > Elateridae > Agrypnus > Agrypnus murinus. The sequence goes on from OV816025.1 coordinate 206,605,965, forward strand.
TCGAAATACGCAGATATGTAATAATATACTATATACTCTTGTAGGATATTCAGCGTATCTATAGTAAACTCGTATGATTAATAATAAGCTGTAACCATTTTCGATACCTTCGAAATATAAGTCTATAACATATGTTTGTAATACGTCTTTATAACTTTGAAACACAGAGTAGTTACCTCTTGCAATATCTACAGTTATGAGAACCCTGAAGACTTAACCTGGAGAAATAAATCAGATAAATATTTTACTTTTTATTGAAACGATAACTTTGCATACTAATATATGAAAATAATATAATGTATATCGCCTGATAAATAAAATTGAAATTATTCTTATTCTTTTACAATGAAATGTAATTTGAAAAAACACGATGAAACGTTATGTATATTAATGCAGAAGTTCAGTTAACGCATTTGTTATTTAGAGATTCACTTATAAGTACACTATCTATTTAGCCGATTTAATAAAAATTTCGTTATTTTAAAATTCCTAACAAGGGTTCAGGGTTCTTTATCTGTTTTAGAATATTCAAAGACAATATATGTATAAATTATCGTGAGACTCCTGCTCTATATAAAACGCCATATATAAAATTAGGGATAAAAATTTATCCTGTGTATTGGTGAAAACTCAAATATTCACGGAAATATAACAATCGGTACATATGACGATACTAATCAGTCTGACGCGGAATATATATTTTATATTATACAAACGGAGAGAAAAGAATAGGTACAATCGGATTATGTTCATACCAAGCTCACCATGATTATTATAAACATCTTAACATAATAAAACTGGCGATATGAATATAACTTATAGGATTTAATCAAACTAGAAAAGTATCGATATATATCCTGCGTTGAGAAAATAATTATACTATGCTTTTAAATGTTTAAGTACATCATAGCTTGCATCTCCTAAAATATGAGCGTTATACACATGTTTGAAATTTAATTCATCTTGCTTAAAGAGAATAAGTAAGTTAGCGTTATCCCTAATCAGATGTTTGGGAATTTTCGTATATGTTTGACCTAAATAAAATGAATCAACACCCTTTATGTCTACCCATGCTAAAATATTGTCTATTTTTTCTTGTTTATCAGAGATTATATCATCAAAATGAATACTGAATTAGGTTTCACATCATTAGGGGTGATTACATCATCGTTTTCGCCATGTTTAGGTTGAAATAAAGACTCGGCGTATAGGTAGATATTTTCAAATTTTAATCCGTTTTCATTAATTAGTAGACCTAACAAGGCAATAGTTTTACCACAAGAAGAAGGTCCACTCAAAATTGCTCTACATGAAACAGGTAAAAGCTTACCATGCTTCTTATCACCATCGGAATATTATCGAGAAACATGATCGTCTAAGTTAAATATATTTAGGGACTTCTTTTGCTTAATAATTTTCATTATGGTATGTGTATATGTCTAGTCACAGTTTCAGCAAACGCATTGTATTCTATCAACGAATCATGTAAGATTAAGCAGTATGGTTTAGTTGTATCAGAAAGTAAGTTGACTGATTCGAGCTCTAATCTAATGTCTACAGTAGAATCCTTAAAACTCTCTACCTGCGTTTAACGATCAATTAGAAAAACTGGACGAGTTTCTGGCGTATAGGTAGAGATTTTCAAATTTTAATTCGTTTTCATTAATTAGTAGACCTAACAAGGCATTAGTTTTACCACAAGAAGAAGGTACACTCAAAATTGCTCTACAGAAAACAGGTAAAAGCTTACCATGCTTCTTATCACCATCGGAATATTATCGAGAAACATGATCGTCTAAGTTAAATATATTTAGCGACTTCTTTTGCTTAATAATTTTCATTATGGTAGGTGTATATGTCTAGTCACAGTTTCAGCAAACGCATTGTATTCTATCAACGAATCATGTAAAATTAAGCAGTATGCTTTAGTTGTATCAGAAAGTGGGTTGACCGACTCAAGCTCTAATCTCTAAATTCATGAATACCTTATACACACGATATAACTACGATGTAAGATTACGAGAGGGTATGTTGTAAGTCGGTTCTGAATTTCTTAAAACATTACTCGAATATCAAAAATTCGTAACAGCGATGCATAGGTTTAATACTATCAATAGCTCATATAAAGAAAATGTTAGATTGTTAACAGTTTATGAGCATTAATCAAAGACTATTCTATAATGATGTACTATTTATTTATAAACGTTACATAGTATAGTAGCTAAATACATGACTGACTGAAAAAAGTTACTTTATTAATGATGACTATTGAATTCGATCTGTCACTAGCTTAACCTTTTCATTTCCACTTTTGACCAAATTATAGTTAATCTGATCAAATATTGCTTACAAATCGGAGCTCTAATCTAATGTCTACAGTAGAATCCTTAAAACTCTCTATGAAGTTTTAGAATTGTCGATTACTAAGACACCCGTTTCTTCTACCTTCTTTAGTAAATTCATATTGTTATCTTCTACTTTATCAACTGTTACTAAAATGCTGTTCTTTAGATCCTTTACCTCGCTCTATGTATCTGTAGTCATTACAATGAAAGTATGTACTGTTGTATCGAATTGACGATTTGATTTGAAAATTTAATAATGTAATTTATCGTTTAAACTAACCCTTGTTTACTTCTATATATGTTTAATTAATATGTAATTAGTATATCAAAATATGTTCTTAATATGTTTTTCAATTTCCTTATAAAATATAACTATATATCATTAAAATAAAACATTATTAAACTATTAAAAAATAATTTTATTTTATCACATCCTAAATATTTACACGACTGATCACTTTTCTCGTCAGCTTCTTTTCAAACAATTGCAGTCGTTTATCATAAACCTAGTGGTGAGCTTGTATTATTCGTATTGCGATATGGATATATTATTCAATTTTCATGTCTTTTGCTAACCCTACATAACCTAAGCTTTACATAGATTTAGACATGTTTTATATTTCGTATTTAGACACATAGCACGACATATCTGAATGATATATTAAATAAAAATAAAGTGCTACTAAACGTAAGCTAGACTTGAACGATATCGATCGATATGTTATAATATGTATAGCTTAAATGTTAGATTAGTGAAGGAACATGCTGCAGAAGTCTATCGATTAGTTTGTTAGCCTTATTCCAATATACGTTTTCATCTTTATAATTGTTCAACTTTTAAAATTTGATGGTCTAATACCTATATTCCTGTCTTGTTTAAGTTATTAACGTTTGAGTATCAGCAAACGCTTCACGTATAACCTATATTTTATCAATGAGTTTCTTCTACCTTCTTTAGGAAATTCATATTGTTGGCTTCTACTTTCTCAACTTTTACTAATAGAGATAATCCGACAGGTAATTGAAAGTAACCCTTTAGTAGTACCTTGTATACTTGAAAGTAAATTTTTCTCGTATTATTATCCTAGATGTTTCTACATGTTAATTATATTACACGTATGTTAATCATATGACGTATAGATCTATATTTAAACAGATTAGGTGACCTAATAAACTCAAACTATATACATTTTTATTTTTACCTTAAATTACAGAAATAAAAAGATAAGAAATAAATCATATTACATCTATTATTTACGAATAATATAATACATGTTATAACATTACAAAATAATTGATAACACAGTGAAACGTGTAAAAGATATAACAATTTGAAAACTATATACAGGTATTATTTAAACTATTACATCTATTACACACGATTAATATAAATACACAGTGAGAAATATACAAACATTATTAAACTATATAAAGAAAAAATTATTTTGAAAACTATATACAGATATTATTACTACATGAGGCTTTTTAAATCCGTAGAAAATAATTAGATATAGTTATATTTACTATCTATTATTTATAAAATACTATGTTAACTAAGAGGTAATATACAGAATATATACGCCTGTATGCGGCCTCTAGAGCGTTCATACCCTAATATAGGGTTAGTACGAGAAATTAACGATCCCTGACCGAAGGGTTAAGGTTAAGGTTAAGGGATAAAGTTGAAGCATGAAGGGTTAATGGTTAAGGGTGAAGGGTGACTAGCCAGGGTTAATTAAGTTAAACGGAATGTGATATATAAATAGGAGTTCATGTTCAATCATTAGTCAAGATGGAACGACACTTGTGTGATGTATGCGGTCTGAGCATTCGATGCTCCGGGTTTGCACGTCATTTGACGATACACAAGAGTTATAAAGTTCAGTGTTCTATTTGTGTAAAGTATTTTACACGTTTCGATAACTACAGAAATCATTTGAAAATAGTTCATAGTACCCTAGATGATGATAATAAGACTTCACCTAGCAATAATGTAATATTTAAAGACGTGAATCTGAAACGTCGACACAGTGACAGCATCGTTCATGAAACCGCAACGACAACTACAGAAGTCAATAAAGGAGAAAATAATAATAAAATACTAAACGCCCGTAATTCTATACGTAAGAAATTAGCCTACTTTCACGATGATAAAGCAGAACCTCAGGATATTCCAAAAATACCTTGACCAGGGACCGTTACTCTCGCGTCGAAGATTAAACAATCATCTCCCGTTACATCCGCAACGTCGACATCATCGGAGTATGAAGAAGAATATAACCACGGGTCAGACGAATATCATGATATTTATGAGTATTACGATACGCTGATAGGAAGAAATATAGATAGAACGAGATATGGTCTACATAAGGATAATGACGAATTGAGATTTGCTTCAGCTTCGGTAGGAATGCAAGGAAATGATATTCTAATTAAAAACAAACTTTTCAAGGGAACCCCGGGACTATTTGATTTACTAACACTTAAACATTTAGACTCTATTCCTACGGAAGAGGATATAGAGAATTATACAAAAATCATTGGTCTTACCAATGCACATAGAAAGGAGTATAGACCTAGCGGTAAATTAATAGGTGTTAAACATTGGAAATATGAGAAGATTATTAAACCTAATTTATACAGAATAACAGATTTTAGTCTTCCCAAATTTAAAAAGTTAAACAAAATGAAGCCTGATTGGATGCGTCAGAGCACACCTGACCAACTAGTGGATCGACTTCGTTTGCTGTACGCCGAAAAGAAAGAGAGTATGAGCAGTCACGAAACCGAAATAATTTCGATTATTTCTGAACGTAAACAGAGAAATATTATAGAATAAAAGACGATCACGCGATATCACTAACCTTATATTAGGGTATGAACCCTCTAGAGGCCGAATACAGGCGTATATATTCTGTATATTACCTCTTAGTTAACATAGTATTTTATAAAATAATTAGATATAGTTATATTTACTATCTATTCTTTTAAACTGCTGTTATACATACCATGTTTCCTTTATAGTCGGGTATGTAGTACCATTATTAGTGTATACGAAATGTACTATTTTAATAGATATTATATAAGTTATGTATTATGTTTTAAGTAGCGTCGAAACTACTCGTATCAATAAACGTTCTTGTATGAAAGTATGTTGTTTTGTACTTACTCTGCTCCCTACGTTCTGTCCTAAAAATGTATTCGTAGGCTCTAACCTAATCTAACCTAAATTATGTATGCTCTAACATGTGATGTAATAAAAAACAATAAGTTTTAAAGACATTTATTATATATATTTACAAATAGATTGTGTGCGTTAATCTTGATATTTAAGTCTAGAAAGTTTATAGCCCTGTTTTGTTCTGTTTCTAGTGTAAAGTTTATGTTAGGGTAGATACTATTAATAAGAATTAAAAATTCATTGATAACCTCAAAAGAACTGTCAAAACAAGCTAAAATGCCATCAACATAACGAAACCAGAAGATAATGTGTTTAGAGAAGTTTAATTCAAATATTTGATCTTCAAGCTTGTCCATAAATATGTTAGCTAATAGAGAACTTAGAGAATTATCCATAGGTAAACCATCTTTTTGTAAATAAATTATGTTATTAAAAGTGAAATAATTTTGACTTATACAAAGGTCAAATAATTGAATTAACTCTAACCTTTTAACTAATTCTATATTACTATTGATCAAGAAACTATCTAATAAAGGAATACATTCTTATGGGGGTATTCTGGAGAACATGTTGCAAATATCAAAACTAACAAGTTTTGAATGTGGTGGAAGATGTATGTTTTGCAGCTTATCTACTAATTCTAAAGAATTTCTAACAGAGTATTTCGATTTGTAACCTATCGTGTTAATAATCTGGTTCAGTTTTTTGGATAAAATGTGATTAGGTGCATTGATGTATGATACAACTGGTCTTATTGGCATATTCTGTTTATGTGTTTTGACTAGTCCATATAGTTTAGGTGGTTGTGGGATTTTATTAATGATTTGTTGCTTTTCTAATTCTGAAAAGCAGATATTGCAGTTTTCTAAACCTTGTTTTATTTCTTTGGAATTTTGTGGTTGGGTTTTTGTTTAAAGTTTCTAAATTTTCTTTATTAATAAATTCATTAACTTTTTGTATGTAAATATCTTTTGAAAGAATTACCAAAGTGTTACCCTTATCTTCTTTAACAGAAATTAGATTGATCTCTGTGATTTTGTGTTTTATAGATTGAAGAAGTGATATGTTAGATGTGTTGTACATTTTGTCCTGTTTCAAACACATCTCCTTTAACGAATTCGAAATTTGGAATTTTGCATAGTTATTATGATCTTTCTTAAGTATATGTTCGCATTCAACGGCCAAAATTTCTTTAATTTTGTTGGTAAATTTTGGAAAAGGACAAAATTTGAAACCTTTGTTAAGAAATTGTGTTTCTCTGTCACTGAATGTTATATTCGACAAGTTTATGAAACGAGGATAAACTTAAAGCTATACTTAATAATAATAATAATATACTTATAAGGATATACTTAAGAAAGATCATAATAACTATCCAAAATTACAAATTTCGAATTTGTTAAAAGAGATGTCTTTGAAACAGGACAAAATGTACAACACATCTAACATATCACTTCTTCAATCTATAAAACACAAAATCACAGGGAACAATCTAATTTCTGTTAAAGCAGATAAGGGTAACACTTTGGTAATTCTTTCAAAAGATATTTACATACAAAAAGTTAACGAATCTATTAATAAAGAAAATTTAGAAACTTTAAACAAAAACCCAACCACAAAATTCCAAAAAGAAATAAAACAAGGTTTAGAAAACTGCAATATCTGCTTTTCAGAATTAGAAAAGCAACAAATCATTAATAAAAATCCACAACCACCTAAACTATATGGACTAGTCAAAATACATAAACAGAATATGCCAATAAGACCAGTTGTATCAGTAGGTATTCCGGCAGTTGGGCCCAGCCTCTCCCTTTTTATGCAAATGACCCGCGATCTAATTAATATTCAAATGAGGCGTGATCTAATTAAATGCGCGAATTAGATTAATTGATCTAATTAAATGCGTGAATTAAATTAATTGATCTAATTTAATTAAATTAAATTAATTCACGGTATCATTTGCATATCTCATCTCTCATTTACATATATCATTTCTCATATGCATGTGCGAATTAAATTAATCCACGATATCATTTGCATATCTCATATCTCATTTGTCATCTCACCTCTCTCCTCTCTCATTTGTCATCTCTCATTTCTCATTACTCGTCTCTCATCTCTCATTTACATGTATCATCTTTCACATGCATACGCGAATTAAATTAATTCACGGTATCATTTGCATATCTCATTTACATATATCATTTCTCATATGCATGCGCTAATTAAATTAATTCACGGTATCGTTTGCATATCTCATCTCTCATTTACATAACTCATATCTCATTTGTACATCTCATTTTTATATATCTTTGCAGCTGTCATCTCTCTTTCATAAATTTATTTCAAAATAAATCTTATGTTGTAATTTCTAATTGATATTTAAATATAGATCTATACGTAATTAACATGTCGAAACATCTAAGGTAATAATACGAGAAAAGATTTATTTTCAAGCATACAAAGTACCTCTAAAGATTACTGTCAATCACCTGTCGGATTATCTCTGTAGCGTTTTGACATGTTTAAATATACGTCATAAACATTTAAAATACGGTTTACAAGTAAAGCAAATTTTATTTGAAAGAAAACAATTAGGGTCGTTCGTTATGATTTCTTAAAAATTTATTTAAATGAAACTTTTAAGAATATAGAATACAGTACAGCATTATTTTAAAATTCAAAAACATTGTATATTAATGCAGGAGTTCAGTTAACGCATCGTTATTTAGAGATTCAGTTATAAGTACACTATCTATTTAGCTGATTCAATAAAAATTTCGTTATTTTTAAAATTCCTAACAAGGGTTCAGGGTTCTTTATCTGTTTTAGAATATTCAAAGACAATATATGTATAAATTATCGTGAGACTCCTGCTCTATATAAAACGCCATATATAAAATTAGATATAAAAATTTATCCTATGTATTGGTGAAAACTCAAATATTCACGGAAATATAACTATCGGTACATATGACGATACTAATCAGTCTGACGCGGAATATATATTTTATATTATACAAACGGCAAGAATAGAATAGGTACAAGCGGTTTATGTTCATACCAGGCTCACCATAATTATTATAAACATCTTAACAGAATAAAAAGGGGGATTTGAATATAACTTATAGGATTTAATCAAACTAGAAAAATATCGATATATATATCCTGCGTTGAGAAAATAATTATACTATGCAAGCATCAATACGCTACATACGATTATGAGCCTAAGTATAAGTATGAACCTATGCTTTAAGCGCTGACGAATACTATGCATATTTCGAATAGAATATGCGGAAAACATTATCAGTGAGAGATATATGGACCTACAGACCGTATCAAACAAGATCCAAAGAGTTGAGACAAACAGAAACCTGTTAGTAGGAGAACCGTTGTATTAAATGTTTAGGTATAGGGGAAAATGTAAACGTTTTAATGATTCCTCCCTTCCTCTTTAGACGGTAATAAATAGCAGAAGCAGCAGACCTACTTATTTAGTCACGATTTATTGGTGTTGCTGTTTATTCATAGTTAAAATGTCATTCTACAAAGCTGAGCGCATTCAACATAATAGTAGATGTGAACCGTATAGTGTGTCTAGGAAGTGTGATTCACCTCAATTTCATCCGAATAGCGATGATATCAAAACTTTTAAAAAGGTTGCAAAAGAAACATACGATATACAAGTTCAGGATGATTATGAAAAAATTCTAAACTACGAAAAATCAAGACTTCTTTGTGAAATACAGCTGCCGTTAAACAACAGCGGGTCGAAATATTTACATCTTAGACTAGATCCTTTCAAGAATTTTGATGTGTGTATAAGAATCTTGAAGAAAGGCACTGATCTAGGTGTGCAGTTTAACGAAGACTCATTTAAAGAATTTATGGAGGATGCAAGTGTCTCAAATTTGTTTCAAAAAATAATCAAAGTTTTGAACTTTACATTTCCGAATTAAGTCTAGAGAGATTATACACGATGAAAACCTTTTTATGGAAAAAGATTGATAGTATTAAAACTATGCATCGCAATTACGAATGTTTTGCCGAAGAAGTCCTGGACAAGGCTATAAAAGTTAGAACAACACGTATAGACAATAATATTTTATTAAGTGTGTTAAATTCTTCTTGTAGATATAAGGATGATTTATTTTTGAATGAATTAAATTATAAGTTTAATAGGAAAACTATTGTAGATTTGCAGAATGTCCTTGATTTAGATGATAGACTTAAATTTATTATACATTATATCAGAGGTAATAAATTTAAGTCTATCATCTAAATCAAGGACATTCTGCAAATCTACAATAGTTTTCCTATTAAACTTATAAATTAATTCATTCAAAAATAAATCATCCTTATATCTACAAGAAGAATTTAACACACTTAATAAAATATTATTGTCTATACGTGTTGTTCTAACTTTTATAGCCTTGTCCAGGACTTCTTCGGCAAAACATTCGTAATTGCGATGCATAGTTTTAATACTATCAATCTTTTTCCATAAAAAGGTTTTCATCGTGTATAATCTCTCTAGACTTAATTCGGAAATGTAAAGTTCAAAACTTTGATTATTTTTTGAAACAAATTTGAGACACTTGCATCCTCCATAAATTCTTTAAATGAGTCTTCGTTAAACTGCACACCTAGATCAGTGCCTTTCTTCAAGATTCTTATACACACATCAAAATTCTTGAAAGGATCTAGTCTAAGATGTAAATATTTCGACCCGCTGTTGTTTAACGGCAGCTGTATTTCACAAAGAAGTCTTGATTTTTCGTAGTTTAGAATTTTTTCATAATCATCCTGAACTTGTATATCGTATGTTTCTTTTGCAACCTTTTTAAAAGTTTTGATATCATCGCTATTCGGATGAAATTAAGGTGAATCACACTTCCTAGACACACTATACGGTTCACATCTACTATTATGTTGAATGCGCTCAGCTTTGTAGAATGACATTTTAACTATGAATAAACAGCAACACCAATAAATCGTGACTAAATAAGTAGGTCTGCTGCTTCTGCTATTTATTACCGTCTAAAGAGGAAGGGAGGAATCATTAAAACGTTTACATTTTCCCCTATACCTAAACATTTAATACAACGGTTCTCCTACTAACAGGTTTCTGCTTGTCTCAACTCTTTGGATCTTGTTTGATACGGTCTGTAGGTCCATATATCTCTCACTGATAATGTTTTCCGCATATTCTATTCGAAATATGCATAGTATTCGTCAGCGCTTAAAGCATAGGTTCATACTTATACTTAGGCTCATAATCGTATGTAGCGTATTGATGCTTGCATAGTATAATTATTTTCTCAACGCAGGATATATATCGATATTTTTCTAGTTTGATTAAATCCTATAAGTTATATTCAAATCCCCCTTTTTATTCTGTTAAGATGTTTATAATAATTATGGTGAGCCTGGTATGAACATAAACCGCTTGTACATATTCTATTCTTGCCGTTTGTATAATATAAAATATATATTCCGCGTCAGACTGATTAGTATCGTCATATGTACCGATAGTTATATTTCCGTGAATATTTGAGTTTTCACCAATACATAGGATAAATTTTTATATCTAATTTTATATATGGCGTTTTATATAGAGCAGGAGTCTCACGATAATTTATACATATATTGTCTTTGAATATTCTAAAACAGATAAAGAACCCTGAACCCTTGTTAGGAATTTTAAAAATAACGAAATTTTTATTGAATCAGCTAAATAGATAGTGTACTTATAACTGAATCTCTAAATAACGATGCGTTAACTGAACTCCTGCATTAATATACAATGTTTTTGAATTTTAAAATAATGCTGTACTGTATTCTATATTCTTAAAAGTTTCATTTAAATAAATTTTTAAGAAATCATAACGAACGACCCTAATTGTTTTCTTTCAAATAAAATTTGCTTTACTTGTAAACCGTATTTTAAATGTTTATGACGTATATTTAAACATGTCAAAACGCTACAGAGATAATCCGACAGGTGATTGACAGTAATCTTTAGAGGTACTTTGTATGCTTGAAAATAAATCTTTTCTCGTATTATTACCTTAGATGTTTCGACATGTTAATTACGTATAGATCTATATTTAAATATCAATTAGAAATTACAACATAAGATTTATTTTAAAATAAATTTATGAAAGAGAGATGACAGCTGCAAAGATATATAAAAATGAGATGTACAAATGAGATATGAGTTATGTAAATGAGAGATGAGATATGCAAACGATACCGTGAATTAATTTAATTAGCGCATGCATATGAGAAATGATATATGTAAATGAGATATGCAAATGATACCGTGAATTAATTTAATTCGCGTATGCATGTGAAAGATGATACATGTAAATGAGAGATGAGAGACGAGTAATGAGAAATGAGAGATGACAAATGAGAGAGGAGAGAGGTGAGATGACAAATGAGATATGAGATATGCAAATGATATCGTGGATTAATTTAATTCGCGCATGCATATGAGAAATGATATATGTAAATGAGAGATGAGATATGCAAATGATACCGTGAATTAATTTAATTTAATTAAATTAGATCAATTAATTTAATTCGCGCATTTAATTAGATCAATTAATCTAATTCGCGCATTTAATTAGATCACGCCTCATTTGAATATTAATTAGATCGCGGGTCATTTGCATAAAAAGGGAGGGGCTGGGCCCAACTGCCGGAATACCTACTGATACAACTGGTCTTATTGGCATATTCTGTTTATGTATTTTGACTAGTCCATATAGTTTAGGTGGTTGTGGATTTTTATTAATGATTTGTTGCTTTTCTAATTCTGAAAAGCAGATATTGCAGTTTTCTAAACCTTGTTTTATTTCTTTTTGGAATTTTGTGGTTGGGTTTTTGTTTAAAGTTTCTAAATTTTCTTTATTAATAGATTCGTTAACTTTTTGTATGTAAATATCTTTTGAAAGAATTACCAAAGTGTTACCCTTATCTGCTTTAACAGAAATTAGATTGTTCCCTGTGATTTTGTGTTTTATAGATTGAAGAAGTGATATGTTAGATGTGTTGTACATTTTGTCCTGTTTCAAAGACATCTCTTTTAACAAATTCGAAATTTGTAATTTTGGATAGTTATTATGATCTTTCTTAAGTATATCCTTATAAGTATATTATTATTATTATTAAGTATAGCTTTAAGTTTATCCTCGTTTCATAAACTTGTCGAATATAACATTCAGTGACAGAGAAACACAATTTCTTAACAAAGGTTTCAAATTTTGTCCTTTTCCAAAATTTACCAACAAAATTAAAGAAATTTTGGCCGTTGAATGCGAACATATACTTAAGAAAGATCATAATAACTATGCAAAATTCCAAATTTCGAATTCGTTAAAGGAGATGTGTTTGAAACAGGACAAAATGTACAACACATCTAACATATCACTTCTTCAATCTATAAAACACAAAATCACAGAGATCAATCTAATTTCTGTTAAAGAAGATAAGGGTAACACTTTGGTAATTCTTTCAAAAGATATTTACATACAAAAAGTTAATGAATTTATTAATAAAGAAAATTTAGAAACTTTAAACAAAAACCCAACCACAAAATTCCAAAGAAATAAAACAAGGTTTAGAAAACTGCAATATCTGCTTTTCAGAATTAGAAAAGCAACAAATCATTAATAAAATCCCACAACCACCTAAACTATATGGACTAGTCAAAACACATAAACAGAATATGCCAATAAGACCAGTTGTATCATACATCAATGCACCTAATCACATTTTATCCAAAAAACTGAACCAGATTATTAACACGATAGGTTACAAATCGAAATACTCTGTTAGAAATTCTTTAGAATTAGTAGATAAGCTGCAAAACATACATCTTCCACCACATTCAAAACTTGTTAGTTTTGATATTTGCAACATGTTCTCCAGAATACCCCCATAAGAATGTATTCCTTTATTAGATAGTTTCTTGATCAATAGTAATATAGAATTAGTTAAAAGGTTAGAGTTAATTCAATTATTTGACCTTTGTATAAGTCAAAATTATTTCACTTTTAATAACATAATTTATTTACAAAAAGATGGTTTACCTATGGGTAATTCTCTAAGTCCTCTATTAGCTAACATATTTATGGACAAGCTTGAAGATCAAATATTTGAATTAAACTTCTCTAAACACATTATCTTCTGGTTTCGTTATGTTGATGGCATTTTAGCTTGTTTTGACAGTTCTTTTGAGGTTATCAATGAATTTTTAATTCTTATTAATAGTATCTACCCTAACATAAACTTTACACTAGAAACAGAACAAAACAGGGCTATAAACTTTCTAGACTTAAATATCAAGATTAACGCACACAATCTATTTGAATTTTCCATATACAGAAAACCAACACAAACAGACATAACAATACCAAATAAATCTTGTCACCATAAAACACATAAAATAGCAGCCTACAGATCATTAGTACACAGAGCTTTAACTATTCCACTAACAAAACCAGATTTTAGCAAAGAGATAACAACCATTAAACAACTAGCACATATAAATCATTACAATCCGAACATGATTGACACTTTAATTAAACAAAAAGATTATAGGTTAGCTATCAAAAGAATATATCCCATTGACAATCAAACAGAAGACACAAATTAGATATCTATACCTATTTTGGAAAAATATCAGAAAAAATTGCACATATACTAAGAAAAACCAACAATTATAAAATAACATTTAAAACCAACACTACCACTTTTTCATTTTTATTTAATGCTAAAGATAGAACACACGATATCATGAAATCGGGCATTTACCGTTTAAATTGTTCTTTTTGTAGTTCGGTATATTACGGTGATATCAAATCACCGTATTGAAAATTTTATCAACAACGGAACGGAAACGTTAACACAAATATTTTTATATCAGATTTAAATTAAATGAGGGACATGCTATGTCATGGGCATAATTAATATAAAGGCTAATCATAGGACCATAGTTAGGTTCATTAATACTTAAATTAAAAATTAAGTTTAAGATTTCATGCAAACATAACCTAGCTTTCTTATGCATAAATAAATAGGTTTCATTTTAGAAAAAGTATATTAATTAGTTAGATTGCTTGTTCATAAATACGTTTATGCAACCCAAGTTACACTTTGGGACGGTTTCCCACTTGTTAGGAGGAAGTAATTTCCATATTTAAATTTACAGATTACGATGTTTAGTGTTAGATAAATTTTTCTATTTTCCAGGAGGCCAGCTCAAGTTTATGTTGCTAATTAGCTGAGAATAGATTAATTAGGTCAATCTTGTTGTAACTTATACAATACAATTAATTTTTGAATTTGTTTATAAGATTTCTAATCACTTCAATTAATGAAGGTATTAAATCCTGTCGTTCGTGTTGATATGATTCTTATAGACTCTTATCCTGTTTTTCCTCACCATTGTTTTGATGTGAGTGCTTAGAGCATTGTATGCTGGACATTTTGAGCATAAATTGATAAACATTGACTTAATATTTAAGCTGGCACTTGTATATGCATTAATTGGTGTTCGTACTCTAAAAAAATTATGTTTATAGTAAATTGTAAAGATGTTTCTATGGAAATTATTTGTATTACCTGTGTCATGTATTCATGTAACTAGTTTGTAAAGGATGAACCTTGATTTGTTGACCTTTATATGTAATTAGATTGTAACGAGATGTGTACATTGTCAATCGTTTTTCTTGAATATCTTCGTTATGACACAATTTGGGACAATGAATGTATTATACTTTTTTGATCTTCGTTTCAAGAGCTACAATTCTATAATAACAAAATTAGGATTAGTGATAAAAAAATTACAGCTGTGCGGGATTAGTGACGTCACGAGCTTACTTGATGTTTCATTGTTTTGAAAAAGTGTCATAGTTTTCGTTTGTTCTGCCATAAACTATATAAGCTGGAGCAAATTGTAACAAAATCAGTCGATAAAACGTACAAGGCAGAATCTATGCCCGGCTCCGGATAATATCTGTAATAAATTTGAGGTTATACTTCAATCATATGTTTTTGAGATAAATGTCATAGTATAAATAAAGTTTAAAATTAAACTAAAAGTGTTACCTGAACAATTTTCAAGGATTAAAAGATTTAATTATTGTGTGACAATTATTGAAAGTGAAAGTGATTGTTTTAATAAATTCAAGTGGATTTATTTTCATCATCGATAATTCATAAACAAGAAGTCAGCTGATTGGTTTCGTCGCAGTGTTACCAATAAGGATTAATTTTTAAAAAGGGGAAAATATATCGTAATATACAAGGTTGGTTATAATGAATGATTCTTGTTAATTTCATGAATAATAATTAACTTGTAAAGTTCATTCTCAAATATAAAACTATTTGGTTTAGTTTATTAAGTTCTTTTGAGAATTTTTTTGATTTGAAGTAAATAAAACAACTAATTTTTTTTTATATATAAAATTTATTTTCTTTTGATAATATTTTTATTTATAAACAAATTTCATTTGTGTTGGTCTGTTCAAACGAATGACCGTACTGATCCTATGTCAGGTCACTACAACTATTTCTAACGTTTGAGCAAACCCGAGAATTTATTCTTAATTTTCAATTGTATTATTTTCAATAACATTTTTTTTACTCGGATTTTTATTTTTGTTCGTTAAATAAAGTTTGTTTTCAATTTTACATATGCGTTTAATTGATGTTAATACAAGTATCCAGCGTTCTTTTCTTTTAAATTCAGAGTTTAGTAGCAGTTGTCCAGCCTGCAGGAGCTTTAGTGCTTACAATATTGTCACGTCGGGTTTTCGTGACTGGAGGACGTAGTCAGAGGTAGAGAGAAAATAAACACAAAAAAGTCGTACAAAACAACTATATACTAATAACAATAAAGAGAGTACAAGTACAAAGGTTTACATACATACACATAATACATCGTGAGGACGTACATGTCCTCCTAAATTAATACAATCAAGAGGAAGGTCGGAACCAACCCTATTCTAGCACTAGGTCTACAAACTAAGCGTAGGAGTTAGACTCCTAGTGACTTACAACTAAGCTGGGTAGCCTGGTCACAACTTCCCATAATTTCGCAGAGAGTGGGCGTTTTTAGCGCAACCCACTCAACTAAGCAAACGAAGCCATAATTAATCAAAAGACACTTACCCGCTTGTTTCTTGGTGAGGCTTCTGGTGAGTCCTGGCACAGACTGATTTTCAAGCCAAAACAAGCGGGTTTATATACTGCTGAAGGCGGAAGCTTTACTGAATAATTGAATAAATTAAGTGGGATGCGAAGAGTACATAATGAGATGCAAACCGTATAAATTATTCTAATGAGATACAAACTGTATAAATTATTCTAATGAGATGCAAACTGTATAAATTATTCTCAAGGCTATGCAGATTGTGTACCGCGCGTGGTGGCGTGTGGGTGGCTATCGCACTACTCTTGATACTAAATGAATGCATGTTGAAATGTTACAAAAAGGATTTCATTTAAAATAATTCCGTTTGTGACAATATAAGTTTTTCTTCCTTTCCAGGCATAAAAGTAAATAAGAGTCTCGTAATTCAAATAATTTATGCTTTACTGAGCAAACCTGAGCTAGCTGAGAGGAATAAAGAAAAATATCTATGGTGTATTCTCATTTCAATCCACCGTATATAATTTATGTTTATATTTGGAACGGTGCGATACATATTGTATTTTATTTTATCTTCAAAGATCACCGCAATATATTGGACAAACACTTCGAAATTTTGACATAAGATATAAAGAATAATTACAAAAATAAACATCCTGAAAAATGTAATTATGCCAAACACCTTTTAGAACAAAATCACACAATGACTCCTCAAAATATTAAATTCATACATTTTTGTAATAACAAACGCAAATTAGACATTTTAGAAGCCTTTGAGGTATACAAACACAAACTCAGGGTACCTTTAAAGAATGAACAACTTGAGCTCAGTAATTCTCCGTTACTGGAAGTATTAGATATTTAATTCTGATTATTATTATTTTATCTAGTTACCTATTTTTGTATCTACCTTAGCGACGTGTTTGTTTATAATTATATTACCTTTGATAATGACAGCATAGCTGTCGAAACAATATTGTCAGGTTATATTTTAATAAAACTGTGAAACTTTTACTAATCTTATTTATTTCATAAGATGTTAATGATTGTTTTCGTTTCTCTCCAATGAATTTGAAATTTTTATTTCTTTTGTGTGTTCATAAATAAAATTATCCATTTAAATGTTTAAAAAGAAATTTATTTGTGTATTTATTTGTGTCTGGTCTATTAACAACGTTTTACAGATTTAATTTAAATAGCTTCCTAATTAATTAGCGACCCGCCTGATTTCGTTTCATGCATTTATGGAACTTGTTTTCCAGTTTAGAAATTATAGCCGGATTTTTTTTTATAATAAAGATAAGTGATATTTAGTTGTATATATTCTCAGATTGTTTTACCATGATTTTGTGTTTGTGAATTTTAACAATAATGAATTTATTTTTGAATTTATAACCTTTCATCTTTCATCAAATGTTGAAGGGTTTATTAATCCCAACAATAAATATTAATCTAGCCCCATCAAAATATCATATCAATATATAAGTTAAACGAATGTAATCGTACAATAGTAGTCTGTCATGCAAGCGCTACCTGGAAAAGAGTAAACAAACAACAGTACGAGACCACCTAAATAATATCTACCCACATCAATGGATTGGAAGGAATGGACCCACAATGGCCTCCGAGATCTCCTGATCTTACAAAAATAGATTTCTTTTTATGGAGATATGTGAAAGAAATTGTTTATACAGAGACACCAACCACAATCCACTGTTTACATCGTATTAGAACGATTTTTCTAGCTGTTACCGTTTAGGAGCTATCGGACTTCCCCACACTATTGCCCCACCCGGTATAAGAAGGACATGATGTAGAAAAATTATCTTTTCTGTATAGAATCAGCAACATTCAAGTGGTGCCCTCTCAGTTCTAAAAATGAGATGATCAACCAAGTCATGATATTATATTACTTTACAAATACCTACAGTGCTATTAAATTAAAATGCAATATACTCTAAATTGCATTTGAAAATAATCAAGTAAAAGCATTAGGTTAAATTGATTGGTTATTGCAAGTTTTAGGCGTATTTTACCACGAACAGACATGGTTTGTTACAAAAAATACACCTTTGCATCTTTTATTTTACAATAAATGGTATTTCCATTTACGTTTGTATTTTAAGAAATTTTTTTAAAATCACTCAATTAGTCTTAAATTATCCTAAGAGGTTAAACGGTTAGAGCATTTTGAGCAGTTATGTATTGTTGGTTGCATAAACACACAGTAACTGCAATGGTTTGAGATGATCATTTTAAAATGCAACAGAGCATATTGCATTTTAATTCAGTAATACTGCAGATACAAAATCCACTTTCAGCAGTGGCGTGCGGTGAGAATTTAGGCTAGGGAATCAACTACGATTTTAATTTCAATATACCTAGGTACAATAAAAAAAATGTTATAATTATTAAGCTTAAAAGTTTTTCAGAGAACTTTTACACTTTATACTACTTATGGAATTTCTTCACTATCATTCTTTATTTTAAAAAAGTACTACTATTTATTTATAAAGCAACTCGATTTTCCGGTCCTTTTTAGCAATAAAATACCTGGTGTAGGTTTTAATTTTTGTTGTTAACTTTGAAAGTTCTGGTTTTGGTCTGCCTTTATTAACAATTTGTAATTTCTCTCCAAAACTGTATGCAGAAAATGTGACCCTGCCCTTAGAAAGGACCCTTATGAAGAAATTTTTCAATTTTGAGATATTAACTGCTTTGGATCTTTTAAACCTTCTGTTTTTTTAAAGAAAATTGGTTACAAATCTGTATCTTTAGAATTGGTGGTGAAATAAAGAAATAAATAAATTCTTATATAGTGCTATCAAATTTTAAATGCGTTTATCTCAAAAAGTTAAATTTCGCCAAAATGGTCCTTTCTTCAGGCAGGGTCACAAATTCTTTATCTAATACTTTACAAACTGACCAACAAAATAGTCGCGATTCGGATGTATCGGAAGTACTCGAACCTTCTACCGAAGCAGCTGAATTGGCAGTAATGACGATAAAGCAATTTTAAATGTTGCATACAGAGCAAACTAAATAGAATTATTTGTTTTAAAAAAATCGCAACTTATATGAATTGAAATAATAAAATGTTTAAAAATACAGTCTCATTCGCAGATTTACATTACTTAAGTAACAATTAACAAACACTAAATCGAACAAATAACCAAATTATAATAAATAAACATTTGGGAACAGAACACACTAAAAATAACGACCTTGCGATGTCAACTACATCATCCAGCGAAGCAAGGAGAAGAGCAGTAAGCAACGAAATCAGTGCTTATATGAGTGTTTGTAACACATTTGAATCGGTATTACCTTTCCATGTAAGTTATTAAGCCTAATTTAAAATAGTACTTTAATTATACTTTTTGCTGTACGGAATTGATTTTGAGCTTTAAGTTGATTAAATATTACAAATTTAAATAAACGATAACCATAATTTTATAAAAATATTTTTGTTAGCATTGTTTTTTATTTTTAATAAATTCTTAAGGGAAGCATTGCTTCCATGGACCGCAAGCACCTCAGTTTCAGAAACTTTTATCAAAGTACGAGAACTTCATAAAAAAATACTGGTTTGCCAATTTGTGATTGAAATTGGTAAATTACAGAAATTCTTTTTACTTGAAATTTATAAATATATCTTTATTGATTAGTCTTGAATCATCAAAGTAAGCATTCCATTTGTCACATGTTTACCAAGTTTATAGCTTTCTTAGTAGGATTTATAAACGGGCTATTTACAAAAAATGACTGCAGCCAAAAATGTAAAAATTCATCTTTATTAAATTTAATTGAATATATTGTGAATTTGAGTATTTTTCATTAACATTTCAGCAGAAAAGTTTTGAATAAAATATGAGACAAAAGTACTACCACTTTTTTCAGACGTTGCTTGAATTGGCATGGAATAGCGTATAGAACGTGGATATCCAGTCACAACGGTTACTGATTTTTCCTAATTAACTTAGATATAACTAATGATCAAGTATATGTAAAAATTAGTGATGGGAAGTTGGGTGTCGTGATACTATTCGTGGTCGTGACACTTCAAGTGTCACGACACTTGAATGTCGAATAGTATTGCTCTTATTAGCACATGCATGATGTAAATGCGAAGTGTCGTTAAAGTATCGTGAAGAGTCGACACTTCGCAGGGCAAATTGTTTCGACTCTCAAGTGTCGGGACACTCGGGTAGTATTGAGATTCCATCACTAGTAAAAATAAATTAAACAAATGAAACAGAAGAACTATATTAACATAACACAGGCGATTATAAATGTAAAATACATTCATATATGTTTTTATAAAAGTATGGTCATATCAGTATACTACAATAAAGATTCTTTAAACAATGAAGTTTATCATTACAGTAAAACATTGAAACATAATTGAAATCATTTTTCAATATATATTGTAATATATGGTAATATATTGTAATATGGGCTATATATTTATTAAACATTTCAATTCACATAAAAACTTAATTTTTATTAATTCTTATACGCATATTAAAATTTTATAACTTTTTGTGGGTTTTTCGACTTTTTGTTTACTTTTGCCTTCTCATTCTCTAAAGACTCTATGTTTTCATCATCAATTGTATGTGCAACTATCTTCTGTTCTTCTTGTTCGGATTGATATTTAGGACAGTCTTTCTTTAAGTGAGTTACATCTCCACAAACCCTACAAGCTCCACCTTTAGGATATAGCCCTCTGTTATTATCAGGGCACTGTCTCG
Source organism: Agrypnus murinus (assembly GCA_929113105.1). Classification (NCBI taxonomy): domain Eukaryota; kingdom Metazoa; phylum Arthropoda; class Insecta; order Coleoptera; family Elateridae; genus Agrypnus; species Agrypnus murinus. The sequence goes on from OV816025.1 coordinate 206,627,409, forward strand.
CAATATGTCCTTGTTCTTTACAAATGAAACACTGTGCAAATTTAAAATGATCACCACGAGTGACTTTACATTCGAAATGAGTGTGTTCTGTGGATCCACACTTAAAACAAATCCCGGTTTCGGTGAACTGAGCATCAGAACCACCTTTCAGTGAAGGACATTCCGATAACGTATGCCCACTATTACGACAATTAAAGCAAACTTTCTTTTTTTCTCTGGTTAAGGCTTTTTCAGCTTTACGTCTTTCTAACTTTAGTGCTTTTGCAATTTCACTTTTTGGAAGTCCCCTGTTTATCATTTCTTTTTTTAAATCTTTTAAACGCTCTGCATCTTCTCTTTTGATAGGAAATCCATCGTAATATGAAATTTCCACTTCATTGCCATTGATGAAAACTCTCTCTACTTGGCTATTGGGTTTGCGTCTTTTGTATTCATTTTGAAATTTATTTTTTGTAAATTGATTATCTCTTGCATCTGGCTGTGAAAAACGATTATGCTGTTTATTATTGTTGTTAAACTGTTTGTTCTTGTTAACAAAATTTCTATCATTCTTGTAAGAATTTCTATTACTGCTTGTAGGAATTGAATCATCTTGTACTTCTTGTTCATTATTGTGGAACCTTTTACTTTTTTTTTTATTTTCATTAGGTAGATCTGGGTTAGGTTCGTCTGATTCATTAGTATTATCGGTGGTTCTTTTACGTTTCTTATTTTTCTTCTTATTTGTGGTTTCAGAAACATTTTCTTCAGTATGTGATTCCTCTAAATTATTTGAATTCATTTTGGATTTTTTATTTTTCTTCTTACTAACTAACGAATTATCTGCACCCTTTTCAGTATCATTAGAAACAACATTACTTGTTTCGGTCTGTTTGTTTTCAGAAGTTGTTTCTTCAGAGATTTTATGTTTATGTTTCTGTTTCTTCTTACCACTTAGTTTATTGTCAGATACGATTGCTTCTTCATTGCTGGTTGATGTGGAACTACGTTTTTGATTCGGATGGTCAAGCACAGGAAATTCTGACCATTTAGCAGGACCTTTATCTTTCTTTTTGAGACTAGCAATACTAAATGTTTCTGTGTTGTTAGGATTTGTAGATTTTTCAAAGGATTTTGACACGTCTTCTATGTTTTCAACTCTTTTATTGTTAGATTGGAGCATTCCCTGTTTCATTTCTTGCCAAGATGTTGCTTCCTCAGGTAAACGTTGATTTGAGGATTTAGAGCCCTTAGCTCTTGCAAATCTTGTCATTTTAGGGTCTAAAAAGTAAAAAAGAATATATAACGATCAATAAGTATGAACATTTACAAGTAATTATAAGAAATTGCAGAAATTACATTCATTGCCAAATAATTATATTAACCATTATATATTAATGTTAATTACAATTAACATGGCCTAATCACAGAAGTATGAATATACTGGTGCGTGCAGTTAATACTTTCTAATTTTTCTCTTATAAAGTAAAAAACTTACATATTGTATATCACGAGGTATTATTATAATTATTTTGGACTTTTAAGGTTAGGAAAGAGAAAAGTAATTCCAGATTAGAAACAAGCATTGTTGCCAACACGCGAACTTTATATACAGGGTGTAAATACTATTGGTTTCATAATAATCTAGGACAGCAAGGCTAACATGATGCTATTTTATTATTTTTTCAATGTAAATGTAAAGGATAAAAATAATAAAAAATAGCATCATATTAGCCTTGCTGTCCTTGATCATTATGCTCGTCATTATGAAATCAATAGTACAATAATTGCGATCATTTGTTAACAAGAACAATGAAAAAAATCATGAAAACCGCCGATTTTCCAGTTTTTTATAATGTAAATGTAAGTTTTTATATGGTATTCAAGAACATTTCATTTTTTAACATTATAATTGCCCAGTTCATAAATAAGATCGGGTTACAGCGTACAGGGTCATTTATTATATTTTGACCACACATTTATCTTTGTTGTTATTGAAGATAGAAAAATAAGTTTTATATAAAATTTATTCTGCTGTGCCTACATTTTTTAAAACGTTATTAAAAAAACAATTGCATGCATAGGTCACTGATATAAAATATGATAGTCAAAATAAATAGTCCCCTTATCTTCCCGATTTTAAATATATAATTTGTATAGGTCTATCATTAATACGTTTTGGTATATTTGACTTTAAAAACGTGAAAATCTCTATTGGAAGAGCACTGGATATACTCATGACCGACTACTATTAAATGTAAACATTATGGCCTTCTCAAGCGGTCCATAGATAATACAATAATATATTATTATTTTTTTTATTGGTAACCTATTTTGCTCATTTAAAGTACGCCTCAGCGTGCATAAATCCAACTTTCAAAAACGCGCGTGTTTTAAAGTTTCCATGGCAACATCAACAATCCGAGAAACGCCAAGTTTAAATGTGAACTTTTCAATGACTGATCTGACAGGAGTACCTTGTAACGTCAAATAAAATACTACTAACAAATGTTTCAAAAGCTTTATTCATATATTCAACAAGTTTTTTAAATGAATGTGAAAAGTACAGTTGGTATTGTTTGAAATACTTATACTTCGGTTTTTTAAGTCAGAAGAAATGTTGTTCAAATTAACAGTGCTAACATTTTCGGAACTCACTGGGGTTGCCCTTCCACTAATGGCACTTCCAATTATGTTCGAAACATTCTTCTTATTGCTTATACCTTCTTCAACGTAACCAGCCGCCACCGCTGCCGATTTCCATCCTACTTGTCGTTTGATTTGATCTATTGTCATGCCACTATTCGCCATAATGGTAGCAGACGTACGTCGAAACGCATGACCCGTGTATTTCTCAGGATCGTCCAATTTAAGATAACGTGCAATTTGCAAGGGACATGATCCAAATGTATTAATACTGTTGTGAATGGCTCACAACTTGCATTCATTGCGTAGATACGGAATGGTACTAGGCAACGAGAATAATAAACAAGTCGAATAAATATCTCATAAAAGTTATTACTTGTGTTTTATTACCTCCTACAAGAGATACATATAAGTAGCCCTAACACTACATTGGTGTTAAACCATCGCTACATTTGGTGACCCTACGTTCCTGAAGAAGAATTTAGCAGCACTGGTCTTTGCCTGCTGCCCTGAATTCTCCAGGTGAACAACTGCTAGTTCTCCCTTCATCGTCTGTCATTAGCTACTACTCGACTTCTGTCATCGTGAGATCCTGCTGCCTGCTTCGCTTGCGTGACTTGTCGTGGCTGGTTAGAGGTGACCGTTGGAACCGGAACTAGTGCTCCTTCTAATCCGATAAGTTTCAAATTATTTTTACTTACTTATTTAATATTTCAAATGGCGACTGTCAAAGTTCCATTTCTAATTTTTACGAGTAACGATATCGACCTATATTTTATTTTGATAGAAAGGTACTTTACTCGTATGCTGATCAATGATGAGCTCGCCAAATATAACTTATTAACACTAAACTTACCTTTCGACGTTTTAGGAGCTCATCGCGACCTGACCATTAACCCCCCTAGACAACGACCATACACTACCTTGAAACGGGCAGTGATAAAATCTGTCCTAGGACCACGAGAATCTCGAATTAATAACCTTTTAGAGACTCTTCAATTCTCTGGTAGTGTTACAGCGATTTAACACTGTGGTTGGTGTGTTAGGGCTATATTCATTAATTCTTGTAGAAGGAAATAAAACGCAGATTTACTTCTATGAATTATTTATTTGACTCTTATCGTTTATTGATACGCGTTGCCTAGTACCATTTCGTATCTATGCAAAAATATATGAGTTGTGAGTCGTTCACAACATTACCCCGCCCGGTCTGAAACGTGGGTATTACATACATGAAAAAGAAAAAATACGGAATGGTATTTTGGAGAAAAAATGGAGTATTTTAAGGGAACTTGAACAAAGTTGTAAAATTCTCCAGCTACAAAAACTCCACTAGATAGTATAGGTAGTTACAATAAAAAACTTAAGCTAAATAATACTACAGAACTTGCGACGGCAACTCTTGGAACCTGTAAACAGAAAGAAAAAAACAGAAAAGTGTTCAAATTTTTAAAGTCAACAGGTAAAAGGTTTTCAAAAGATGCCCTCGCGTAGCATTTGAAATCAGTTTATTGTTGTCTTAACATTATAAAGTAACTAATCTAAAAAATATGCAGGCTTTAGCCTATCTAAAGAGATAGGGCCAGTGTGATTTTCTAAAGTGGCGTATTTAACTGTCCGTTCTAACACTTTATAGGGACCTAAATAACTGTCTTTCATGCCCAGAGTGTGCGTGTCATTACGGACGTATACGTGTGTGCAGTTGGTCAAGTCGCTGGGGACAAAGGACTGACTGGAATACGTTTTTGTATAAAAATGCTTCTGCTTCCTCATACGACGTTTGAGATTGGCTATGAAATTAGGGAGGTTCATGTCGTTAGCCAGTTGTTCTTCTTCGAAGAAATCACCAGGTAGTCGTAAAGGTGTAGCATACAGGATTTCTGCAGGAGAAACATTAACTTGTGATTTCAGGGTTGCACGTAAGCTCAAGAGAATCCAAGGGAGATTCGTTATCCAGGAGGAAGTTCCTATGGTTTGAATGGATTGCTTGAGTGTCCAATTAAAACGTTCGATAATGCCTTGACTAATCGGATGGAAGGCCGTGCATTTGACGTGTTTAATTCCTAACATGGCCATGAAGTTGATCCATGCATGCGAAAGGAAAATTCTTGCATTGTCTGTGATGAGGTACTTGGGAATTCCAAAGCGGGACACCCACGTGTCGACAAATGCAGTGATTACTGACTCCACGGAAGAATCCTTCAGAGGAATGGCTTCCGGCCACCGACTGTAGCGGTCAATAATGGTAAGGAGGAATTTATAACCTCCCGAAGAAGGAAGGTGTACTAGGTCGAGATGGACCTTAGTAAAACGTTCATCTGGTTCTACAATAGATTGTAGAGGGGTTTTCGTATGACGCCGAACTTTATGTTTCTGACATTCAGCACAAGATATGACCCACTTCTGAATATCGTGGTGCATAGATGGCCACAGATATCTCTGAGTAATCAATCTTTTAGTAGCACGGATGCCAGGATGTGCGATGTTGTGTAATTGTTGGAATAAGGAATACCTGAATTTGAGCGGGATATAGGGTCGTGGTTGTCCTGTACTAACATCCACCCAGAGGTTTGATTTGTTGGCAGTTTGAAGGGAAATGAATTGAAAATTACTACAAGATCGGAGCTGGTTTAACTCGGGATCTTGTTCTTGAGATAGAGCGACTTCGTCGTAATTGAGATCAGATCCAGGGACGTTAATAAGATTAACTCTTGTCAGAGCGTCCGCCGGAATATTCTCTTAACCTTTAATAAATTGGAGGTCAGTTGTGAATTGAGAAATAAACTCCAGTTGTCGAAACTCACGTGGTAAATATTGATCACCATTATTTTTGATCGCTGTACACAAAGGTTTGTGATCCGTAAAGATTTGAAAGTCTCTGCACTCAACGTAGTAACGAAACTTCTTTAAAGCAAAGTATATTGCGAGAAGTTCCCGAGAAAAAATACTGTACTTTTGCTCTGTGGTGGTTAACTTCCGGGAACAGAAAGCTAGTAGTTTCCACATGCCTTCTTCAAACTGTTGTAATACTCCAGCTATAGTGGAAGACGAACTGTCTGCAGCTATACTGATAGGGTTATTAATTCGCGGATGTACCAATAAAGTAGCGGTAATCAAAGCATTCTTCGCGTGCCTAAAGGCTTCTATTTGTTCATGATTTAACTGGACAGGCTTTATCGAAGCTTTACCAGGACTAACTATAGAGGTTAACGGTGCCAAAATTTTCGTACAGTTTGGTACAAATTTATGGTAATACGAAATTAAGCCAATAAAATTGCGGAGTGCTTTTTGACTTGAAGGCAATGGGTAATCAATTATAGCCTGGACTTTGGAAGCAATTGGTTTGATACCGCGTGTATTAACGTGATGTCCTAAAAAATCGAGCTCATTGACTCCAAAGAGACACTTTGGTAGGTTAATAATTAGGCCATTGTCTTTTAATCGGGAAAACACTTGGTGTAAATGTTCAATATGTTGCTGCGAATCAGCACTAAGGACTAATATATCATCTAGATAAGAAAAACAAAATGGGAGCCCTGATAATACAGTGTCCATGAAACGACTCCAGGTGCTGGCTGCATTCCGTAGTCCGAAACACATCCGTTTGAACTCAAAGAGCTCCAGAGGTGTGTGCCCAGAAAATAGTTTTACGTTTAGTGCCAGTATTAACTGGGGGGGTTGTGGAACCTCGACTGCGAGTTCGGACGGGCTGGACATCTGCTGTGCAAATGACCCGCTGAGAAGAGCAGTCAGTGAGAGGATTCACTGTTGGAGCTGGAAATTGACAACCTTGGCTGCGGGTTCGGGCGAGCTTGACATCTGTCTTGCAAATGACTCGTCGAGAAAAACAGTCAATGGTTAGGTTGTGCTGCTGTAAAAAATCCAGGCCTAGAATGGCTGTAGATATGTCAGCGACATAAAATTTCCAGGGGCATGGCTCTAGGCCAGGAATCGGGAAATGTAACCTCAAAGTTACAATACCTGTCACAGGAATTGACCGTGTTGTTCACGGCCATAAATGAAAGGTTGGCAGGCGTGATGGTTTGGTTACTGGAAACTGCAACGTGGGTGGGTAAAATGGAATAATCAGCACCAGTGTCAACCACAAAATTAATTTTGTAGGTTAGGTCCGATAAAAAGATTGAAGAATAAGTGATTAGTAAAGAAGAAGTAGGAGGGATTGAATTAACCCTGCATGGCCCTCCCTGGAGGCCAGGAGAGTGCGAAGTTAGTTTTTTTGTTTGGTATAAACAATTTCCCGTACAATTACGTGCATTATTTTGAAAGCGTCTGTGATAATAGCACAGTTGCAATTGGGAATTGGCATTGCCCGAAGGCATAGAACGGCGTTTATTAAAATGCTGAGGACGGATGTTCAAGTTACCGTTTTTTATTTACCACTAAAATTCAAAATTTTTATTGTTGCTAATGAAGGTGTTTATTTTATTGATACAATGTTGATACAAATCGCTTTCACTTTAACAACAATCTCCGATGACATGTAATTTATATACAAATCTGACGTTGTGTAAGCTGTTTGAGCTTAGGCAGAACATTATTTGGGTCAAATTTTGTGACGCGGAATCGTTAAATCATTTATTCTTCAAATATAGCTAAAGATTTTAGTTTCGTAAGTTCTAGTGCATGCATTAACATCTGCCCTACCCCTAATTGCATTATCTAATGATAAAGATCAGTTTTTAATACCATCTGAACTAAGAGTTAAAATTCAGAACGTTGAAACAATTCATATACCAGAAGCTGGCATTTATTCTGTAAGTATCTGTAGCATGGATGCCAGGATAGATTGCCAGGAAAGTGCAACAAAAAATTGCATGTAACGACTGCATTTCTCCATTGGTATCTACTACAATACCAGGATCTTTGGTGAGGTTGATTAGCCTGCAATATTGCGGAGGTTTGATATATCTAACTGCAAGTGAAGCTTTCATAGCAGTTGCAGCGAGTGTCACAGATGTGCTACAACAGCACTTCTGCCTTTCCTCACACCTGACAATGTATGTAACCAAATTATAGCGCTTATCGAACTTTGAGGCGAAATTATATACTCTCCTGCAGAATGCATAATAAAGAATTATTAAATTTTATAATAAAAGCAGCTATTAAACTAGTAGTAGATAATATCTGTTTAGAACAAACAGATTGCCTAAAAAGGAAGGGTTTAATACATAAATCTCTTAGCAGAAAAGTTTTATAAACGTAACTCTGCCTTATTGTACCTACTATTCCCTTTGCGGTTTTATCTATTTAAATATATTTAATAAACGTTGTTAAACTTGACCAATGGTTCCTTCATTGTTCTTATTCGTTTCTTCTAATGTAAAGCATGTTTAGCATGGCTCAGTCACACTACTTTGATAACCACAACATGTCAAAGTGACAGCTCTAAATTTCTAAATATATGTTTACATCACGACCTCCTCGATTCGACGCCACGTTTGACGCCTTTATGCGGCCTGTTCATTTGCCAGTTTTCGGCGTTCTCCGCTTGGCGCCACGTCCCGGGGGAATGGACGCGTTCAACCGTTAGATTTTATCCGACGCGTTCACACATCCAAATGTACACTTAGCAAAATGCTTGGAATGTATAATCTGTGATAATATTTTAAAATAAAATCCGGACTCTTTTGAAGGTTATTGTTAAATATTTGACTTTTCTAAACTTTATTCAGTAATTATTCGATATAGCGCTACGGGTTTTCGTTCGAAAAACGTCATAAAAACAGTTAGAAATTATAAAATATTCTTATCATAACACCATTTTTAAGCCATTTTCACGTAAATACAGCCAACTTTTTTACTAACTGTAACCTAACATCGTAACATTCTAACCTCAAAATAGCCATTTTAACATTGTTTTTCTTATTAATTACCGGCGACCAGCGCGATGTTTTTTCGGATTATTGTTCTCTAAGTTATCCTCTACAACTCAATATAATTGGTTTACCTGGGTTCAGAAGGGTCCGTATATCGAATAATTATTCTTTATTCTACTTTATAACGAATTTAGTGCGTTTGCTTTTGTTTGATAAGTTTTTGATTTAAAAATAGTAATTTTACTGGAAAAATGCCAATTCACAACAAGAAGTGCTATGTGTTACTTACAGAAATGACAAAAATGCAACGAGTTTCTTCGCATTTTCTTCCAGTATTAGCTTACGAAATAGGTGGATTGAAAATTTACATCTTCCTTCTAGTAGGATTAAAACATATACTTTAGTAAAATGTTCATTTATTTTACTTTATACATTTTCTAAATTATATCGTATATAGTGCATTGTACAGTAGAAAGGGACAGTCCGGACAGTATAGTTAACGTAGAATTTTAATTTATTTCAGATACGAAAATACCCGAAAGTACTGTTATCTGTAAATTACACTTTAGAAGCAGTTGCTATAAAGACGGATCTTCTGGTTGAAAGTTATTAAAATGTAATGTGGTGCCCTACAGTACATACAGTAATTTCTGAAATATATTTTAAAAAAATCTTTTATCATAACACATTTTAGACATGTTTTTCGAACACTCCTCATGATGTACAGTATGTATTGACCAATTCATTGAGCAATTGCTCCTCAAATCGCTCTTAGGATTAATCAATCAACAAGATCGTGGAGATTTGAAATTCCCTAGTAAAAATTTCATATTAATAAACCAAATAACAGATCTGGTTTTAAATAGATTTCAATATTTACCTCAAGAATGCAATCATTGCAGTATTTTAGCTGATCTTGACTTCAGAATTATTTATCTTAGAATTCTTCTTTATCTATTCTCAAGATTCACAACAAGGACCTTTGAAGAATAATTTTAAATATACTTCTAAAATCAATATTAACTAACCTTGCCGAAAAAGCACCAACAACATATCTGGAACGCGATTGTACATTAAACTTCTTTCTAAAAAAGTACTCAAACATTGATAAATAAATACTTTTCAATAAAAAAATGCTTTTTCTTAGAATCACCACTGCCGATGGCATAAATTGTAATTTATTTGAAGTATGTTAACTGTCAAAAGTGTAAAAATTTAAGCTAATTTTCGAACCATTTCAAATTACCGGCGCGGTTCTGATCTCCAATTCCCCGGTAGCTAGCGCCATGCGGAGAACATGTGCATAATGATATTTTTAAAATTTGAACTGGCCGTATTAAGACGTCAAACGTCGAATCGAGGAGGTCGTGGTTTACATTTAATAGTAATTGGTCATGGATATAGGGGAAAGTGTTGTACTTTGGGACAATTTATTTGGTTAATTTTTTTCTTTGACAATTTTCAAGGTAAACAAATTCTGCAACATCAGTGAAATCCAATGACTTATGCTCTTTCAGATTAATTTTTGCAAATGGGCTTATTTTATATTTTGATAATGATATCATACACGTAATTGATATCAGCGAATTGTCCCGAGGTACAACAGGGTGTTGTACCCCGAGACAACACAATTTGTACATTGGGACACTAAAACTAAATGTATAAATAAAAATTTAAATAGGTGTAAAGTGCGTAATGTATTCTTATTTATGACATATTATAAGACAGAAAGTCTAATGGGAAGATAAACTGTTCCATTCGACGCCCTGAACCACCAACTACTTGTGGTTGTGGCAATTTCTTCAGTATATCTGAATCGCACAGTTCGTATGTTTCTTCATTTCTTACGAATTTGTTACTATTCATAATTTTTTTTAGATACACAACCTCAAAAACTCCTTCCTCTAATTTTTTTTTTATTTCGGCTATGTAATGTCGCACAGACTTCTTTCCTTTCAATTCAACTAAGACAAAATCACCTTCCAACATTGGGTAATTTCCTACTAATTGCTCTTCCATTTCCATTTCAAGATTTGATTCTTCAACTAACATTTCTAAGTAATTGTCATCGTCACTAGAATCTTGAGTAAGTATTTCAATGTTGTCATCGTCGGAACTCTCTTCTTGCAAAACTTTCCTCTTTACTTTTTGAATTTTATTTTTTGATTTTTTGGTTTCTCTTTTTAAATATTCTGCTTCTAGCTCATTTTTCTCAGGAGTTTCCGTTAATATTCTTGATTTTCCTTTTTTTCGGCCTCTTTGGGTCTTTCGCGGTGCAGCCTTGGGATACGGCCTGATCATTTGGGGTGACACAATATCATTTTTTTGCTCCCTTGGAACATTCTGAAACTGATGGGATGGTCCAGGTTCATCAATATTTGTAAACTGTTCCTGTTCTTCATTTGATAATTCAATGTTCGGTCGGTCTGTTACAAAAGCACTCAAGAATTCGTCTTCGCCAAATACTTCAGCATTGAAAGGATAAATGCCTGTTACTGAGAATCCTTTAGTGATGTTCTGTTGAGTAAAAGCTCTTGGGTAGGCCTTTCCGACGATTTCAGCAATTTGGTAAATCGAAATAGGTTTTCCTGGATTTTGCAACATCCACTCATTACTAGCTTGATTGTAATAAGTCTTGTAAGGACCAAATACGGTTCTGTCTAATGGTTGTAGCTTATGCGATGTATGTGGAGGGAATGTAAGTAACACCACGCCGTTGGATTTTGCTAGATCAATCACGGGGATTGAAATATGACTCTCATGATTATCGAATACCAACAGGACCGGATTTTCTTTAGTGGGCCTCACATACTCAATGAAATGTCTCATAAACTCAAGAAATTTTTCTTCATTAGACCAACCTGAAGGATTTGCAGCCCCAACAGTTCCTGGAGGCGCCCCGTTCAACATGTGCTGCTTGAAATGAACACGTGGGAAAATCAGCATTGGTGGTACATGGTTTCCTATGGCATTTATAGCAGCTATCATAGTTACGTTAATACCACGTTCACCTGATGTCATGCACCCAACTTGTTTTACTCCTTTAGGAGCTATGATACGCGGTGGAACATGAACTGTGGTATTACCAGTCTCATCTACATTGTAAATATTTTGTGGAGCAAATTTGTATTTTTGTAGACAGACTTTAAGTTTCGAAAAAAATTCTTCGACATTTTTTTTATTGAAACTTGTGGAGCGCGACAAACTGGTGGCCTCAGGTTTTCTCAATGACAATTGTGAATGACGCTTTAGGAAGCACCTAAGCCACTCTCTGCCGGCTTTTTTTTCTTCCCTCCACTTATCAGGCAGTACTTTCTTATTTGCACAAGCATACTGAAAAGCCAACTCTCGGACTTGCTGTTTGTTTAAACCGTAGTTCAGTCGAGCTGAGAACTCTAAATACTCTCTTAACTGCTTTTCTTCCTCTTCAGAGAATACTTTTTTTACAGCATTTGTCGCTACATAATTAAAAGTTTGATTTCCAGATTCACGATGCAATTGAATATGACGTGATAAAGTAGATCTAGCAATATTATGCAGCCTTGAAGCATCTCTCAGGCTTATATTGTTAGTCAGAACATCATTTACTGCTGCTTTAAGACCAACCACGTTGATAGCTTCGCGTTTTTTTCCGGTTTTACTTCGAGGCATATTGCTAAAATAAATAAAAACAGTCACAAACTACTGTTCTTCTAAAATAATTAATCAAAAATGTATGTGCATGTACCTTGGGACAGTCCAAAGGTACATGCAAATTCCTGTCTCGAGGTACAAGTTTGAAGCCGTAGTGGCAAAGTTGTAATAATTTTTTTTAGGTTAGCCATCACATTTTTAAGTTGTGGCCATAACAATCAGCAAAAAATGAAGTATCTACTTACATGAATAATTTTTCACAATGTTGTATATTTCAGCTGTTAGACTCTTGGTCAGAAATCCTCAAAAGTAAATTTCTTGCCACCAAAACATAAAATCTCACACATGCGTTCTTACTAACCGCTGTCATGGAAACAGACCAAGATGCATAAGGATTGTGTTACATTTAAACGTAATGTCTAAGAATTTTTGCCTCACGATCATAGATGGCAACAGTATAATTTTTGTCCCGAGGTACATGCGTCCCAAGGTACAACAACCTCCCCTACTATAATAACAATAATTGCTACTACCTATTACCTATGATTGTCAAAATGTGATTAAACTGAAAATAAAAAGGTAGGCTATGGAAACAATTAGTTTACTGTTTATTGACATTTCTTTAATCAAAATAGATTATAGTGAGGCTGAAAAAGTCATTTCAGTTCATTCACATTTTGAAAAGTCTACTGCTCAGGTCCGGATTATGTCATTTGTCGCCTATAGGCCCACGCATATTTACGCCCTTAATAAAAAGACGTTATTGTTATGATGGCATGTAATTTATTAAATAAATAAGCAAGCATATTGTATACAAAAGGTATTTTTTAAAATTTAACGTCCAAGTTAACTATGAATTAGTTATTTTGTACCGAAAAGTGCGTCAATGTCGAGGTGATACTTGTCATTTGTTGTGTCACATAAATTATTTTAATTCATTTAATTTAAGTTTAAGAATTTCAAATTGGAACATGTTAGATTAACACAAAACTCGTGGGGCTGAAGCCAAGCGCATACTCAGAATCTGAACTAGAAGGGCGCAACAATATTAGTTTCAAGGAAGGTGGGCAAAGTGAAACACGACGATCTCTTACAAAATAAAACTCAAAACTATTGCAAAACTGATTTTATTAGTCATTAAAAAATGCGTACTGATTCACATCTCGCTCCGCCACACATACGCATCAATCTAAGGGCTTTATTCTCTTTTATTTTTGTTCTAGGTGGGAAACGCTGGGTACCTTTTAACAGAAAACAAATTTTCTAGAATTATTTCCCCCTTTTTAAATTTTCACGAATTCATTTCAATATTCGAGGACAATGAATGAAGGTTAGTAAGTAGAAATCTGGGTTAAATTCTTTCAAAAAATACTACTATAAAATAGTTCCAAGAATTATTTCACCCTTTCTAAATTTCCACCAATTCATTTCAATATTCGAGGACAATGAATGAAGGTTCGTAACTTACTTAGAAAAAACACATTTTTACTTAAAAATGTGGGTAAATTTTTTTCAGGAATACTACTATAAAATAGTTCCAAGAATTATTTCTCCTTTTTAAATTTCCACTAATTTATTTTAATATTTGAGGAAAATGAATAAAGGTAGTAAGTAAAAATGTGGGTTAAATCTTTTCAGGAATACTGCTAAAAAATAGTTCTAAGAATTATTTGACCCTATTTACATTTCCACGAATTTATTTTAATATTCCAGAATGTCAAATACCAATTCGATATTTTATGTACATAAAATATTAAATTAATATTTAATATTATAGATTTGCTACACGTAAGTATAATTTATGCAAAAGGCAAAACTTACCTAATGTTACCAAGTCACTAATCCAGCGAAAGTAAAATTACGCACGACTGAGATAACTGAACAAAAATGAAAACGAATAAAGGAATTATCTAAAATATTGAAAAGATTTTTGCACTTCCACAATAAAACACGTGTTTATTTTACTGAATGACTCAAAGGGCTAATAGTTCCTGTAAAAAGCAATAAAATAATCTCGATCTGTTCTTCGGTTCTATCGATACCCTTGACGTCTATCTAGATGTGTACTTATTTAACATTATTGTTGAAATTTATTTGGTCAGTTTCAGGTCAAAGCACGTTATGAAGTAAGAATCTTGACGATTTCCAATAATTATAAAGTTTCGATAAATCTCATGCAATTCTTTATTTAAACACCTAAATCAAGGGGGCGATCGCTTCGAAGTTTGCAGCCCTACAAAATTTGCCACCCTAGACCTAGGGAAAATAGGGCTATTCGAAAATGTAAAAATATATAGGGTGTTTCCATTTAAAAGATATGTAATATTTTGTGTCAAGTGACCTATTCATGCAATTGCTTTTTATATGAAACTTTTTTCTACTAAATTTGTTTAATAGTAACAAAGATAGGGTAATCAAAATATGAAATAAATAAAGATTATTAAAAGTTTCACAGTTTTAATAATCTTTATTTATTTCATGATTATGGAGTTCCACAAAATAAGGCTGGAAACAATAAACAAAAAAATAATCAAAATATAATGAATGACCCTGTACAAACAACTGAAAAACCGGCGATCACTATTTTTTCATCGTTCTTAGCGAATGATCTCAATTGTACATTCGCCTGTCTACAAAAACTAAAGAAAAAGTTGAGGAACCTTCTTATTTAAAAATTCCATTCTTCGGTAGACACTCGGTATATCAGCGCAGCAACCTTCATATTCTAAATAAAGCACCTTGAATATCTAACAACTTCATAATAGAAAGACCCTAAACGGCCTAAGTTGTTGATGGCGCATTATTTTCTGTTAAACTCTAGATTGAATGATAGTATTTATAACTTTATCTTATTTATTGAAACAAGATTATATAACAGGTGTTAAGTATCCTTCTTATAAAAGTAAATTATGTAAAAACTTCCTGTTAGTTCTGGTGATCTTATTCTATCAAATTTAGGTTGGCAGATCTTACCAAACAGTAATTATTTATTTGGCAGTTCCAAAGAACAAATAATGATAATATAACCTAAAATATCCAGCATAACATTTATTAATATTAATTGGATTATACCACATTAATAGCAGTAATTGGTTCAAGTTAAAATGAGTGGATTTGGCTATTCTGGCTTCCAGATGCCAAGTTCAAAAAGAACAAGTCACAATGCTGTACCACCACCACCATCAAGTGGTGTTAGTAAACAAGGGTATTCTACTATGAATGCTATTAGTCAAAATGCACTTTCTGCCGCTTGGGGTGGTAGTCGTAAACGTGCTGCTACTGAAGACGAGTGAGTTACTACTAAATAATTGAGGAACAGGCTATAGGGAGCTGTTACAGGTATTTTGACGATGAAGAAGATGAAAGTACACCTGCTTTAGCATATATTCCAGCACCGGGAAGCCCTACTCAGGCGATGGAGGAAAAGAAGAGCAATGACTATGATGACGACAATGATGATGATGATGATGACGAAGACCCACTCGATGCTTACATGGCTGGAATTGAACAACAAATGCAATCAAGTAAGGCTGTAAAGCCATCAGGAGGTATTAGAGATGATCTGGAGGAGGAAGATGATGAAGAATCATATTATCGTTACATGGAAGAAAACCCAAATGCTGGTTTAGCTCCTGTGGAAGATGATACTCCAGAGATTGAATATGATGAGGACGGAAATCCAATACCACCTGATCGTAAAAAGATTATTGATCCACTACCTCCTATAGATCATTCTCTTATTGAATATAAGCCATTTCGTAAAGACTTTTACACTGTACATCCTGAGATAGATGCTTTATCTGCTCAGCAAGTAACAGAATTACGTAAAACACTTGGTTTAACTGTTAGTGGCTCTGCAACTCCTCGACCAGTATCATCTTTTGGTCATTTGGGTTTTGAAGATAAGCTTTTAAAAGCTATAATTCGTGCAGAATATACGACTCCGACACCTATTCAAGCTCAAGCTGTTCCAGGCGCATTAGCAGGACGTGACATTTTGGGTATTGCACAGACAGGTTAGTGAATTCACTTTTGTCGATAAACTGAATGTTGGTAATCAATGGAAAACAGCAAAAGCTAAGTTTAAAATATACCTAAATACATATAAAAGAAGGTTGTGTTTTGATTAGCTAAGCATAGCCTCAATTTCATACGGAGAGTTCTTGTTTAATATTTATGCTCTTAAAGATATCAGAGTCAAGTGTTTTTCTTTAACCTTCACTTATGCATTTTTTATGGATGTGGTTAATGATGGGATCTGTATTTCTTGTTTAGCAAAAATTGGTTAAATAAACCCAAACAAGTGGGTCCAAAGCCACCATTAGTGGATTAGCTTGCATGCTGCTAGCATAGCTGGCACCCCAACATGTGCGGAGCAGTTTAGAGGTTTCAAAATGCATTGTCGGTTATGGTGTGGAGTGCTGTCACACCTGTAATGTTACTAAAGAGATTTATCTAAAAATTGTGTTGAAAGGCCATATGACTTCGAATGCTAGGAAGCTATTTGGAAATGATAATTTTTGGTTTGTATAGGACTCTGTACCGTCTCGCTTATTAAATGTGTTCAGGAGTGGCTAGGTGCAAATGTTTCACTTTTATAAGGAAAAATGAATGACCATCATCTCCAGAGTTAAATTTTCTAGATTATGCTATAGATACAGGCAGAGTAAACTAGCAGACGTGAAAATAAATAATATTGAATGATCTAAAGACGTTTTGGAGAAAATGTAATCTTGAGGTAATGCATATGTACTCCTTGAGAACTGTTTTGTAAAGCTTGAAATAACCAAGAAAAAGAATTTGATTGCTTTACATCTAAAGGGTTTTCAGAACATTTGAAAGCTGCAATGAAGACAAAGGGTCAAAAGGTTTGAATTACCATTGTAAATTAAAATTGCAGTATACTTACATTCTTTACAATTGAGAGTAGGCTTTGCATTTGTATTTTTTTTGGCAGTGTACAAAATTTTAGTTACAAAATACTATTGGGACGTGCCAAAGATTGACCTGCATTCTAGCGGAATATTATTAAATCTAATTGTGAGGTCGGATAATTGTCGAACTGGAAGGTTTGAAGGTTATGTTACAACTAAAGCATGCATCATATTGGTTGCATACATGATCTATATTAACATTATTTTGTTGAATTTAGCTGCTTTAATTTAATTGGTGAGTCCCATAGGGGCTATGCATTGTAATAATATTTTGTGTCTCAAGGACAGAAAGTTAGAATTTGCAGCCTGCAGTTGTTTAAAGCCTGAGCGAAGCAAAGCCTGCGGCAGCAGACAACTAAACGCTACAAATGCTTTTCTGTTCAAGTGACATACAAGGGTTTTTCACCTACCTGCTAGTATACTTTATATTCCAAATTTTAAACAGTAATGCAATTTACCTTAAGAGCATAGGACGCGACCACGCTTCAAACGAATTTATCTTAACGTAATTCTTATTCTATTTCTCAAACTTCTGTCATAAAGAATCAACTTCTCTTTGTTTATCCTACCAGGCGTTACCTAGTCGAACAGAGAAGGGCACTCGACTTCTACCGTCAGCTGATAGCGTCCAAACTCATCCGAAACTCGCACACGGGCCACGAAATACATCGAAAAGCATAAATCAGTTGCCCAGCTATTTTTATACGAGAAATGAGCGACGTTAGTATGTGTAACTTACATGGGCGATTTTAATTCTTTAGCACACGTCAAATGTACGTTTAGAATACGACAAAGATAGTGCATTAGCCTAATAACTGAGGAGAACTGAGATGGGCAATGCAGCTTTTTACTTTAATTTCATTATTGTTACGTAATTAAACAAAATTTTCATAAAATAGAAATTTGTGCAGTTACCTATATGTTTATAGATTAGAGGGAAGTACTTGATGCAGTTTAATTAAATGTAGTTAGTCTAGAAATTAAATTTTTTAATACATATAGTAACGAAGTTTTGTTTTTAATGTCATTTATTTACACAAATATTACAAATTTGTTCAGTTTAACGTGTTTCCTCCATTCTATCACTCTTTAACTATCCAATTGATTTTGTTTTTTTTCTAATAAACATTTTCTTCTTGCTACATTTACAAATTTATAAAAATACAAATGATTCAGTCTATTTCCTTCTGATGTTTCGTATATGGACGTTAGTAGAAGTAGTCTGTTAGTTAGTAGAAGTAGATGTACGCATCTTGTAATGGTCACTTAATGTGGGATAAGCGTGTCCTATCGCCTTAAATTAAAATAAACTTATGTTCGAGGGATGTGATGGAGTGAATAAAAACGAAAATAACGCCAAATTTTTTTAATAATATTAAATTAACATAATCATCATAAGATCATAAATATAAGATGTGTACTCCTTCACTGTTTCAGTGGTACTGTCCAGTCTAGACTTCTGAAGCACATGATTATGTGCAGTAACACTAGATGTGCGTGGTCGAATTAAAGTTATTTAAATGAGTGGTACTCGGTTCATATGTCATGTGCGTGTTTTACTGTTCTAATTTTAAACAATAATAATACAAAAATGCTATATCACCTATTTATTAACAAAATATTACACAATATTAAAGTAACAAAAAGACTAAACTAATAGCTAATAATAATAAACTATTATTGAAAAAAATTATTAGATCTGTATTTATTTAGTAGCAGTGTAGAGGTTACGTATTTGACATAAGAGGGCAGAAAAAACTTTGACATAAGGCATATTTTAGCAATGGACCAGGTTGTTTAGTTGTTGGAACACGGTTCGTGATGTGAACTCGGAAACTGAAGCTCGTGAAAACGGAGTTTTCCATGATTACGGTTTATAATTGCGAGGTTCTATAATTCAAACTGTCGCGGCGTACGTAATGAATTCTGAGGGGCTTTTAATATTAAGTATTAGCTGCTAAGGAATTTCTAGATGATGACAACAGTGTTATACACAAAATAATGCAGAACGTATGTACAGAAAATTTCAACACAACAGGGGCTGTTGTGTGCAAGTACACTTCACGAGATACATGTTCGGCCATATAATTGCCAGGAATATTGACTACCGCAATATCTAATACTGACTTTTATAGAATGATATGTATTCTGGCCTGATCTGCTAGGTTCCATTATACCAAGATCGTAACTGCTGTCTGTGACTGATCAGTCCAGATTTCTAGGATACATCTGTTAATTTCCATTTAATACAATTGTTTTTATTACAGGTAGTGGTAAAACTGCTGCATTTCTATGGCCATTATTAATTCATGTAGCTGCCCAACCACCTGTAGAAACAGAAGAAGGGCCTGTAGCACTTATACTAGCACCTACTCGTGAGTTAGCTTTGCAGATTTACAACGAAGCACGTCGATTTGCTCGGGTGTTTGATTTAAGAGTTATTTGTGCATATGGAGGAGGTTCAAAATGGGAACAAAGTCAAGTATGTTGATTGATGTAGTGTGAAGTTAAAATATATTAATGTAATGTTAAATTTTAGGCTTTAAAAGAAGGTGCTGAAATAGTAGTTGCAACACCTGGTCGTATTATAGATCATATAAAAGGTGGTGCAACTAATCTACAACGGGTTACATTTCTTGTATTGGACGAAGCAGATCGAATGTTTGAATTAGGTTTTGAACCACAAGTGCGTTCTGTGTGTAATCATGTCCGACCAGACAGGCAAACATTGTTGTTTAGCGCAACTTTTCGTAAACGCATTGAAAAATTAGCTCGTGATGCTTTGAAAGATCCTGTTCGTATTTCTCAGGGTTTAACTGGTCAAGCTTCAGAAGATGTAACCCAACATGTTCTTCTTTTAGCAAACCCACAAGCAAAAAGGAATTGGTTATTCAGTCATTTAGTTGAATTACTTTCTGCTGGATCTGTGCTTTTATTTGTTACTAAAAAACTAGATGCTGAGCAGGTAATTTTATTACACATTTAAGTTATTTAGAAAGAATTAGCCAATAAGACATGTTTCTACTGTTGCTACTTCATTTAAAAACAACGAAAGGTATCAATAGGTGATGAATGTAGATTCTAATAATTTTGTATTTATGTTCCAAAGATATTTTCATAAACTAGAAAAACACATTACAGTGTAATCTCGACTGTCCAGGTGATATAGGACTGCAACATTTACAAGATAATTAAAATACGGAGGGAGGGGGGCCGAAATATATAGTTTACAAAATATGAAGTTCCAGATATTTTCATGCCATGCTTCACTAAATGCAACAAGATATACAAGGTAAGCGCCATAAATTCTCGTCCTGATATAGAAAAAATAAACTTGGTAAAATATAATAATTTTTATTTTTCAATATAATCTCCCCAAATGTCAATAAACTTATTACAACGTGGAATTAATAATTCAATGCCCTTGTAAAAATAATCTGAACTGTTTCCTTTAAAATGTTCAATTACAGCTGCTTGCAACTCGTTCTCGTCCTTAAAACCACATCCCCTAAGGTCTTTCTTTAAATTTGAAAATAAATAATAGTTACTAGGAGCCATAGCATATTATCACCTATATATATATAATATCACCTTGACGATAAACACGTAGAGGAGTGTTCGTGTCCAAAATCTTCGAGATTGGTGCCTAAATTGCATTAAATAAAGTGTATTAACGTATTTAAATTTAAGTACTTAAATTTATTTTAAGGTGGTGGATCTTCTAAAATAGGTTGATAAAAAACCATTAATACACCATGTCAAGTGATAAATCGAGTTCTACTCGAACTACTCGTTCGACTTCAGTGACGATGGATGGGGTTCAGATTATTGAGTTGTTAAATAAAGTCTGCACTAAATTAGATAACTGTTATAAGATAATCAATGACCAGAGTAAAAAAATAGATAAGTTACAAAAGGAAGTTAGTCTTTTACAAAAGGATTCTGCAACTGTTACTGAGGGTGATTCACCCCAACCTCAATATGCTGAAGTAGTAAAAAAACAAGATCATATACTAATTATAAAACCGAAAAATGATAAAGAAATCAATATGGTTAAAAAAGAGTTAAAGAGCAACATAAATCCTACCGACTTACAGATTTGATTGGACATAGGAAAAAGTATGAGAAAAGGAGGTGTTGTTGTCAAGTGTTCAAATCCGGAAGCTCTAAAAACAGTGAAAAGTAATATAGAGTTAAAAATGGGAAATGATTATAAAGTGCACGAACCTAAGAAGGTTTTTTCCTAAATTAATTATAACAGGTATATCAGAAGAGGAACTCAAAAGTGAGAACGAAGACGTTTTGATTGAAAAAATTATTCAGCAAAATAAAATTTCTATGGGTAGCTATTTTAAATTCCAAAAAGTGTTCAGTACTAAGATTCGTAATGAAAGGTTCAATCTTGTTATACAAGTAGATCCTGACACATTTAAACATCTTATAAGCAGTCCTAAGCTGTACATAGGTTGGAGTATCTGTAAGATCTATGAATATTTTAATGTCAAAAGGTGCTTTAAGTGCTGTGGCTTTAATCATGAGGCAAAAGACTGTAGTGAAAGTGAAGCATGTGCTGATAATCACAATAGTTCTGTTTGTACAAGTATCATTAAAAAATGCATCAACTGTCTTCGTACCAACAACCAGTTGAATATGAATTTGGATGTTGACCACACTGCATTTGATAGAAACTGTAAGTGCTATTTAATAATTGTCCAGTCATTACAAAAAAAGATAAGTTATGGTAATTTTAATAGTCAATAGCAATTATTGTGAGATAATGAGCTTTTTGTATCTTGCATGAACGTTTCAAGCTTTTCCAAATACAAAGATCAAGTATGTGATTACATTAACCTTTATAATCCTTTGATATTGTGCTTAACTGAAGAATTCTCTGACCTTGAACTCCAAATTGAAGGAGGATATAACATGGCTCGTTGTAATTCAAGTAGTAGGCATACTGGTGGTGTGTTAATTTTTACGAAACATTTTTTGAAAATGTCAAATATAAAAACTTTTATTGTCAATATAAATGTTTGGATTTTATCAGTCCAATTAAAGTTTAACAAGATGTCTTATAGTATTGCGGGCTTATACAGATCACCTAGAGGTAATATGTCAGTTTTTTTTGTAAATTTTTTAAATTGGCTTGAAGAATTTGTGGAATTGAATGGTTACAACAGTATGGTCATTACAGGTGATTTTAATATTCAATATGATAAAGATTTTTATAATAAAAATAAAATTAAGGAAATTATAGAAAACAACGGCATTAAACAATTAGTAACTGAATTTACCAGAGTTACTAGGGATTCATGATTCAAGTTCCATGATTGATTTAGTACTTTCAAATTACTATACTATGAGTACGTTTGTTGAGAAAAATTACATAATATCTGATCATGGTATTGTACATACTGTAATTCTTAATACATTCAAAAATATGGTTCAAACCAAGCAAGTTCGACCAAAAATAAACTATGATGACTTAGTTAATGGAAAAGGATTGGGGCTATTTCTCTGATGATGTAAATTTTGTGACGGAAACTTTTATTGGAAATATTATATCTTCCATTGATGTTATCGCGCCTTCAAAAACTGTAAATGTAAATTATAATGGCAAGCAGTGGTTTAATAATTGTTGTAGAGTTGCAATTAAAGAAAAAAATAGGTCTTATAAAAAATTTATCTTAACTCGAGAGGAGGAAGATTGGAATCAATACAAGCAACTGAGAAATAGAACTGCTAAAATTATAAACGAGACTAAACAAAAATTTTATGTAGAGAACATCGATGTAAATAAAGCCAACCCAAAAGTGATGTGGAGGCATTTAAAACAACTAGTTGCTCCTAGCAACTCTAAGAGCAACTTAGATAGTGTAAATTGCGAGGGAATAATATACAACAATAATCTTCCAGACATACTGAATCGTTATTTTATAAGCAGTATTCAAGACATTGCAAGAAGTATAAGTTTAGAAAATATCAATCTTGAGGAAGTACTTCAAACTGTCCCTGCAACAAATTCAGTAATGTCTGAATTTGTTCCTGTAACTTAGCGAGCTTTACATGACATACTAAAAACCCAAACAAAAAAGAATAGTACTGATGGAATAGGTCTTGATGTTATAAATAATTTGTTTATAATACGTTGTTGGTTACCCATTACTTAATATAATTAACTTAAGTTTGGAAAAATGAGTTGTGCCTGAATGCTTTAAAATTTCAACTATCATTCCTGTACCGAAAGTCCCTAATACTAATTTAGCGGAACAACTAAGGCCAATAAATATGTTACCATTCTGTGAAAAGCTGCTTGAAATAGCTGTGTATAACCAAATAATTAAATACTTAAATGTAAATAATATATTATGTTCTTATCAGTCAGGTTTTAGAAATTCCCACTCTTGTGAATCAGCTTTACAATTACTAATTTCAGATATGAAACAGATTTTAGATGAACCTGGTATTGGCATTGGTTCAGTGTTTATTGATCTCAAAAGAGCCTTTGAGACTATTGATAGGAAGATTCTTATTCTTAAATTTAGAAAATATGGGTTTTCTGGTGTTGTTTTAAGCTGGATTGAAAGCTATTTATCTAACCGTTCCCAAAAAACGAAAGTGAATAATATAACATCTGATTCTGATATCAACAATCTTGACGTGCCTCAAGGAAGTGTGCTGGGACCCCTCTTATTTATACTGTACATAAACGACCTTGGAAACGTGTTGTCTAAGTGTAAGATTCATCTCTTTGCGGATGATACTTTAGTCTATTTCTATAGCTCTGATTTTGTCAACATAGT
This sequence comes from Agrypnus murinus, assembly GCA_929113105.1. NCBI lineage: Eukaryota > Metazoa > Arthropoda > Insecta > Coleoptera > Elateridae > Agrypnus > Agrypnus murinus. The sequence goes on from OV816025.1 coordinate 206,651,241, forward strand.
ACAAACTTTAAATACTGAATTAGACTTGATTTGCAATTGGTTTAAGAACAATAAATTAAAAGTAAATGAATCGAAATCCAAGTACATGTTTATTGGAAATAATTATTTGTATAATAAATTTACAGCATTAGGTATGAATATTGTATTAAATGGCCAGACTGTTGACATGGTACAGAAAATAAGATATTTAGGGTTTGTTATTGACAGGGAGCTAAAATTTAATAAACATTAATTCTATTTCCAAAAAGATTGGGAAAAAAATAGGTTTCTTAAGGCGAATATCTTCGTTTTTATCTATATACAGCAAACTTACAATTTTTAATACATTCATCTTACCACATTTTCTCTATTGCTCTACTCTGATGTATACATGTTGCTCAAACTTAAATTGATTGCAAATACTTCAAAATAAGTCTATGCGGGTAATATTGACATGCAATAGACATACTAGTATAACTTACATGCTTACTACTTTAAATTGGTTAAACATAAAAAGTTTGCTGTACTTCCAAACAATGATATTTATTTATAAAATTATTAATAATTTGTTACCTGATTACTTGCATATACAGTTGTTACCTGTAAATCATGTTCATAATTTAATAACGAGAACTGCTATAACCTTAAATTTCTATATTAAAACAACTAATAAAGCTAGTTCTATGAAAAGTTTATTTTTTAAAGGTTTGTCTGAATTTAATTTTCTTCCTCAGGAGATAGAATGCAGCCCTAGTCTTGCTGTTTTTAAATCTAAATTAAAAAGTCAAATTAAAGATGATCAGATATTACAGTTTAAATTTGTGATTTTATTTTATGTGTAATGTTATTAGTTTTATTATGTTATTATTATCAAGATGTTTTTTTTTCTTTGTAGCTTATTATTATTGTTATTTAATTATCCTTGTGATAAATAAACCATTCATTATTATTATAGCTGGACTGTACGGTGGATGATGCTTCAAAGCCGCATTCGCGAACGGTAGCTTGTGAAATTGCGACAGTATGAACGGGTGCATTGTTGTGTAATAATCGAACACCTCTTGTCAATTTTCCTCGACGTTTTTCACGAACATTGTTTCTCAATTTATGCAATAAAGACGCATAATATGTACTGTTAACAGTTGTATTGTGTTCTTTAAAATCAATCAGTAAAATGCCGTCACAATCCCAGAATATTGTTGCCATAACTTTCTTTGTCGATTGAACGACTTCTGCCTTTTTGGGACGAGGTTCATCGGGTCGCCGCCATTCCATCGATTCCCTTTTGGATAGAGGAACATAATATAGAACCGTTGTTTCATCTCCAGTGACAATGGACTCCAAAATCGGCTTTGGGTCGTCTCCACACAAGTTTAAAAACGAGCGCGCACATTCGACGCGACGTTGACGTTGAACAGCAGAAAGAAGACGCGGTACCCATCTTGCACTAATTTTATTCATACCCAAATGGTCGTAAAGAATTCGGCGAACACCTGTTTTCGAAATGTCAGACATCACTGCTAACTCCTTAACTTTCAAACGGCGATCTTCTAATACCATTTCTTCAATGATTGCAACTTCAATTGGCAGACTGGTGCGCTCATCATCTTCAAGAGATTCTTGCCCCAAATGGAAACATTTTGAACACTTTTCTACAGTGGAATATGAAGGAGATAAATCACCATAAACGCCGTCTAAACGTTGTTTGATTTCAAAAGGCGTGTGCCCGTTTTTTGTTAAAAATTTAATGACCGCGCGGTACTCAATTTTCTTTGACTATATTGGTTAGCTGTGACATTTTCATGCACTCGTCATGATACTTGAGTGGCTACTAAAATCTATTACGCTTCTAACCATAATATATACAGGGTGTTCAAATTGAAGTCGGCACTATTCCCAAATTTGTTACTACTAAAGATACGATGTTGATTAAATTACCAAAGTAGGTAGTAGCGTATTTTCTTCCGATTACGATAGTCAAATTTTAAAAACAATTCAACTTCGCATTTTCGAGACATTAAAAAAAAATTTTTTTAAATGGAATATCTTGTATATTTTTGCACATTTTAAACGATAATTTAATTTTAAACAAAATTTATTAATACATAAATACCCTAAACTTACAAATAAACGAACTACAAGCATTTAAATGTACCAGTTCAAGTTGAAATGAATAATATCACGTAGCCAATGAATGGCCGATTATTGGAAAGTAAAAGAATAGTAGATCATTCTACAAGTAAAGAAAAGTGGTTGTTTTAATAAATTTTGTTTAAAATTAAATCTTTAAAATGTGCAAAAATATACAGGGTATTCCATTTAAAAAAATGTTGTTTTTTCAATATCTTGAAAATGCGAAGTTTAATTGTTTTTAAAATTTGACTATCGTAATCGGAGGAAAATATGCTACTACCTACTTTGGTAATTTAATCAACATCGTATCTTTAGTAGTAACAAAGTTGGCAATAGTGCTGACAATTTGAACACCCTGTATAGTGTAGGCCTCTTACATGTTCAACTATGATGCAACCGAGTTTGAACATGTTGGCATCTGTAGAAGCCTGCCGGGCCGAGAATTTATGGCGCTTACCTAAAACTAGAGTTCCTAAATAAAAACTTTAACTGTGTTATTTTAGAGTTAGGACACGGATGTCAAAATCTATCTCTTTCTAGGTCAAAACTAAGCTGTCTGAAACAGAGATACCTTTTTTTCTCTCTTTTTACTTTAGTGACAACATTCAGCAGCTGTCGGTTATAAATTTTAGGTTAGGCTGCCATGTTCATTTTTATGCATATAAAATTTTTTAATGTGCACATTATCATTTATTTATTGTTTGTAGAGAATTTTTAAAACTACTATGTATAGTACGAGGGGGTTTGATAAGTCAGTAACTTTTTGAATAAAAGATATTTATTTCGGCAAATAAGCGTTTTATTTCTCAACATAGTCTCCTTTTAGCTCGATACATTTAGTCCAGCGTTTTTACAATTTTTTTATTCCTTCTAAATAATAGGTTTTCTCAAGGCCCTCAAAATAGGCGTTTGTTTCAGTGATGACCTCTTCATTCGACCCAAATCTCTTACCGCCCAGCCATTTCTTCAGGTTTGGAAACAGGAAATAGTCACAGCGGGCTAAATCTGGAGAATATGCTGGATGGGGTAGCAGTTCATAGCCCAATTTATGGATTTTTGCCATGGTGACTACACACGTGTGCACCCGTGCATTGTCTTGATGGAACAGCACTTTTTTTCTTCGCCAAATGCAGTCGTTCCTGCTTCAAATCAATATCGAATCTGTCCAAAAGCTCTGAATAATATTCGCCGGTGATCGTTTTACCCTTTTCAAGGTAATCGATGTGAATGACATCGCGTGCATCCCAAAAAAACTGTAGCCATGACCTTGTTGGCCGACGGACCCACCTTGGCCTTCTTTGGTGCACGTTCACCCGGAAAAACCCACTGTCTTGATTGTTCCTTGTTGTCTGGTGTAATGTGATGGATCCATGTTTCGTCTACGGTAACGAAACACCGCAAAAACTCGTTCGGATTGCGGCTGAACATCGCCAAACACTCCTTTGAAGCTGTCAAACGGTTGCGCTTATGGTCGAGTGTGAGCAATCGCGGCACCCATCGCGCGGATAGCTTTTTCATGTCCAAATATTCATGTAAAATGTGATGTACCCGCTCAGTTGAGATGCCTACAGCCTCAGCCACCTCACGCACTTTCATTCTCCTATCATCCAATATCATTTCATGGATTTTATCGACGATTTCTGGCGTGACGACCTCTTTTGGGCAACCTGAACGTTCGGCGTCACTTGTGCTGGTATGACCACAACAGAACTCAGTAAACCACTTCTTAACCATTGAAATTGATGGTGCAGAGTCCCCATAGTATTTATCAAGCCTTTCCTTGGTTTCGATGATGGTTTTTTTATGCAAAGAATAATGCTTAAAGGTGTTGTCAAGTGGATTTACAACTTTAGCTTAATAAATTAAATAAAAAATATAGATAGCCATTTCACAAGTAAAATTTCTAAATTCTTAAAAATAAGCCTGTAATTAATTTTTGAAGTTGAAAGATTCGAAGCGTGTGACGTCACGCGTGCACGCGCCTAATATGCACAGTATACTAAACTGCTTTGGTAGTAGAAATCCGACCACAAATCAGTGTATCTCACGTGTTTGGAGGTAAATAAAAAAATTTTTTTTATTAAGTTATTTATTGGTTATTACTATTGTATAGTTACCCATTAAAACAACATGCCTCGATGTTGTATATTCAGTTGCAAGAATACCGAAAAGGCTGGCGAATATAATTTTTCTTATCCACATAAAGATAAAAATCTTTAAATTTATCGACAGTGGTTGCAAAAAGTGAAAAGGGTTGATTGTATCAAGAAATTTTTCCAAGAAGATTGAATGAATGGCGCAAGAAAGTAATAACTATTTGTAATAGAGAATAACTTCGCTGATCCTACGTATTTGAATAATGAAAATGATAAATACGCAGCCATAATCTCTGGAATAATAGCCACAGCAGAGCGTCCTTCGTTGGAGGAAGCAAAAAAGTAATTATTCCAGATATAATCATTAGATGTCCTTATCATTATTACTAAATAGAACGTATTTATAAATGTAACACTTTAATTATACGTGAAAACTAGGAGTACATGTTATTTTTAAAGTTATTTTTACTTCTTTATAACTTATGTAAATATTTAGTTAACACAAAATATTAAAAAAATTATTCCTTTTTCTTAATCAAAATAATCTGGATCTTTCCCTTTTGTTAGATGAAACCGTGTATACACATCATTATCATCGGGATATTCGCTTATTTTTGAAACCACACAAGCAGGTATTACCTTCCTTTTATTTTTTCCCAAAGCAACCAAGAATTTTCCCAATAGATAAATTGTTTATAATGATATATGTCGCCACTAACGATTGCTTAATTCGGTAAGACGTTTTCTATTACTTTGATCCGCTCGTAATAGCATCTGCTAGCGAGAAGCTTGCAAAGTGTCTAGATTTAACACTACACTATGAAAAGATTCGTGCAAAATTATACACCCACCCGCCTTTGACATTTGAAATTTCATTTGTTTTCACGCATCAATGTGATTCATACTTTGTACTTACCAGAGTGTGCGGAATTCGATAACGCAATTATAATCGTAATCGCGCTCTAATTATGCGATCGCCGACCTTGCGAACCGCGAAGTCGGTCAAGTGTATTTAATTATTAATTATTAAAATGGATAATCTGACGCCCACTAAAATAGCAATTAAAACACAAAATGAACAAATTTTGTATAAATCGTACCAAGATGAAAAACAAGATTAAAGTTAGAAGAAATTGTGAAGCAACTACAACAGAAAATTGACTGTCTGCAACAACAAGTACAGCAAACCCAACAGCAAAATCAGCAGCGAACATACAGCCCGGCAAACTCAGATGAAGAGGAAGAACTGGTAGCCAGAGAAACCGCATGGTTACTGCCAAAAAACAAGAAAAGAAAAGCAGCAAGTTCACCTGAACAAGTAAGTAAATCAGAGAGTAAAACTCCTAAAAAACAGAATCCTAAAGTCCCGAAAAAAATAAAACCTCCACCGATCATATTGAGTAATGTGGAAGATTACAGCTCCATTAAAGAAAAAATTAATTCAAAGAATCTAGAATACAATGCCAGTATGTTAAGCAATAAACAATTAAAAATAAATGTCGACACAGACATAGCATACAAAAATATGACTCAGCTATTAAATAAAAACAAATACGAATGGCACAGTTATGAAAATAAACAAACACGACCTATAAGAGTTGTAGCGAAAAATTTACACCCTACATGCGACTCGACAGAAATTAAAGATGAGTTAATTCTTAGAGGATTTAAAATTATAGAGGTCAACAATAGGATTAAAAAAGTTAGAGTAAATAATAAGGAAATTATAACGCCTTTACCATTATTTATGCTAAGTTTCGATAACAGCGAGGATATTAAAAAAATATATGAAATACAACATTTGTGTAATATGAAAATTAAGATTGAAGCGTTAAGAAGTAACAAATTAATCCCACAATCCAAAAGGTGCTAAAGATATGGACACACGCAAAAATATTGCAAACGCGAACCTATATGCGTTAAATGCGCAGGCAAACACTTAACAATTGAGTGTAAGAGAACTAAAGCTGACAAAGCTATATGCTCAAATTGTGGTGAATCCCACACTGCCAATTACAGAGGATGTTTGATTGCGCGTGAATTACAGAAAAGGCGCGACAAATCAAACAAAAGTAAAAATGCTCCGCAACCGAAAACATTTACATCTAGTAAAACCATTGAAGGTGTATCATATGCTCAAGCCGCTAGAACCGACAAATCACAAATGCAACCCAATTCAAGCGAACAAATATCCATGGTGCAAATGATGCAAAGTATGATGGATTTAATGAACAAGTTCTCACAGAGACTCGACAAATTAGAAGCTAGAAATACTGGAGCTATACCGCGTAATACAAATTAATGGACCAAAGAGATTTACGAATAGCCACTTGGAATGCTAATGGCATCCAGAACCATCTACTAGAATTAGAAGTATTTTTGTATGACATATAGATGTGTGTCTGATTTCAGAGACACATTCGACTAAACAAACCTACATAATGATAAAAGGTTATCAGATCTATCAGGCAATTCACCCTGATAATCAAGCAAAAGGTGGTAGTGCTATTTTGATAAAAAATAACATCAACCATTATGAAGAATGCCATGTTCAAACCGTCGAAGCTCAACTCACACTTGTTACCATTAAATCTACTAAACTAAATTTGAATGTTGGTGCAATATATTGTCCACCAAGATACAATCTCAAAAAACTTGTTACAGCACCTCGGCGAGAAGTTCATAGTCGGGGGTGATCTTAATGCCAAACATGTGGATTGGGGCTCGAGATTAACAACAACAAAAGAAAATGAACTAAGACAAGCCATTAGGGAAACAGGATGCAACTTCCACACCACGGTAAACCAACCTATTGGCCCACAGACCCAAACAAAATACCAGATCTTTTAGATTTCTTTATATCTAGAAAAGTCTCTTCAAATTTTACTGATATAGAAGAAAACTTTGACTTAAACTCTGATCACTCAGCAGTAATCCTCACTCTAAGTGAGAGAATAATAAAAAAAGAACAAAAACCAACATTAGTTAATAAAACTACGGATTGGGAAAGCTTCAGAATAGAACTTGAAAATGAGATAAAATTCAATGTGCAATTAAGAACTGTTGCACAATTGGATACAGAAGCTGAAAGCTTTACCAAAATTATCCAAAAAGTAGCTTGGAATAACAATAAAATCACTTACAAAACTGCGGGAGTTAACTATCCTATGGAGATCAGAGAATTAGTCAAGGAAAAGAGACGACTCAGAAGAAAGTGTCAACAGACAGGTGATCCGGCTGACAAAAATATTCTTAATAATAAAACTCAGCTAAAAGCAGCTAAAGAGAGAAATTCAAAAGTTGAAAGAAGCCTCAATTGAAAGGTATCTCCAAAAACTAACAGCAGGTGAAGAGACTGATTATTCGCTATGGAAAGCCACAAAGAAAATCAAACAGCCCCTCACCCACATTCCACCCATAAGGCAAAGTGATGGTACATGGGCTAGAAGTAACAAACAGAAGGCTGAAACTTTCACAGAACACCTTGCTGAAACTTTTCAACCAAACGAAATTCAATCAAATGTAGAAACTGGTGAAGACATAATCTTGGAAGAAGAAGAAGACATCCAACGGGTCACCCCAAAGGAAATAGTAACAGAAATTAAAAATAACCTTAACTCCAAAAAAGCGCCTGGATTCGACCTTATTACAGGTCAAATATTGAAACAACTTCCCAGAAAAGCCATCGTTATGCTGATGTACCTGTTCAATGCAGCATTTCGATTAAAACATGTGCCTAGTATCTGGAAGGTAGCAGAAGTTATGCTACCAAAACCAGGTAAATCACCTAACGAGGCGAAATCATACAGACCTATATCACTACTACCGATTATATCGAAGCTCTTTGAAAAGCTCTTACTAAAAAGACTTAGACCTATTATAGAAAGGAAAAATCTAATACCAAACCATCAGTTTGGATTTAGACAACAACATTCAACAATTGACCAAGTTCATAGAATAACAAATATCATTGAAACAGCATTAGAAGAAAAATTAATCTGCTCAACAATTTTTCTAGATGTAGCCCAAGCCTTTGACAAAGTTTGGCATAAAGGATTGGTATACAAACTAAAAAGAATGTTACCAAAACAATACGTTAAATTACTAACGAGTTATATATCAGATAGATTATTTCGCATTAAGCAAGAAAATTAATACTCAGAGTTAAAGGAGGCTAGAGCTGGCGTGCCCCAAGGAAGTGTCTTGGGCCCCATCCTCTACTTGTTGTATACAAGCGATCTTCCACAACCGCAGAATGTAACTGTTGCCACATTTGCCGACGACACAGTGCTGATGGTGACTGGAACAATCGTACAAGAAGCAACCAATAAGCTTCAAGAAGTCAGTGACGAAATACACCAGTGGACTAGAAAGTGAAAAAGAAAGCTTAATGAATTAAAATCAGTTCATGTAAATTTTACTAATAAAAGGCTTATAAATACACCTTCAGTTAATCTAAATGGCATCATAGTTCCATATGAAAACACAGCCAAATACTTAGGAATGACCTTAGATACGAAATTGCGTTGGAAAGAGCATATAAAAAAGAAGAGAATAGAACTTGGATTCAAGTATCGACAATTGTACTGGCTACTGGAACGCAACTCACAATTGTCAATAAATAACAAAATACTTATATACAATCAAGTCTTAAAACCAATATGGGTCTATGGTATACAATTATGGGGATGTGCCAAAGAAAGCAATGTCAAAAGAATCCAAACATTCCAAAATAAAGTACTACATAATATGGTAAATGCTCCATGGTACATCAGAAACAAAGATTTACATCGTGATTTAGGGATTCCAGACGTGACAAGCGAAATAAAGAGATTCGCCACTAAACACGAAGCCAGACTACATCAACATGTCAACGTCGAGGCATTACAACTACTCGACAATCAAAACATCATAAGAACACTGAAGAGGACTAAGCCCTTTGAACTAGTCTAAATACTGTGTACCGTGTTAATAGCAGAGCACAGTGCGCGATAATGTAACGTGTGCAAGTGCTTCAAGAAGCAAAGTCAGACTAAAATATAAGACATCAGTGGATGAACTGTAGCTTAAGTTTTATTTAGTTTTAAGAGTTTAAAGATAAATTGATGGTTGGTCTATTAGACCAGTTTCAATAACAAGCGCATATGCGCAATTGAAAAAAAAAATACTTTGTACTTATGAGTACAAAACTTGCAATTACACCAGGCAACGATTCCGATACTAATATTGTCTTAGTCTTGTGATAAATCGTTAACCGATGCCTCATTCAAAGTGTTCAAATGCATATGGTGTAATTTTATTCATTATATATTAATATACTGTATCAATAAAAATTGCAATAAACACTTAAATAAACTAGAACTAAACCCTATACGTATAGCAAGTGCTTTGTCGTATGCACGTGTGACGTCACACGGCCGCATTCGAGTCAAGCGACAACGGGTTTACAATACCTTTAATCAGCACATGAAATTAACTTTTTTTCCATTTTCGTTAAGATTCACTAGGTTGTTTACTTTCAATGGCTGTCAAACAAACTAAATGGCGCAGCCTTCTCAAAATTGTACAGTAGTCTATTCATAGATGGCAGTTGACGGGAGCAGTGTTGCATTTAAAGTTACTGCGCGGGAAATTCAAAAAGTCGCTGACTTATCAAACCACCCTCGTACATATATATCAATTTTACAACAGCTTTTAATAAAGTATTAATTGTACTGAATTTCAGATTTATAAAAGTGTCATACTGACAGTTTAATTTATTAAACCAATTTTCATGATTTCAAATGGCTTCAAAATATGAAAAGTCACTAGGAAAATTTGACATGCGTGACTTAACTCTAAATAACACATAGCTCAGTTCATATTTAGGAACCCTACCTAGTACCTACTTTGATTTTCTTCGTTTTGTACTGGTACCTGCTCTTGATCAAATATTCCCAAACTAACAACCTAGAGTTTCCTAGTGTAATATTTTTTTTAACAAGATGGTGCATCACCAGCACCACATTACTGTCAGACAGTATCTGTATTAGTAGGATATTGACATGGTTACTATCTGACAGGAGCTGTGGAATACGAATGTAGTGGCACACCATCTTTTTGATAAATATTGAAGCTAGGGAATATCCAGTGGCAGGATTTCAGGTCTGATATTGGGGGGCAAAGTCGTGCTCTTGAGATTTGATTAATTTAACTATCCAACGATAAAGCAAACGTTTTTATTAGTTTTTCCAACATTTGAAGGGCAATTGTCGTCTACCCCTAAATTCCGTCATTGCTGAGTGTTCATCATTTAGGAATATTTGAGCAAGAGTTAATTAAAAATAAAGAAAATCGAAGTACATCTGAACAATTAAGTGGATTGCTAGATGAAATGTGTAGATCTCTATATTTTGTAAACTATTTAGTCCAGACTTTCCTTATGGGGTGTTTTGAAACTCGGAAAAAAGAATATCTAGAAAAGAGTGCATCTAGAAGTACAGAAAAGCAGACATTTGTCTAACAGTCTGACAAAATATCATAAAATGCCTAGACAGTAAAATAACAGCTTGGGAGCAGTACAACAGAGGTCGCAGGTGTCCAGTACTGCATTTATCGTTCTGTTGTTATCACAATGTGAAAATAAAGAACTTTCAAAAAGTAGCTGTATCACATTACCTCAGATCAATATTTGCTATATCTTAAAATTTTTGTTGACAGCATAATGGTCGGAGTCCAATGCAATTACTTTTATAGTATCAAGGCTGATTTTTTCTTCAGTAATAATACATCTTTTATTTATATAGTAATATAACTATAGTTAATGATTGGTTATAAGAATTCTACTTTGTAGGTGGCAAATGATTTAAAATTGAAAGAATTTGATTGTTTACTTCTACATGGTGATATGGAACAGGCTGATCGTAATCGAGTTATAACATCATTTAAAAAAAATGAGTGTCCCTTATTAGTATGTATTTAAAAAATCTTATAAACTATTTTTGAAAACTATCCTTTTCATAATAGGTAGCAACTGATGTGGCAGCCCGAGGTTTAGATATACCACATGTACGCACTGTAGTTAATTTTGATATAGCAAGAGATATTGATACTCATACACATAGAGTTGGTCGTACTGGTCGTGCTGGTATGCAGGGCACTGCATACACTTTGTTGACTGATAAAGACAAAGAATTTGCTGGTCATATAGTAAGGAACTTGGAAGCTGCTCATCAAGAAGTACCTCAAGAAGTTCTAGATCTTGCCTTACAGAGCTCATGGTTCCGCAAATCAAGGTGAATTGTGATAGGCTGACGATATATTGTAATAACTAATAATAATGTTTGTTGCTAGATTCAAGAAAAAAGATCAAAATCCAAATGTTGGAGGAATAGGATTGGGTTATAAAGAAAAGACAAGTCGTCCTACGCAAGGCTCTCAACAAGGATCATCTTCTGTTCAGTCTACAAAAGGTGGGCCTGCAACAGGACCTGCTACTGATAGATTGTCTGCAATGAAAGCTGCATTTAAAGCTCAGTATGTTAGTCAGGTATGTCAGAGATTCAGTTTAATTTTTTTTAGTGTACTCACACGGTAGTCTGAGAAAAGGAGCGAAAGTCAGGAAATCTTGTGTAGCATATTGCTAGTAATCCAAAAAATACTTAATCACAGTAGAGACAGTCCTACCATTATCAGAAAAACCAAGTCTATTAATTTCGTCGAATATCATGAATCTGGTTAGCTTTTTGAATAATAGTAGCAGATGGCAATATGGCTAGGTGGTCTCCCAGATTTCTGAAAAACAATCCATGGTTGCTATAGTCATTTTAAATTTCCATCGTGAACCCTTCTGAGAATTTTGGTCCCCAGTGACAAGGGTCACTTATAGGTGTATTTTTAGAAATTTGACTTCTGACCCCAAAAAAGTCAGGTCAAAGTACACAGCCGAGGCATAAGTTTTTTCTGCATTATATACAATGGAAACCTGTTTTTAAAAAATAAATATGACTACTTAATCCTAGTGCCTATAGTATCTACTAATGCAGACAGGGTTGTCTTAGGTCAGCAGCCTAACAACCTAACAAGGTAATTTCAAAAAGCAATAGCTCTTTGTCGAATCAACTTTTTTTGGCATTTGGATTGAAATTGTTGAATTTCTGAATGAGAATTTGTAAAATAAATCAAGCTTATTCTTGTAATTTAACATTATAATAGAGGAAAATATGAAACAAAAGTCGCTTATTTACAATTGTCGTGTTAACTGAAAGGTATGCAATTATCTTTATGTTAGTATGTGTCTTGGGGATGAACTTCCAACAATTCGTCAAAAAATCGTCCTGTACAGGGCTGATTTTGATGACAATTTCCGATTTTTGCACTAATATTGTACACATAAGCTAAGTAAATAAACAATGTTTAAGAAGATTTAAATAATTTAACACGGCAGAATAAGGGCGAGAAATATTTCAAGAGTGATTATCTCAAAAGTTTGCCCTCGATTTTCTCAAAAACTGTTGCTTTATCAAAAAATCACTTTCTATAAACCTTGTTGCTCAATAGCTTAGCTCTCCTACAGCTTTTCACTTCACTTTTAATTATCTCTCTTAATAAGGGAGATATTTGATGAAATGTAAAGGTCTGCATATTACCCCCCTTAAAACTTCGTATACCCACGTACACGGCAGTGCTCCACAAACTACCGATAACATGCATCAAACAATGCTGTCTGTTATTTCTTACTATTGATATTTTTTACTCATTGAAAATTGAGATATTGTTACATACGCATTTTATATGTCATAACCTTTCACTATTCTCATATTTGACACCAGTAATCAAAATAATTGTGGATGGAAAACACTAAGGGCCGGTATTATAAAACTTTTTACTTCCTAGATAAAATTTACTTTGAGAGTAAATTCATTTGTTCTGTCAATTTAATATGCAAATTGACAGAATAAATTAATTTACTCTCAAAGTAAATTTTATCTAGGAAGTAAAAAGTTTTATAATACCGGCCCTAAGAAAGTTTAACCTATCTACATTTTATTCTGCTTCACTAAGGGAAAATAACCTATCTACACTTTTAAAGAGAGGAGATACTTTTATTAGTAATTGGAAGTTTATTGTAAGCTTGCGATTAGAAAAAAAAACACTTCAGTCGAGTATCTAATTTTATTCTAACTTTATAAATACAAAAATGTGAACGTAATTATTAATTAAACAATTAAATTAATCGTCTAAATTATCAACAGTGGTCGATGTTGACAAATTTTCCCAAAACAACATTCTGTTCTGAGGAATCTGTTGCAAAATATGTTTAATCTTTTCAACCAGAGATTTCTTTCGTTCAAAGTCAACACCTCTTGGGAACAATTTAGCTACAGGTTTTGGTAATGAAGCATTTTCTTTACAGTACTTTGCTAACGCTAAATTCAAATTTTTAAATTCATCATCAAAACATTCTTTATAACACAATGTTTTCTTTCCTCTTTCAATTTTCACTTGGCAAATATTCTTTAAGAAAGGATGTGGTGTTAATTTATTTAATTTAAATTGTGAAACGATATTTTCAAATTTAAAGAAACTTCCTACTTTCATTTCAATTAATTTTGTTTTACTTGACGTCTTTTTTACACAGTTCATAAAATCTTCAAAATCATAAACTTTTTTCATCTTTTGAAGTTGTAGTTCCGCTTGGTGATGAAACGAGTCTGCCCACATAAAACTGTAACCAGGTTCAAAGTACTACTTCAAATCTAATGCAGATAGACTTACTTCTTGGGAATTGCATAAACATATAAAAAATGAATATAACCCCCAATTTTTATTTTTTTGCTGCACAGTATAGTAATATATAGTAATATAGCCATATAGTAATTTTTTCAAAATCACGAATTCTTGTAGAGCAAAGAAAGGCATAAAATGTTGATATGATATCATCTTTCTTTCTGCCGCTTATGCCTCCATGCCATGCACAAGCAAATTGACCCATTTTTTTAATTTTTACCCACGATAACGAATGATTCATTGAATGCAATTATTGTTGGGGTAAAAATCATTTTCTTGAACATGTCACATCTTGGAAGCATTATCACCTAAAATAGTAATTAATAATGGTAATAACTTGATCACCTTATTTGCCTCTTTAAATAAGATAACTCTTTTACAGAATAATTGGGTAAAGTCAACCAACTAATTTATTGAAATTTAGGGTAGGTAGTAGAAATACGTAATTTACGGTAGCTAAACTTCTCAATAAACTAAAGTGATTGACTATACCTACATCTTACTGATAAGTAGTACTCAATTGCACTTTTGTTCTTGCAGTTTGTAAAATTTCGACATTGGATATTTGTTTTAACCAAAATTTTTAAAAAGCTTTTGTATTCGTTTTGCCTGATACATAACCAAGAAAGTAGTATATAACTAAATATATAAACATTTCCGCTTGTGTACCTAATGTGACTTCTGTCAACGTTAACCTTAAAATTTACAATAAGTTAATGTTTTTTTGCAACTATCTGTAAACAAATACAAAAAATATTGTTCGATACGCCATGCGCTGTCAATTTCTAGACTCTTGGTCTCTTTTAAAGCACTCCGCTAACGCGTCGTGTTTTAAATCTTAGCCGCGAGCCTGTAAACTGATGTGCGCACTTGTATCGAAATAGTAGATTGTTTTACAAGAAAAGTTAGTATTCTCTAGTGAGTGTAAATTTTTAATTCACGAGCGAGAGTAGCGAGCGAGTGGATTAATTTTAAACAAGCATGGAGAAATCACTTTTCTAATGCGTGGAACATGCTATTTTTCGTGTACTTGACGAAAAATACGCAAATCATAAATACTTATAAAAATTTAAAAATTAATTTAAAATAGTTTTGGTCGAAGTATGTAAGTAAAACGTTTATCATGACAACAACGTTTAGATAGCAGCCAGTGAACAAATAACAATAACAAAGGATGCTGCTAACTGGAAAAGTGGTTGCTATCTGGGTAAGTGGTTACTAACTAGAAAAATGCTGCTAAGCGGAAAAGTAGCACTTATCTTTACTGTTTTCTAACAAACAAAGTGGCTCTTTTCCATTAAGTACACGAAAAACAACTATTTTATGAGAGATCTTGGTTGAAACAACAGCCAACTTTCATTTGATTACACTTTTGAATTCATCTATTCTAATAAATGATTTATAACATTGCTATTATAAAACAAAATCTATTTCAACACCTTAATTATTCCCCAGAAACATTCGGAAAGTAATTCGCACATTTATGCAAACGCTTTTTTTTGTAATTTTATCTTTTGTAAATCTGCTGAAAAACCTTCATCAGAAGAATTACTTGCAGAATCGGATTCGTATTCTTTTCTGGCCCTTGTGTAATTTGAATTTTGGCATTTATTGCAACCATCAACTAAATTCTCGATCTGGGTTATTATGATGAACATCAAATATTCCACATTGCCAACATTCTTCATGTCCACGTTTCACAAAAACTTTGTCCTTCTTTTTTACTTCTCTACGATATATTTCGTAGAAAATCTTATTTGCAGGAAACTGCTCCAGATAATTGCTGTGCTTATCTCTTACAGTTATATCTGAAGGAAGATATCTTTTGTTGGGAGCATGATAGTGCAATATAGTAGGATTATACGATTCTATATGATTTTTTATAGGTTCCAAATCTATTTTGTTGTTGGGTGGTTTCTTAGATAGTTTGCGCCTAATATTTACTGCTCCAATTTTAGCATACTGCAGAGCATTTCGAACTATACTATCATTGTTTATAAAATAGCCAAAAGTTTTTAGGAAAAAGACTTTACATGTTTCAACTTTTTCTCCATTTTCAGTTGTTAAATAATACTTGAAAGAATAATTTCTCTTCGAAACCCCATGGATAGTTCTTCTCTTAACGTTACTTGAAGATACATGATGCAAAATAAAACGTCTTTTCTTGTCTGTGTTGAGTGACCAAAATTCCTCATTTAACTCGCATTGTCTATCTTTGCTAATTAATTGCGGACATAGTTTTTTACATTTATTTCCACATATTCCTTTTACATCGTGCTTCTTTCTCTGGTTTTCAACTTTTTGTTTCTTTCTAATAGTGGAACATCATATAATTTTCTTTTTCTTAGTTTTCCTTTTTTAGTATAATGCTGCTCAGTCTGGTTATCTTCAATACTTTATTTATAAGTTGTGGTTAGAAACGTCAATTTCACTACTGAAATCTTTATTCGTGACTTCACTAGCACTAACATAACTAGAATCACTATCATTGCCATATTCTTGCAAATATAACATTTTTAATAGAATTTTTTATCAAAAGTTACTTTAATTGCAATACAACAAGAAATAAGTTGTGTATGCTGTCAAATTGACAAACAATGTAAAATTTGTTAATTATCGTAGCCACCTGCATGATATGATACCTAAAACTTCTGTGCTAATACCAAAGTAAATGTAAACTAATAAAATTGAAATATAATCAAATTAAAAGATTAATTCAAAGTTTCACAAGTTTTATTAGTTTATCTTAACCTGACAATATTGTTTCAACATTAAAATGTCATTATCAAAGGTAGATAAGATTGATAAACAAACACGTTGCTAAGGATAAATACATACAGAAAATAGGTAACTAGATACAATACAGACAAAAACTAAATATCTAACACTTCTAATAAAGGAGAATTTCTAAGCTCAGTTTGTTCATGCATTAAAGGTACTGTGTGTTTATGTTTGTATATTTCAAAAGTTTCTAAAATGTCTAATTTGTGTTTGTTGTTGCAAAAATGTAAGAATTTAATGTTTTGAGGTGTCATTGGGTGGTTCTGTTCCAAAATGTGTTTGGCACAGTACATTTAATGAATGAACAAACTGAGCTTATATTTGATTATATTCTTACTTTCCTATCTTTGCGTTCAGATCTCCTATAATTAGTAACGCATCGTGCTTCGGTGTTTTCCCACATACCTTTATTAGTGTTTCGTATAACTCATCTTTTTCTTCATCTCTTGACTTTTCTGTTGGGGCATATACATTAATTATTGTAATATTATATATATTGTTTTTTATTCTTAGATATGATATCCTTCCAGTGATTCGTTTGAACTCTATTATTCTCTCCTTATATTTCTTATCTACCATAAAACCAGTCCCATTTCTTCCTTGTTTATCTTCCCCTGCGTAATATAATATGAAATCATCTTTATCAATTCTCCCTTCCCCTTTCCATCTTACTTCCTGTAAGGACATTATCTTAATTTTATATCGTTTCATTTCTTTTGCTATTTCATTCATTTTTCCTGTTACTAACATTGTTTTAATATTCCATGTTGCTATCCTTATTTTATTCTTTTTGTTCCTTCTTTTTATTTGGTTTATTAGTCTGTCCATTTTCTTTTCCTTTTTTGTTGTCATATTATAATTCATGCCTTCGGTGTCGTAACTTATATGCTTATCCATTTTCATTGCCGTTTCCTGCTTCTTATATCCGTCCAACAGTATATTATTTAGTTTTTTGAAACAGTCTTTTCATTATTGACTGTTTCTTCTAACATATTCTGTTCTGCATTCCATTTCCATTCTTTCCCGTCGATTATTAGTTTTTGGTATCCTATTTTAGTTACTTTTCCTTGTTTTCTTTCTTCTGCTGCTATTTCTCTAATCTTTTCTTCTATATTCCTTTCTTTAATTGTTAAGTCATTATTAATATATATTCGTTCGTCTCCTATATTCCTTAATTTTATTTTGTTTTTCATTATCTTCATTTTATCTTCGAAGTTTTCCAATTCAATTAAGGATGTTTTAGGTCCTATTTTGTATGCAGTTTTAATTCTTATATCTACTTCTAATTTCTGCTGTATGAGATTACTTATTGTTTCTTTCGTATGGAATGTATCATTTTGATCCATGTTTAGTCCCGTTACGATTACATTATTCCGTTTATTTTCTAGTCTTAGGCTCGTTTCTCTTAGTTCCGTTTTTATTTTGATGTTTTCATTTTCATACATACATACATTCTTAATTATTTAGATTACCCTAAGGAGTGTTAAGTAGCGCATCATTGTTGTACTGATATCTACCATTTGTTCACTGTGTGTTATTCCTATCCGAGGTCTTCTTGTTAGGCCCCGCAGGTGGATCCACGTCTATCACCTATCTACCAGTACAGCAATAATAAAATTTTTTCTCCATAACAAATATTACCCACATTAATGGTAATAGGTGCCAACTGCTTACCCTAATGGGTAAGCTTTAGTAACTTGTTGCTTTTGTTGAAATACGAAAAAAGAATTCAAGCTCGGATCCTCACCTCTCTTACATCGCGTAGTTCAATAGGGTTTGGGTCATCCAGCTCTAGGTAGCGCTGGCTGTCTCGCCGAATACCGAGACACATGAATGAAAACACAATGCTTGTACTTAATAATTTTAGGATGATTTGTTTTAAATGTAACAATTCTATTACTGATGCTGATAAGCACATTAATTGTGATGGTTGCAGTCGGGCTGTGCGTACTCAATGCTCAGACCTAAATATAGCCGAGTTGAAATGTTTAGAATTGCGCTCCAACAACAAACGCAGAATAAAATATATTTGTTTGGATTGCAAACAAGGTTTACATCAAGTACCGATATTAATATCAATGTTAAATGATCTCAAAGACGAAGTAAACAAGACTAAAAGAAGCTCAGTGGAACGTGACAACTCAAAACATCTCCCCCTTCTACTTCAATTATTCATAATAGTGAGGTAATCATTAATGAAATTTCTGAATGCCATAAACATGCTCACAATGTTATAATCTATGGAAGAAAATTGGTATTTCTAAACAAGATCAGAGTTGAACACAGCTATTGTTAACTCCATATTAACTGGTTTAAATCTGAGTGTCGAACTTATAAAACCAATCCGCCTTGGTAAATACGACGCCACAAATAATAATCATGTGCGACGTATAAAAGTTCCACTTTCTTCCACTGAAACGGTCAGTACCATAATACGGAACTTTAATAAAAAATTAAAATCCACACCTGAAATGAATAATAGCTCTGTTTCATTTGATCGCACGCCGAAACAAATGCAGTATTATAAATCAGTATCTGTGAAAGAAGAGCTCAATACTCGTATTGCAAAAGGTGAGAGTAATCTTAAAATAAAATACCAAAATGGAATTCCAACTATCATAAATTGGGAAAACTAATTACGTCTTACAGATCCCATCCTTTCTTACTTAAAATGTACTACAAGAACACTAGAGGCTTGAATACAAAATCTCATACATTCTATACAAACACTTCTGACTTGCACTACGATATCTTGCTCATAAGTGAAACGTGGCTCACAGACTCAGTTTTTTCTTCAGAATTATTTTGTAATCACTACACTGCACTATGGTCGGAAACGTTCAAAAATCGGCATTAATTATTATTTTCACACAAAATGCTTTAATATGCTACTTTTCTTTAATGACATAACATATAAAAATGATATTTCTATATATTTTTCGGAAAAAACAATCATGGCATCAAACATAAAAGCAAATTACGCTTTTTTTGGATACAAATTTAATGCAAATAATAAGTTTGCACATACAAATTTAATTATAGCAATCATTCTGAATATTAAAACTATCCTAAAATAATAAGATATTTTAAAATACTTTCAAATTGACAGAAAACGTTCTATTAGCACATTTTATACTGTATGTCCCTTTTCAAAATGCGTCATAAAGAAATTTTTTAAGTTTCAATTTCAATCTCTATTATGATTTAAAATAATTAAATTGATCATGTTCTGGATCTTTATCCCCTCCAACAATTAATATATATATATATATGAAATAAATAAAGATTATTAAAAGTTTCACAGTTTTATTAAAATATACCTGACAATATTGTTTCGACAGCTATGCTGTCATTATCAAAGGTAATATAATTATAAACAAACACGTCGCTAAGGTAGATACAAAATAGGTAACTAGATAAAATAATAATAAAAAATTAATAATAAAAATCATAATTAAACATCTAATACTTCCAGTAACGGAGAATTACTGAGCTCAAGTTGTTCATTCATTAAAGGTACCCTGAGTTTGTGTTTGTATATCTCAAAGGCTTCTAAAATGTCTAATTTGCGTTTGTTATTACAAAAATGTAGGAATTTAATATTATTTTGAGGAGTCATTGTGTGATTTTGTTCTAAAAGGTGTTTGGCGTAATTCGATTTTTCAGGATGTTTATTTTTGTAATGACGTACGTGTTCTTTATATCTTATGTCAAAATTTCGAAGTGTTTGTCCAATATATACCGAACTACAAAAAGAACAATTTAAACGGTAAATGCCCGATTTCATGATATCATGTGTTCTGTCTTATATGTATATACTAAGAAAAACCAACAATTATAAAATAACATTTAAAACCAACACTAACACTTTTTCATTTTTATTTAATGCTAAAGACAGAACACATGATATCATGAAATCGGGCATTTACCGTTTAAATTGTTCTTTTTTGTAGTTCGGTATATATTGGACAAACACTTCGAAATTTTGACATAAGATATAAAGAACACGTACGTCATTACAAAAATAAACATCCTGAAAAATCGAATTACGCCAAACACCTTTTAGAACAAAATCACACAATGACTCCTCAAAATAATATTAAATTCCTACATTTTTGTAATAACAAACGCAAATTAGACATTTTAGAAGCCTTTGAGATATACAAACACAAACTCAGGGTACCTTTAATGAATGAACAACTTGAGCTCAGTAATTCTCCGTTACTGGAAGTATTAGATGTTTAATTATGATTTTTATTATTAATTTTTTATTATTATTATTATTTTATCTAGTTACCTATTTTGTATCTACCTTAGCGACGTGTTTGTTTATAATTATATTACCTTTGATAATGACAGCATAGCTGTCGAAACAATATTGTCAGATATATTTTAATAAAACTGTGAAACTTTTAATAATCTTTATTTATTTCATGATTATGGAGTTCCACAAAATAAGGCTGGAAACAATAAACAAAAAAAATATATATATAGCTAGTTTTTATTTAAAATTCATTTTAAAGGTAAACAGAAATCTTTATGATAGACTAAGTTGTCGTTTAGTCCATAATGGAAATGAGAGCATAATTTTAGTATAGTTTGGCTTGCAGAAATTGGTTTTTATGACCGGTATTTCACAACAATAGTGATTATTCCAACAAAGAACTGTTATAGGCTTACTCAGCTTATAAGAAATTCTTTTTTGTATTTTTGCTTCCTATTTATATTATTCATTTATGTAGTATATATTTTCAGTTGATGTAATAAAATTGTAATATAAATCATTTCTATCTATCTTCAATTATTTCTATTCCTCCTACCTAAATTATATTATCTCAAAAAAGACAAAAACGTAAAGAAGACAGCCCTGAATGCAAGCCCATACAACTGTTGTTGAGTGCGCTTTCTAAGATAATTTAATAATAGTTATTACTGTCGGTACTTGAGTCTAAAGATATTTTAACAAAAGGTATTACTGCCGGTACTTGAATCTCAGAGCTATAAAAACCAATTTTTGCAGGCCCGACTATACCAATTTTGTAATTTTTGTATAATTTTGTACCAAGACTAGTACATATCTATTTTTTTTTTTAATAAGGCCGCCCATCTCCCCTCCGAGCAACTCTTCAGAGACTGGCACTGACCAGTTGCTCGAGCCTTTCCCTTACCTCCATACGCCCATCCTACGAACCCTTGAAGACTTATTTGTGGAAAAGTTTGATTTATAACTTATTTTTGACGGAAAGCTAGGAGAACATTTAACATGTGGTAGATCGCATACAAGTGGATTAAAATTAACAAGGATCAGTTCCCGGCAGCGATCAAAAGGTAATCAAAGCCGTCTAGGAACTAAGATCTCAGTCCAAACCCATCCACCTCCATGCAACCCACTCACAATATAATACTATATAAACGTAGTCTAGAACACACGTTATGTAGTTGGATTCCAACTTTTAATTTTATTTTTAATTTCAGAAACCGAAGTAAGTTCTTTAAACGGAAATTTATTTAAGACGTTGGAGATGTAATAACTAGACTGAGCCATACCGTAATGATTTTTTATACGAGGAGTTAAATACAATCTTGTTTGAGGTCTATTATGATAACCATGTTGGGAATGAATGAAATAATTTCTATCAAAATAAAGTTGTAGAATAACTATTGAGTTTCTAAGTTTAAAGAACGGTAGTACATCTACTGTACTATAGCAATTATTCATAATTAGATTAAATGATTCAGGATTTTTAACATCAATTACGATAGACTTCAAAATGTTATTTTGGACCCTCAATAAACTATCAAAGTGGTAGTTGAATGTGAATCCATAACATGTTATTGCATACCTTATAACTCTTTCAGCAAGAGACTGATAAATTCTTTTTTTTATGTATACTGGGAGCATAAATCTAAGGTGATAGAGCCTTGCCGACACAACTCGCAGTCGTTTTGTAACGTTTTCAATATGCGATTTTCTTTTCATATTTGAATCTAAAACTAAGACCAAATACTTGACTTTACAAAGGTCGTGTATGTGTTTACATGAACAACTGATATGGTTTCTATATAAACAACTACTGTCATGAATAAAAATTGGATATATCGTGTAATGAATGTGTTTCATAGGACTTTTAAATATAGTAAATTCAGTTTTCTTTGCATTTAGGAAAATTGCATTATTGTGAAACCACGTACAAAGCTTATTGATATCTGTTTGCAAATCATTGACAGCAACATCGGTGTCATTGATATTAATAATAGCTGTATCATCTGTATATTGAAATATAAAGGAATTATTATTGAGAGTTATATTATTAATATCATTTATATAAATATTAAATAGCAATGGACCCAGAATTGATTCTTGAGGAACGCCATAAATAATATTCATAGGTTCACTCAAATTATTTCCAAGTTTTAACAATTTGTTTTCTTTCCCTGAGAAAATCACCAAACCATTTTAGGAGACCTCTGATACCTAATTTTTCTAACAAAATACTATGCTCAAGCGTATCGAATGCCTTGGATAAATCAAGAAAAACAGCCGCGACTACTTTTTCATTGTCCAAAGCATTATTTATTTTATCACAAAATTTATTTAAAAGAGTTGTTGTATTTTTATATTTTTGAAAACCGTATTGATTTTTTGACAATACAATACAATGACAATGTATGAGAGAGCGACTGTCATTTTTAAAAGACCGGTGACATATTGGCCAGGAGTAGAAAGATTTGCTTCTTGTAGAATTTTCCTGGCACAATCCAATCTATTCCTGCTTCTTCATCATTCCCAAAGGCAGAACTAAATTGACTTTGTACCAACACTTTGTGCACTGAGGAGGGCATATTGTATCATGCATGGTTTTAATAATCATCTTAGCACCGGTTTTTAATAAATAATAGACATAAAAAATTTTAAGAAATAAAAATAAAGAGTAAATATCAAACGTGAACGCACTGCAGGAAAACAAGCACGTAGTTCTGTTGGTTACTTTATTAGGGCTTTTTGCATACTATCGGTTATTGTCGGTTAAATTCCTTTGTAGCAGATCTTTTTTATTAAATTTGTAACATTTCTGAATAGGTTTAATTTGCGGTAAACTGCGGTATCACTATTAAAACTCATTTTGAAGTGTTGAAACCATTCGTTTATGGAGTACATTGTTTCAAAGACTGTTCCTAATAACAAGAATTAATAAACTCAAATTTGTATTAATTGAAATTAAAGTCCTTAGTATTAGCTTCTATCTGAATGCTAATAGTATCTGGAAAAAATATTTTTTTAGAATAAATAATTCATACTTTATTTCCACTAAAGATGCGGTTAAAAATACACCTTTGTCATTTCTTGACTTTGAGTTCAATTTTCTCGACTTGTATTGCTTTTCAGAAAAAAATCCTTTTGGGGCTTTAAAATATAGACATTCACTAATAAATTAGTTATAAAAAAATAAATATTTAAAAACATTTTTTCTTTTGAATTAATGCCGGTTTTTGAACGTTTCCGACCATAGTGCAATGAGGGCTGATAGAAATTTCTCCGCTACTAATCGAACTAAAGGAGGAGGTGTCGTAATTGCTTTGGCAAATTTCATAAATTTGACAATTGCAGACACTTCTGATATTTTTAGAGACGCCCGAATGATTGATCTTATCTTTACCATCTTTTACCATTCCCGTGGTTTAACTCTACTATAGAAACTAATTTTAAAAACAAAGAAGCATACAGAACGAAGTGGATTAAAACTAGACATCAATTTTTCTACAATGACTTTAAACGTCTCAGAGGCTTAACTAAAATACAAATCTCGGATGCATACACGCTTTACTTAACAAACATTGAAAATAATATTAAAAATAATCCAAGTGATATTTGGAAATTCATAAATGCTAAGAAAGGTCGTACTAGAATTCCTGGTTTAATGCGTGATGATCTCTCGGAATACAGTAATCCGCAAGAAATAGTAAACGCATTCGGAAATTTTCTCTGTATTGTATATATGAAAGCTGATACAAGTACAACAACGCAACAAGAATACAGTGTTCCATTCTTACTAATACAAGTTGACGAGGAAGTGGTAATTCGAATTATGTCCAAGCTTCCCAACAAATTTACAGCAAGGGACAATTCTATACCGAGTTTTGTGATAAAAGGATGCAGATTTGCTTTATCTAAGCCACTTAGCAAATTTCCAGATCGTTGGAAAGTGACAAAGATTTGTCCAGTTTATAATAAGGGGGATAATTCTATTATCTCAAACTATCGCCCAATTGCTATACTCTCGAATTTTGCAAAAGTATTTGAACAAGTAATTTTTACGAGTATTTACAATCGCATTAGGTTATATTTGGTGATATGCAATCCTGCATATCACCAAACCAGCATGGTTTCATGTCAGGTCGATCTACAATATGGAATCTAGCCACTATTACTCAATTCTTATGTGAATCCCTCAACAAGCGCAAAAGAGTAGACATTATTTACGCTGATTTTTCACGTGTTTTTGACTCTATTGATCATAAAATACTGCTTAACAGACTAAACTTAACAGGGCTTCTCTCCTGGATCAACGAGATTTATCAAATCCTATCTGAATAATCGTCGCTGCTACATATCCTATGATGGCTTCAAATCACATAGTTTCTGTCCTGAAACTGGTGTCCCACAGGGTTCCAGCCTGGTGCCGCTTCTATTTATCATCTTTATTGACGATTTATTAAAATCTCTATCTTATCAAGTACTTGCATAAGCTGACGATTTGAAAATATACTCCGAAATAAACACTCCCGCAGATGCTCAACTACTGCAAGATAATCTTAATACGATATCAGATTGGTGTAACAAAAATATGTTGAAGCTGAATGTTGATAAATGCGCTGTCGTTACTTATAGCAGATGTCCATCTAATATTGTTGCATTATATCATATAGGTGATAGTCCACTAAGAGTTTGCACAACAATCAAGGACCTAGGCGTAATATTTGACTCTTCGTTGTCATTTTTGTTCCAGATAGATACGATAAGAGAATCTTCTTGTAAGTCCTTGGGATTTGTCATGAGAGTATCTAAATACTTTTCCAACACTAGCTTATTGAAAACACTTTGCTGTGCGTTTGTTCTAAGCAAACTTGAATATGGATCCATGATCTGGTATCCCATTTACGCACAACACTGGCTGCCACTTGACCGTATCCATCGAAGATTTTTAAAATTCCTTTCATATAAACTGGATGGTCGATATCCTGAAAGAGGAACACGTCAAGAAGAACTTTTGCTTCACCACGACATTCCCTCTTTAGCAAGTAGAAGAGATAGTCAGTCTGCCCGCTTTCTGTGCAATATAGTCAACGGCACTTTAGATGTTCCAGAGCTGCTGTCAAAATTCCTTTCAATGTTCCCAGGCCAACTACCAGACAAGAATAGGCGAGTGGACACCGTCCATCAATTCATTTAAAACAGTACACATTCAATTTTAGACCTCTAAAATAATACAAAGTTTCAGTAAATAGTTTATATAAAAAATTACATAATGAAAAAAATTAAATTAAAAACGTAAAATTTTCATAGCTTTTAAAAATGCGGTATCGCATACGTCATAGCTGCTTCTCAACAGTATCAAAATGTAAAGACATACGCGATTAAATCTTTCAGGTAATTGGCATTGAGCTAGTATAAGATGGTTGCTAAAAACGTAATGTATGGTTTGATGCGTTCTTTGTTTGCGGCGTTTCCACATCTGATTCGGAACACAACTTAACCTTACAAATAAAAAAAATTAATTTTAATAAATTTAGTTTTAAAAATCTCTTAAAGCAGTGATACGACTGATAAGTCGTTTTGATTTTGAAATACACAGAGTGTTGACAATAAATATCTACTAGTTTATTTATAAAACTCATTTTAGCTATTACTGTGAACGGGTTTTTCAAATACAAAGTTGATCTGGTTATTTTTAAAGAAAAGTACAAATAATTTCGTGCCCAAGCCTTGAAGAGATGTATGTGTGTTAGCAAGGGTCGAAGATAATTAATAAACTACGAATTCAAATAACAAATCAACAACAATCCGATTTATTATTCTACACACAGCAATAATCTATTGTATTCATAACAAACAATTAACTCTGTAACGTTTTTCCTCTCTTGTGCGGCGCTCGCAAGTTATCGGCCGCTCTTATCCCGCGTGTCCGCGTCTTTTGTATTGAGTCACCTCCTGTCTTATCGAGATACCGCTAGAATGTGTATTACAAAATCTACCTGCAAACAAGATCCCAAATTCTTCAGCAATTTACTATTAAAAAATATTATTAAAAACACATGATTTATTTACACAAAATTTAAAAAAAAACAAAAGCAATGAAAATATAACCTAAAGGTACGTACAGACCGCCGCGCCAAGCGGCGCCAAACGTTCGCAAATGTTTTCGAACAACGTGCGCTAAAGACGTTCACACTGCTGCAACAGATACAAATTTGTTCGTGTTTGTAAAGGTTCCAGTTTTATTTTTAAAGCAACTTGCTATTACTTATATTGCATTCTAATTATTATTCCCAATCTGTTATGAACGAGGAAGCGTAGAAGAGTTTCAATCATTCATTGTCATTGTTATTATTTATAATAGATTAATAATGCAATTATCTAAATTATTGTTCTCCGGCGACAAGCGTTATAAAGAAATAGTTTAATAATAATAAAACAGCAACGCACCACATCCACGAACAAAACACGTCCTAACTAGATTTGTTGCAGCAAGAATTTTTTTTTTGATGTACCGACAGTAAGTCGAACCTGTTTGCTTGAGCGCGAAGTAGCACCTTTGTGCGCGGTTCGCAGCCTAACCGACTATATCTGCAACGTTCGCAAACGTTTGGCGCAGTTTCGCGCGGCGGTCTGTACGCACCTTATCAAACACGTGCGTAGACAGACAAATCAATGACAACGTAAAGTAAACAACAAGCCAATGCCACAACGCTGGTCGCATCTGGCAAATGCGCATTTTCAGCTAATCGCGTACAAGCTAGCAGTTATGACGTATACAGAGCGGGAAAATTACTCATTTAAATTTAAAGCAATTTTTAGGAATTTTTGTATGCCTAAAACATAGCCAGAGGAAACTTATTTGCTGATATTCTGCTTCACTAGTAGCCAATTCCTGTAGCCTATTGACGTTCTGCCTACCCACCGCAAGAACAAACGTATTACACGCCCGTTTCAGTTATGTGTCGCAATGCTGAAAAACTTAGAACTGACATATTTAATTAATGCTTTGCTAACAATGATCGAACTTATTAATAGAATTATGTAGTTAGCTACATTCACCATGTACAGGGTGGCCCACGCAAGATGATCCTGTACCTTATCTTGGAAACTGTAAGAGTTACAAAAAAATGTTAAATATCAAAGTTGGTTGGTATGAAACAAATTTTAATTTTATAATAGTTTTGTATATACAAGGTGAGTCTTATTGCTGTGGCTACTATCAAATTTTTTATTTTCAATGGAACACCCTGTATATTTTTACTGTTTTTGATTCTACACTTTATTTTAAGTATGTTTGCCTAATGTATTTATCAAAAGTCTGCGCAATTTCTGAGCAAACTCAGTTTTTCTGTTATTTTTTCAAAAATCCAAGTTTTTTCAAAAAGTTAATTTACATAGTGCAAGTTACATTTAAACGATTATGATAATACACGACGCTTATATATATCTAAATCCGCGATTCTGCATAAATTTATTACTGAATAGTATACCGGGTGTTCAATCTGATATACCAAAGGTATAAATCTTTGAACAGGAAAACCTCACTTTTTTCAAATGGGACACCCTGTATATTTAAATTTTATGTAATTTAGTTTTTGATTCCCTACCAATTCATGTATATATGTTCTATCTAAAAGTGAACAGTTTCAAAGTTATCAGCGTTTTCCTGTTTTTTTTCGATATTTTTCCTTCTAATTTGGAAGGGAAGATTTTCAGCTTTACAGAAGCAGCTCTATCTATTGGCTAATCATAATTTTGGTTAAGGACTAGATTGACTATTATCAGTTACTATCGATTTCAATGAGTATCGGTATTTAACTACTGTCATTTGCCACCACCATAGTCATCCAATATACATAGGCAATGCAGGGAGGTTACGTCGAAGATATATTATAATCGTTCACTAGTTTATGTTTTACTGCAGTAATTTATTCTTATTTGTTGCTGTTTGTTTGAAATAAAAATGTTCTAACGCACATCTTACAGTTATTGTTCAGCAATTTGATAATAGCTCTTTAATATACCCCATTCTGCATCGGTAAAAATCAGTTGAATCTTACTATTTTTTTTTAGATGAAAACTAATAATGAAAATGTTGAACTAAATTGCTACAAAACCGTAAAATCATAACCTAGTCTGAAGTCTATAATTCTAAAATGAACTTATACTGTTCCAAAAGGAAATCGGAGAAATGACAATGGTTAAATACATAATTAAATACTGATACTATTGAAATCAAAAGTAACTGAAAATAGTCAATTTAGTTCTTATCCAAAAACATGGTTAGCCAATGGATAGAGCTGCGTCTGTAACGCTGAAGATCTTCCCATCCAAATCAGTAAGGAAAATATCTAGAGAACCAGGAAAACGCTGATAACTTGCAAACTGACCAAAAGTATAAATCTTTGAACAGGAAAACCTCATTTTTGGAAACTGTTCGCTGTTAGATAGAACATATATAAATGAGTTGGTAGGGAACCAAAAACGAAAGCATATAAAATTTAAATATACAGGGTGTCCCATTTGAAAAAATGAGGTTTTCCTGTTCAAAGATTTATACTTTTGGTCAGTTTCCAAGTTATCATCGTTTTTTCTAGATTCTCTCGATATTTTCCTTGCTATTTTGGATGGGAAAATCTTCAGCGTTACAGAAGCAGCTCTGTATATTGGCTAATCATGTTTTTTGACTATTTTCAGTTACTTTTGATTTCAATGAGTATCGGTATTTAACTATCTATTTAACCACTACCATTTGTCCGATTTTCTTTTGGAACAGAATAAGTTCATTTCAAAATTATAGACTTCGGACTAGGTTATGATTTTACAGTTTTCTAACAGTGCAGTCCAACTTTGGTTATTAGTTATCATCTAAAAAAATAGTAGGATTCTACTGATTTTTACCCATACAAAATGGGGCATTTTAAAGAGCTATTATCAAATTGCTGAATAATAACTTAAGATGTGTGTTAGAACAGCGGCAGATAAGAATAAATTACTACAGTAAAACATAAACTAGTGAACGATTATAATATATATTCGACGTAACCTCCCTGCATTGCTATGCATATTGGATGACCATGGCAGTGACAAATGACAGTAGTTAAAAACCGATACTCATTGAAACGATAGTAACTGATAATAGTCAATCTAGCTTAACCAAAAAAATGATTAGCCAATGGATAGAGCTGCTTCTGTAATGCTGAAAATTTTCTCATCCAAATTAGCACGGAAAATATCGAAAAAACAGGAAAACGCTGATAACTTTGAAACTGTTCACTTTTAGATAGAACATATATACATGAGTTGGTAGGGAATCAAAAACTAAATCACATAAAATTTAAATATACAGGGTGTCCCATTTGAAAAAGTGAGATTTCCCAGTTCAAAGATTTATACCTTTGGTATATCAGATTGAACACCCTGTATACTATTTAGTAATAAATTTATGCAGAAATGCGGATTTAGATATATATAAGCGTCGTGTATTATTATAATCGTTTAAATGTAACTTGCACTATGTAAATTTATTTTTTGAAAAAACTTGGATTTTTGAAAAATAACAGAAAAACTGAGTTTGCTCAGAAACTGCGCAGACTTTTGATATATACATTAGGCAAACATACTTAAAATAAAGTGTAGAATCAAAAACAGTAAAAATATACAGGGTGTTCCATTAAAAATAAAAAAGTTGATAGTAGCCACAGCAATATAAATTAAAATTTGTTTTACACCAACCAACTTTGGTATTTAACATTTTTTCGTAACTCTTACAGTTTCCAAGATAAGGTACAGGATCATCTTGCGTGGGCCACCCTGTACATGTTTTATTTTTATTACTATTTCTGAATATTGTATTTTTAGTTGCTTATACACGCTATATATCTATTTTAATGTTGTCCTAGAATTGGATTTCCTGTTGGACAATAAAGACATATTATTATTATTTCTTCTTGTTTCTCAGGTTAGTATCCCGGCTTCTATCGAGGGTGCCCTTGGGCTTATCTTTAAAATTAGTTCTGTGGTGCTTTGTCCAGTACTTTTCGCAGTATATGTGTTGTTCCTAATAGGACACTTTTCTGCAGACTTTGTATAAATTGAATACCCGGTACTTCCTTAATGTAAGTGTTAAATTTATTGGATATGGCACCTAGTGCCCCTATGACGATAGGCACGATAGTTGTTTTGCAGTGCCACATCCTCTCTATTTCTATCTCTGTATTTTAGCAGTTTTTCCGCCTCTTTGTCCCTAATTCGACGATCTCCCGGTACTGCAACATCTATTATATAGCATGTTCTGTTCTTTTTGTTTATTATTAAAATATCAGACTTATTGGCACGAAACTCACGATCGGTTTGTATTTGCTGATTCCGCATGATTACTGTATCATCTTTTTCGATTACCTGCTTTGGTTCATGCTGGTACCATCTTGGGCACACATCTACACCATAGGCCTTACTGATGTTATAGTGCAGGTTTCTACATACTTGATCATGTTGCCTTATGTATTCGTGTTGTGCCAATACCCGACATTCTGATACGATATGCTCCGTTGTTTCATCAAATTCTCCGCAAAGCCTACATTTTCCATTTATTTGCTGTCTTAAGATTGTCCTTGCAAAGTACTTAGTGTTTATGACTTGGTCTTGCGCGACAACAATTGTGCTCTCTGTTTC
The DNA here is from genome assembly GCA_929113105.1 of Agrypnus murinus. Classification (NCBI taxonomy): domain Eukaryota; kingdom Metazoa; phylum Arthropoda; class Insecta; order Coleoptera; family Elateridae; genus Agrypnus; species Agrypnus murinus. The sequence goes on from OV816025.1 coordinate 206,682,930, forward strand.
CCCTTTTAAGCTACCTTCAGTTAGCCAGTTGTAGGTTCGCTGTTTGTTCACTGTGTTTTCATTTATTGCTCGGGCATATTGACCATGCATCTCTTTGGTATGCCATGAGATTTTAATTTGATTGGCAATAGCTCTTTTTGTTTGAAATTTTCTTTGCTTCTTAGAAGTGTTGTTTTCTTCCCCTTCTGACTGGTCTATCTGTAGATTTGATTTTAGCATCTTTGCGATTTGGATTATAGACTTGCTGTTAGGTAGTTGTCGATCTTGTCTTTTTATGATGCTTTTGTATTGATCTTCGTTGTCCTCTTGCAAGTAGTCTGCTAAATTAATTATTGCGGATTTATAAGCTGCTGTTACCTGGGCCAATCCTCTGCCTCCGTCTTTCCTGGCTACATATAACCTATCCACATCTGCTCTAGGGTGGTGTAGTTTATAACACGTAAGTAATTTTTGGGTTTTTGAGTCTATGTCATTTACTTCTTTTTCCGTCCAATGTAGTATTCCAAAAGTATATAGTAGTACCGGTACAGCTAGCGATCCTATTGCTAGTATTTTGTTCTTACCTGATAATTCGGTCTTATTATTATTATTATTATTATTATCCTGAACTCCTATAATTGTAAGTATTATTTTCACCAAGAAAAAACATAAAATCTGCATAATTTGTCAAGAAGCGGGCAATTTCGTTTCAAGTGCTCCAAAATCATTCTTAACATTTAGAAATAGTGTTCACTTAAGACTAAATGTAGATTCTGGTCGGTCATGATGATTTTTAAAGAAAGTTTTTTTAGACATTATAATTCCTCTGAAAGTCATGAGTCGTTTTGGACGGTTTATCTCCATCGGAAATTCATTCAAAGTTGGTAAAGGTTTATAAGGAGTCTGCTCCTTCATTTTCTTTTTTGCTCCTACCAAAGACATGGCATTGACCTACATACATTTCATTTGATAATTTGATATTTTCATTGTCGTAATCACAGCATACTGCCAAATTTAGGAAAGTTTTCCAGAAAATAATTAAATCTGTTAATGGAAAAGACGAATAATTCCAAAATGCAAAAATTAGTTAGAATAGCCGTTTGGTTTTTAAAAGCAAGACTCATGTTTTGAACATAAAAAAGAACTCGTCCATATTTTCAGAATGAAAATGACTAGAATTTTTTTACTCTGTTTATTACAGTGTTTATTCCATAAACATATCAATTATCATAAATTAGGTTGTAATAAAATTTCTACCTTACTCACATCTTACTAATCTTGAAGTACATGCATTGTGTTTTAATTCATTCATGTGTCTCGGTATATTTTTTACAGCCAGCGCTACCTAGCGCTGGATGACCCAAACCCTATTGAACTACGCGATGTAAGAGAGAGAGGTGAGAATCCGAGCTTGAATTCTTTTTTCGTATTTCAACAAAAGCAACAAGCAGTAAAAACAGCAGTGTTTTAAGAGTGCGTTAGTTACTAAAGCTTACCCGTTAGGGTAAGCAGTTGGCACCTAGTTTCCTATTATACTTCTTCCCTAGTAAGCTATTCAGATTTTTCAATTATTTATTGTTGTAGTTTACCGCAAGTTCAGATCAACCTACTCCACCACCCCCGCCATCGTCAGCACAACAACGTAAGAAAACAAGGTGGGAGTGATGAAAGGTTTTATTTTGAAAACATGTAAAAAACAATACATATTGTTATATTAAAATAATTCTTTTTGTGGTTATATTGAGAAATCAAATGTTCTTAATTAAATAATAGTGTATTATATTAGTTCATTAAAACTTGAGCAAGGAATGTACCCTATCATTCAACTGTAATCAATATTTCACCATAAACAGAATTTTAGGAATGAACTTGTTTTTTGTATAATAGCAATGTTTATAGTGTTTACTTAATAAATGTTCTTGTAATAATATTAGTTATTATAGTACATACAAGCAAACTAAAATTGTAACTAATCATATAAATTTCGTACACTTAACTGTAAGATATGAGAATTAGTATAAAAACTCAATAATTTTATGTAATATCAGACAGTACCTAATAAAATCATTTTTGTAGTTATGACATGATTTTTTACTGAATAGAAAGATGTATCATTCCCTAAAAAATTTTTATTATATTCGTTATTATCATCTTTGGATATTATTTATTTCCTGCTTCCTACAGCTTTTCGCAATCATGTGTTAAGGTTAATAAACTTCAGTTGTACTAGAAACAATGAACATAGTAACTTTAATGTGAGTAAAATTAAATTGTAAATAAAAAGAATTTTCTTTACTGCTTTATTTGTAGATTTGCACATTTGATAGTCGACGGTGGCGGTACTGTGCCTTACCTTTTGTTACCTAAATTTACTAATAATGAAACTGGCGAATACTTTGGTAAGTATACAACAGCTTAAAAAAAATTATTTTATACACATACTTATTTTGTTGTAGAGTTTCTGAATTAGATTACAGATTTACAGATGTATGTATTTGTGACCTGCTTGGGAGAAAAGGTATGTAAAGTGCAATTGTAAATAACGAAGTTATGCAATTTTAAAGTGTTTGGTAAATTTTTTCAAAAGACCTGGTGGTCATTTCTCAACCTTTCGCAATTGAAAACATGTTCGTAACTATGAAGCTCTTAATGTAAATGAAATCGGATCTTGTAATTTTTCGAACATGTTTTGGTTACAAAGACTTAAGGATCGACCACCTGGTACGAGTACAGCTGTAACTTTGCATGTTTTCTTGAGTTATGGCTGTTGGAATATTTGCAATATCCATACATTTTTTCTTGTATAAATTTAAAGTAAAATGCTTAGGACACGCGTTTACACGTTTTATGAACATTACTAAATGTTGTATCCCTAACAAGTGGAATTGGTGTCTGCCATGTACAGTTACGGCCAAAAAAATCTGGGTGCTTGTCTGAGGTTACATAACTTTTTTTTTAATTTTTTATTTATAGATCAGGTTTTTGATGTACTAATATACTATCGATACACAGTAGCGTCGCCTACCTAATAATTTCCAATGAGGCTTTGAATTTAAGATTCTGAATTTTCATTATGATACATTGAATAACAATAATCTAAACCTTTTGCCCAGATTTTTTTGGCTGTAACTGTACATATTAAACTTCATCAGTTATTACTTAAACCACATTTTCTATGTATGTTGTCTTTTCTTTATCATCTCATATCTTTTACTTCTCAAACAGTATACATTTTCTGAATATGTAATTTCGATTTGTGTAACTCCTATACTGCACTTTGCATACCTTTTTTTCTCAGCAGATTACGTTTTTTATGAGTTTAATGTTATTATCTTTGGAAAATAAGCTCCAGTGTCATAACCCATGAGAAATAGGTCTATAACCTCTAGAGGTCATCAAAGGTTAATAATCAGACTTCAAGGTGAATAATAAAGTGCAGTGCCATTCAAAAGCTATGAACCTACTGAGAAAGACTATGCAAGAAACATGTAGTAAAAATCATTCCAGTGACCTCTAGAGCAGCATTTCTTAACCTTTTTTGCCTTGCGGTTCCTATTTTTGGCTTGAAATTACTCGCGGTCATCAATTGTGGTGTAAAACTAAAAGGATTCTATAGATAATTTATTTTTATTTTCAAATACATATAAGCAATTAGAATTGTGCTAATTGTTTGACAGATTATAGATTTTATCTAATTAGCTCTCTTATAACACACTTCGAACTTACTTTAAAAAGATTTCTAACACCTGAAGGTCCTCTATAAGCATTTAAGATCTGTATCAAAACCTACATACATTACAGAATCATATAATAATAAAATAGTTTCTATTTTAAAATAAAAGTTATAAATTGCTTAAATTGACGATTATTATACTCAATTATAATGATAATAATGTATAATAATCGTCAATTTATACAATTTTTAACTTTTATTTTAAATAAGAACTCATTTATGACACTTTCTTGCCTATGTATATTTTATATTAGTTTCTATTTTAAGTTTAAATGTACTTATATTGTAACAAAGTAACATACTAGTAGGCCAACTTAAAATGGACCACTCGTATATGTTGCATACAAGCATGATAGTGCATACATCGTATCCAATAAAAAGATTCTGTTCCTGTACTTTTTACTTAACAATTTCAATACTGATATTCAGAGGGAGGTGTGACCTTGCTAAAGGTATAGTTGATGTTCAGTTTTGTGTGACAGCATGTATAAAACTTTGAAGAGCGACCATCACTTGTCTTGATTTTATAGACACAATCATATGAGATGGTGTATATAACTAGATAACTACCCATTTAGCAAGGACTACCTTACTCTGCTGATAATTAAAAACAATATTATAGCAAATTAACAACATGTACCACAAAGATGTTTGTGCAGGTTTTAGTATTCTGTCACAATAGTTCAGTTTGTTGCTGATAATATTTGCAGTTAGTTGTTTTATATATATGTACATACTTTATTATTGACAATTCATGAATCTTTTAATATTCGAATGAATACAACAGACTAGCATAACCCCATTGAAAAACCAACGGACCCATCTCTGGTTTGTTTCAGCTATCAATGCAGTAAGAAATTTACAAAAGTTGAGTAGCTAGTAATGTCAGCAATCTGCGTGTGTACCACATACCATGCATGATTGCACTCTAAACAAAAGTGACCAAGATAAACTGGCAAGATGGGAAAGGAAGATCATAAGAAGAATATTAGGAGGGAAAAAAGAAGAAGGGATCTGGAGAAGAAGAACAAACCGGGAGGTATTGGAAGACCTTCAAGGAACAGATATTATAGGAATAGTGAAAGCACAGAGGTTAAGATGGCTGGGACACCCTAAGACGTATGACAGAGGAGAGAATACCAAGAAAGCTCATAAACCCACTAATCGACGGCACAAGAAGGAAGGGACAACCAAAAACCAGATGGTTCGATCAGGTGCGACAAGACTTAGAAACACTACAAGTGACAAATTGGCAGGAACAAGCAACTGACCGAAAACAATGGAAGAAAATAACACAACGAGCCACAGGCCTTAACGGCCTATAGTGCATATATATATATATATATATATATATATACATAGTAGTGATGGGAACTTGGGTGTCGAGTGTCGTGATACTGTTCGTGGTCGTGACACTTGAAGTGTCGCGACACTTCGTGTCGAACAGTATCGCTCTTATTAGAGTGTAATTCGAAGTTGCTTGATCATTCTTACAAAGAAATTAAAGGCAGATTTGTTGAACTGGCCAACAATCATTGAATAAGACATACATATAAAACTATTTTGTTGTAGATTTTTTAGTTAAAATTATAAATTCATGAATTATTTGCAAAACATTAATTTAAAAGCCGAAACCTGAAAAGTTGACGCACGCCTCCGTGGTTCGATGGCAAACCGTGGCTTGCTAAACTGCACGGGCTGGTGGAATGCAAGATCGAACCCCGTTACAAGCATAACTTTTTTTAAAATTTTATTTGTTATTATTCTTTTATTCGAAAAACGTACAAGAAATAATACATTACAAATAAAAAATAAAGATACCCAATTAATAAGACATTGTCTTATTAATTGGGTATCTTTATTTTTTATTTGTAATGTATTATTTCTTGTACGTTTTTCGAATAAAAGAATAATAACAAATTATTTAAATTGTTTTGCAACTATTAATCTCACCGACTTTTATTCGAGAACGAACTATTTGGCATATTTTAGATTTCCCATACTAATTTTCTATAACAAATGTTAGAACGAATGCGGTGTATAAATAATTTAATGTCTTTTAATGTACTTAATGCATAAATATATAACCAAAACAGAATTTACTCATAAACCTAATTGTTTTTTAATCCCTAGTTTATGATTTACGTATTAGCTATGAATCTTGACTGTTCGTTTCAATTATATTATATGAACTAGCGCATGCATGTGTAAATGCGAAGTATCGTTAAAGAGTCATGAAGGAGTCGACACTTCACACGGCTAATGGTTTCGACTCGCAAGTGTCGTGATACGCGGGTGGTATCGCGAACCCAACACTAATATATAGCCATAATGATTTTTGAAGAAATGACTCCCTAGGGTTTTCAGGATTAAAAATATACTCATGCACCTTTTTGGGGTAAGGCCCACCTGCCTGTAAAATCTCAGCTTACTAGGTCACCTAGTTTTAGAGATATTTTTCAGTGGACATTGAAACTGGCTATTATTATATATTTGATTATTTAAATAATAAGGGTTGTCCAGTTAATAGATGTACAAAAATCTTCAAGGTGTCAGTAATACGTGACGTGAAAAAAGATGAATAACCATTACCTACTTAAACATCAACTCATATACTCTTAAGCTTTACTGCCAACTTGAGTTTGAATACATCTGTGCAATATGTCGAGACCAGAGAATGAACAGTTTATAAAGAGAGTTGCACAACTCTCTTTAAAGTGTTAAAGTGTGTCTCTAAAAGTGCACACTTTTACTCAAATCGAGTCGGTAAAAAGAAGAACCTCACTGTCCGGCATTCTATAAAAGAAGGAAAAACTTGGTCCGCCATTGACGACGGCTATGAAGATATACAAACTGTTATTTACAAAACAATTCCCAGTAAGTCGACTAGAAAAGCTACTCCCAAAGTATTGGGCGCCGATTGCAAAATGTTCGAAAACTATCCATCGATTTCTGTGCGAGTTGCTGCAAAAGGATTAAATTTGGCAAAGTCAACTCTTGCCGATGTTAAAGTTAAGAAACCTGGCATTAAAGCACGCATGAAACCAAAAGCTTCTAAATGTATAAAAAACCGGAAAGGATGTGTAAATGCAGGTTGCTGATCAATTCACAGAACTGCTCGTCGCAAAGTTCTTGTTTTTAATGACGAAACCTATATACCTGTTGATCCGTTAGATATTAGGTGAAATAGATAAGACGAAATACTCAGAAAGGAAATAATCCACCAAAAACTCTGAATGGTTTTAATCGAGTCTCCAGGGGAATTATGGAGAATGTAGCTGAAAAGTCAGGAAAACGAATGTTGAACAGTGCTTGCAAGATTCTTCGTGTAATTGTTTACTGAGCAATTGATGCTGTTGGGAACTGACAACGAATATAATACATTTAATACTCTGTCATAATATAAAGTTGTTCTTTAATCTGTCCTATTGGTATAAGTAAAAATTTACATTTACAAATGTACGTCTATTAACCGGACAACCCTTAGAAGCAAAAAGTTGAATTTTGTCTGTTTGAGAAATTGAGTAGTGCTTAGTCTAAGGAGGGTGCCACTGCTCACATCACTTTTGACTAGTTCTTAATCATTTCTTTTTTAGTAATAAAAAAATAAATTTTTTATATTTCTAAACACAAAAGACACTACAGTTTTCTTATAACACTCATACAAAATGTAATAGTATATTGTATATTGTATAGTGTATATTTAATACAAATGTGGAAAAGGCTTTATTGCAGAATGAGTATGAAGTGGAGCACAAGCGACATCAAGTTCCTATTATACAAGTTTTGCAATGGCTTTTTCTGCAAGTATGTTACATACTGTGTTTTTCTATAAAAGTAAAGAATGTTCAAATTTAATAAAAGTTATTGTAAATATCGTACTTCTTTACATGTTTTTATTAGCATTAGGGAAGATCTTTTCCACACTCACATAACAATAATTACTGTGGATAATCTTTTAACCGCACTCATGTAACTACTTTCAGGTGTACTTTCAATGTCACACTGTGGGGGCGAAAGATAGGGAAGAGCACGCAAGCCCTATAATCAACTAAAATAAATAATTTTTACAGGTTGTTGTTGTTCATATGTACTTTTTAAGTTATATGAATTGATATAACAATGTTAGAGCATTATTCATTAAGTGCAATTAATGGTTTTTGGCATTATATTTCATATAGGTTAAGGAAAATCTATTTTCTTTATTATACCTGCAGCTCATTAGAAAAAGCAAGAGAATTTATGTTATTCCAGGAAAGGTATTCTAAATCTGTATTGTACTATATTTAGAAGTACATGGGAAGACTTTTTAAAATTAGGGTGACAGGGGTTTTTCAAAGTAATTCAATTTTACTCTTCTGGTATAGGAATATAAGTAGTATCGTCACTTAATCATGTATTTTATACTACAATGAGGGATTTGAATATTTAAAATAACTTCCAAGAAAGAATTTCGAAAATATTTATAAGTCGGCATTAATAAAGGAATAACTATAACTTAAGAAATAACAGTACTTTTTACAATAATTGCCAGGACCCAATATTTCATTCAAGAATATTCTCCGTTTTATTAAAAGGTTTCATTCATGTTGTTTGTCAGGATGCTTGTGCTTTGTTAAATTTTTATTATTTACAGTTATTAGAAAACCCCCAACTTCTTAAGGGGTGGTATTGTCGTTTTTAACAGTTGTGATATAAGGTGTATATAGTGTGCATGTTACAATAATATCTTCACATCTTCACAAAAATGAACAAGTTTAGAAAAAATATAGACTTATATTTAGCATTAAAAAGAACCAATAGTGAATTTAATGATCATAATGTACTTTTAAACTTAATTTTGCCTCACATTGGTGTAACAGAACAAGAAAAAATATAACTAAAGAACATTTAAGGAAGTTTTGTGTTAAGTTTCATTCTAAGTGGGTTGAGTGTAAATACTCCGAAGTGTGGTTTTTAAAGAAGAACATAAATTGCCTGGAAAGCCAGCATACATGGCCTACGTTTGTAACAGGTGAATCTTCATCATCTTCCCATAAAAGATTTTCCTCTTTTAAATCATTTGAAGAGTACTCTGTGTCATCAAAAAGACGAAAAACCCAGCGAATTCGACAGGATTATTCATCCACAGAGTTGGCATTTGCAACAAAAATGAGTATGAAAGCAAATGGCAATGTTTATATTTCCAAAATTATAGATCATTTGCTACAATATCCGGAGAAAGCCGAAGACTATGGGATTTTTACCAAAACAAACAAACATCAAATAATCAGCTATATTCAAAAGACAAGGCTTTGTCAATTTTTGTTGCTTCAAAACTCACCCGAGCTCAATATAACTTTCTACAATATAATGCAATAAGATCTGGGGTAAATTTACAGCCATCATATTACCAGATCCAGTTGGCAAAAAAAACTGCTATCCATTCATTGAATTTTATTTACCAACATGTCCGCTACCATTCAACTTCAGTCTCTTCTTGACCTTGCTGTCAGAAGACTTTTGGAATTCTTGATGGAGAATAATTTTCCCATAAATGGATGGAGCATCAGGATTTTCACAATATAAACAAAAATGTGAAGACAAAATTGAAGACAGTAGCATTTTCCTAGCAAGTCTAGTACCTCTAAAACTTATTTCTGAGAGTACCAGTGAAGTTACCTGGAAAAATCCGACACCCTCTTCTACACGATACTGCCGACCAATAGCGCTGGAATTTATAAAGGAAAGTCCAGAAGATACTCGTCGAGTTGTAAAAGTCCAGTCAATATCAAATCGATATATTAACCACTTTGAAGTTCGGGGAAAATGTACGAGTGAAGCACCAATTGTTTATGACGATGGTAAATGGGAAGATTGTATCAGTAGTTACTGAGAGTAGCTCATCAATGTGCTGTCATATTTGTAATGCAAAACCTAGTGAAATGAACAACATTTTAGAAAAAAAAAACAATAAGACCAAAAACGTTAGAATATCTTCACTTCACGCTAGAATTAGAACCATGGAGTGTTTACTTCATATAGCCTACAAGTTAGATTTTAAAAAATGGTCAGCAACTACGGCAGAACACAAACAGATGCGTTTGAAGAAAAAACCAAAATTCAAAATCAATTTAAGAATATGATGGGTTTGTTGATTGACGTAGTTAAGCAAGTCTTTGGCAGTACTAATGATGGAAACACGGCAAGAACTTTTTTCAAACCCAGTTGAAACTGCTCGTATAACAGGTTTAGATGTACATTTAATTAAGCGTTTTGCAATAATATTCCAAGCTATTGCAAATGGCGAAACAATTAATGTTTTAAGATTTCAAGAATTTGCTCTTGAAACCGCTAAAAAGTATGTTTCCTTGTATCCTTAGTATTATATGCCACGAACAGTACATGCTCTTTTAATTCATGTTCCTCAAATAATACAACATGCTTCATTACCTATAGGAAAATTATCGGAAGATGCGCAAGAAGCGCAAAATAAAGATATTAGAAAATTTCGAGAATTGCATTCCAGAAAAAGTAGCAGGAAATCAACCATCCAGGACATCGTCTACAGACTGCTCGTGACATCAGATCCATATATAACGTCTATAACACCAGTCCTTGTCAATACAAAAAAAAAACTTTATGGCCTGAAACTTTACAACTTTTGCAAAATGATCAAATGAGTCACGAAGATAGAAAATATCGAGCTTTCATTTTCAGATGAGAAAGAATCCGCAAACGAAGTACGTCTTAGCAGAAGCAGCTCCTCTTCTGAAGAGAATTAAAAAGTAGAAGAAATCACGTACGTTTGTATATGTTAATAATGTTAATATATTTTGATAAATGTTTCAATTTTTTCATGTAGAGCTAATTTTGCAAATAATATTTTTGTATATATATGAAAAATTATCACTCCGACAGGGAATCGACCCAGGGGTTATTTACCTTATGTCTTAATTGGAAAATTGATACCTATCTTAAATTATAATTTTACAAAAGCATTGCAAGTTTGAATACACATATACAAATATACATATGTCAAGCTGTCTATTTTTATTTTTTAATTTAACTTTCAAAAGGCTATACTATACCAAAATGCTAATCAGATATGTAGTATAATAAAAGAACACTACAAAGATTCAACCACGATGCTTCATCAACAACTATGCATGCAGTAATACGAATAATGCCGGTAAAGACTTCTTGCAGTACCTACAATAACGGCTTTTAACTTTTTAAGTTGGATCGAGTTGGATTTGGTTTTTGTATGAAAATAACCATGAAGCTTTGGTTCTTTCTTCGACATAAATTTTAAAGCGGACATACGCGGACGTTTTTTTAAAACTCCAGTAAAAGTTAAATTTTAGCAAAAAAAGCTCTTGACACATTAGGATTTCTTAAAATAAAACCTACAAAACATTTTCATGTTTTTTTAAGTTGTTTAGCTACAAATACTATGGTCTCTTTTTCATTTTAAATTTTGGTTTCAATAAGTTCCATACAACAAAAGTAATTTAATTTTAAATCTCAGTCTGGAAATGTCGAGAAATTGTTAATTCAAAGTAGTGACAACTTTAAGCATCAAAATTTTTAACAATAACAAAGATTTTTAAATTTTGCTACCGGTTCTAGATGCCCTGAACATTTTATAATCAAACGCCAATATGTTTTTTATTCTTTACACAAGTTGGATTTTTACCTCCTTGCGCGGTTTTTGTTAAGGCTCGCCCCACAGTGTGTCAATCTTCTTGCCAGAAAAACTGCCTTTCCGACTTTCAGAGAAAAAAAGTATTTATTTAATTACTGTTCATTTATAGGCTTATCTGATTCTGTAAACAAATCCATGGATCCATGTAATAACTTTTATGGATATTCATGTAGCAATTGGATGTCAAAAACTAAAAAACCTGAACACGAACCATTTTGGAATCATTGGCAATCTGTAAATAAGAAAATACTTGACAGAATTGAAACAATCCTGAAATCACAACATTTTACTCAAAATCATCTAATTAAAGCACAAGACATGTATAAAGCTTGCATATCTAACAAAATTCCAGAAATAAAATACATAAGCAGTTTAAGAGCTTTTATAGATGATTTTGGTGGTTGGCCAATTATTAATCCAAGCTGGAATGCAAGTAATTATAATTGGACCGGTAATATTGCTAGTATAACCAGAATACTTGGAATTCATCCACTTCTAAAAATGCATGTATTTATTGATTTATATAATACTTCCCAACATATTTTCTATGTAAGGGTAAGTTAATTATTGACTATTTCCAAGTGAGTAACATTTTATGGTTGTTTTAGATAGAGCGAGGGGAATTAATCTTACCACAAGCTATACTTGTTAATTCGCAGAAGTATAGGCATTATATCAAAGCATATCTGGTATGGATATTAGAAACTATTCGTTATTTATTTCCAAATCAGGTACCACCTAATGAGTTGGAGATGGAAGTTACAAAAATGGTTAATTTTGAAATTCAGTTAGCTAAACTACATTTTTATAAAGATAAAAGTGAAAAAATTACTTTAAACAAGCTTTACAAGCAGATTCCTATAAAATGGGATGAAATATTTAAAAAGCTTTTTAATGATACACCTGTTAATATTAGTTTAGATAACAAAGTGATTATTAGAAATAGAAGATATTTAATGAAATTGCTCCGTTTGATGTCTAAAACTAAAACAAAAACTGTAGGTAAGTAATGATACCGCATAACTAAAATCTTTGAAAGAATTTTAATGCCTGAACAATTGATAAACTTTATTGTCAATGTCAAAGTTTGACCTTTGTTGAGTTGAGTACGAGTGTCGTTTTTTTTTTCAACCTCCGATAGGCTATAAATAAAAGACAAATGTATATAAAAAAATCATTTTATTACTAAAAGTTCTGTATACTTATGGTTACTTTTCGACATACTTACCAAAAAATTGAGGCATTTGTCGTATTTGTGGACAAGCTTTCCAATACCATCTTCATAAAATGTTGCCGCCAACGCATTTAAATGAATGTTGCCGTTGTCTTGAAGATCCTCAGTAGTTTATTGTGAAACATTGTTTACGTTTGCGGAGAGCCAGTCAAAACAAGAGAAGAAAAGAAGAGGGAGAAGAATGCTGACTTCTGGAATTTGTTCTGATCCATGACAAACCCGTCCACACAGTACTGTTGCTACCCAATGGCTCTTTGAGCAATTTCAATGGGACATTTTCGATCACCCGACATACAGTCTCGACCTACCACCGAGTGATTTTCATCTTTTCCCTGAACTGAAGACGTGGCTAGGAAGACAGTGCTTCCAAACTACCGAGGATCTTCAAGACGTCAACACTCATTTAAATGCATTGGCGGCAACATTTTATGAAGACTTTATAGTGAGTATGTCGAAAAGTAACCATAAGTATACAGAACTTTTAGTAATAAAATGATTTTTTTATATACATTTGTCTTTTATTTATAGCCTATTGGAGGTTGGAAAAAAAAACGACCCTCGTAGTTTAGTTTTATGAACAATGATGAAAACAATCTTATTAACATAAATTATACAGGGTGTCAATGTGGAAACCTTCATCTGGGATATGTGAATGTTTGGTGCATTCCTCCTAATAGCCTATCATCGAGGTAACTAAAATAGGCTCTATTTGATATTGAGATGTTTGATATGTCTGTTTGCTTGAACTTCCGGGTGTTCATTTCCCGTCCGAAAATACGAATTGAGATACGCTCAATTAGCGTGCACTGGTATCAGCAAGGTTACTATCCATCCTCTATTAGCTTTCCAGGATAGTACCGGAGCTATAAATGTGCTCACCAGAGCGCGGGGCGCCTTCCCCGAGAAGTTGTAAGTTCCCCGGTATGTATCCCTTTTAGGTTGAAGTTGTCTTGAACACAAGAGGCTATATATTCGCTTCAACACCCCTCAAGCGTAATAGCTCTAGAGCTGCTTCAGGTCACAGGACTCAGTCTACAGTCAAGACATATGGTGATCTGAATAGTTTCTGGAACACACTACCTGGCGGCATGCAGTTTCCCATTGACCAGAATTTACCCCTTCTGACCGAGATAAACCTCACTTCAATTCTCCTCCATAAGTTTCAGTCGGACAGCGGGCACTTAAACCATAAAAGACCTTATCCCAGGTAAGAATCAAATCATCACACACCTGTTTTTGTATTAGCAGAACTTTGTCTGCAATGTTTATGAGTATTCATCGAGATACACTTTCGTGTAACTCTACCACACATTTTTTCCTGTCTTGAGTCACCGTTGCCCAGATACCTGGGATTGGATTATTTAAGATTCCAGTTCTATGGGTGGACGCCATGTGGTCTGCTCAGCCCACCCCACTCATCTGGGATATGTTGGAACCAGGAAAGACATCAAAACTTAATTTGAAGGGAATGTAGGATAGCAAAGGGAACATCGAATCGTAGTATAGAATCACCCCCAGGTGGCTGACATCTGAACTTTAAAATTTCTAATAGCATGACACTCTTTGTGACTCCTTAATGAAGATTCCTTAATTGGTACTTTTCACTTGCGCAAGAAAAATCCAAGTTGATCGTTTTTGTTTTCAAATGATTTCCGGTTTGAATGAAAAAGTTTTAATTTCTGTACTGTCTATTAGATATGTTATCTTCTATTTTAAATCACTCTGCTAGGAATGGATCTGCACTGTATGACATTCCACTGCCGTTCTTCATACATAGGGTTTTACAAATGATGGACTTTAGCTGGCCCCAAAGAAGGGATTCTAAGAGGAAAGTCCCTTGATCTGGGGATCTTGCGGATCATTCCATTCATTCATATTGCCCTGAATGTTTTGCAGATTTTCCAATTTTTTTGAATGATAGGAGTTTAATAAATAATGGCTGAATGTTACTGTCCCCCAATATCCTGACCCAAACATTAATTTTTGGACAGTCGTGGTCATTAATGGAGTGATTTAAAACCAGTGTTTTTTGAAAAAATTAATGGAGCTTTCAACAGAAAGATGAAGATGACTTGCTTATTTTGATAGCTAATAGTTTTATTCTCTTCTCCTTATTATCATCCAAGACAAAAAGTAACGGTGCTTCTGAGTGAAATCAATACTGTCAATCAAAAATGTTATTGAAGCGCTATTGACCAATTTACCAAGCGACATTGGAGGCACGTCTATATAATTATGTGAATTGTGCAAATGTTCACTAACTAAATGTGTAAAAATTTCATAATAATTTAATTATAAAAGGCAAAAATGTTATAAAAAATTTTTTTTGTAGGCAATAAACAATAAAAGAAAGTGTTCTTGAAAATGCTCCCAACGTGTGAGCGAAACGTCGACATAACCATGTAAAACTGTGTTAATTAATTTAAATAACCTATACCCAAGAATCAAATATATTTTATATCTATATATAAGGTTAAAGAATAAGAAAATTTATATATATATATAAATTTCCGGAAAATTGTGTGATTGTCATGGATACAATTCAAATTTGAATTTTTCTATTGGTTCTCGGCATCGTCGTACGATTCTCATTACAATCTGTCAGTTTTAAAAGGTTTTTCACAACTCCAATTGTTAACTATAAAACTACTATTAATAAATAACCTTCTGATAGCAAAAGTGTGCACGACATTAGTTGCTGCTTAAAAGATTTTTCACAACTCCAATTAATATTTATTAGTAGTAGTTTAATAATCAACAATGGGAGTTGTGAAAAACCTTTTAAAGCTTTGACAGATTGCAATGACAATTTTTAATTTCAAACTGTCTAAATTTGACAATTTGGGAGCAAGGCTCGTTCACAATCAACTCCGACTGCTAGTCTGCGCCTGCTAGATTCACTTGGTTTGGTTTCTTCTTTTTTTTGGTTTAGGTTTAGGTATAATAATATTTTTTACTTTGTAATATTAACTAGACTAATTAGAAATGGTAGCTTTATTTATTTTGACTTCACTTTGGTCTTGATTTGAAATTTGTAAATTAGTGGTCACAATCAAATTTAAAAGTGTTCACCAACAAATTTGTATGGTAGAATCAAAGCTACTATTGTTATAAGCCAACTATTAAATATTATTCATTTAATATGCTTTCATTCAAACATATAATACTAAAAATTGCACATACGAGGATAGATCGGAATATTTCTAGAATGAACCACAAGGTGGCGTTATGTACGCATGCTTATCACTTGTTTTGAAAGCGCTATGGTTCGTACAACAGTTGTCAAATTTTCAACCGGATTGGATCTAAACACATGCCGTTACTATGGTCGATTCAAGTAAACAATTTGTGCATTTTCTTAATCATGAATAAAAATGAGTTCCGTGCAGTGATAAAACATTTCTTTTTTAAAGGCTTAAATGCTAAACAAATAAAAATGGAATTAGATGAAGTTCATGGTGAGTCTTTGCCTTCGTATGCAACAGTTGCAAACTGGGTTGCTGAATTTAAACAATTTGCTGAATTTGGCAAACCAAAAATAGCTACCGATGAAGAAACAATTGAAAAAGTCCATGAAATGGTGATAAAGGATCGCCGAATAATGTTGAGAGAGATATCAGAGAAAGTACGCATTTCATACGACCGTGTAGATTGCATCTTACATCAACATTTGGACATGAGAAAGCTTAGTGCTAGATGGGGCCACGTCAGGTGATAATCGATCAAAAGCAAGTTCGAATGACAATTTCTCAGCAATGTCTAGACATGTTCAAACGTAATGAAAAAGTTTTTTTGCGACGTTTTATAACTGTTGAGGAAACGTGGATTCACCACTACACTCCGGAGACCAAGGAGCAGTCAAAGCAATGGACAAAACGTGGTGAGCCAACTCCAAAGAAGGCAAAGACGATTCCATCTGCTGGGAAAGTCATAGCTACCGTATTTTGGGATTTCGGAGGAATAACTTTTATTGATTACCTGCATCATGGGAGGACAATAACAGGCGAGTATTATGCGTCGTTATTAGACAGACTGAACAAAGAAATCAAAGCTAAAAGTCCTCATTTGGTAAAGAAAAAGGTCTTGTAACCACCAGGATAACGCCCCATCCCACAAGTCTGCAATTGCGATGGCAAAACTGCACGAACTACGATTCCAGTTAATTGAACATGCACCCTACTCGCCAGGCTTGGCTCCGTCGGATGTCTTCTTGTTCCCAAATCTCAAAAAATTTTGAAGGTTTGGATAGTTCTTATTTTTGTGAAGGGTTGAAGGGGCTTGAAAAGCATTGGACTAAATGTGTAGAACTGAAAGGAGACTATGTAGAAAAATAAATACGATTTTCCCCAAAAAAGTCTTTTTTCCGTCTTGTTCTAGAAATTTCTTGATCTATCCTCGTAGAAAAGGAATTATCTTTAAATAAATTTGTCTTCTATTTTTTAATGTTATACATTCTAAGAATATAATCTATGTTTTAAGGTGCATTTACAAAAATTGAATCGGATAGATTAGTTTACTATTTTGGTCATTGTCGTTGACATTAGAAAAAGACAGCCACCTAATGAAAACATTGTCCATACTGCCACCTATGTAATAGAAGTGAGACTTTTGTGTCTGTCTATCAAACATCAATAAAAACAAACTTTTATTTAAAAAGAATTTGTTACTTCATTCATTTTTTGTTATTAGTTCTTTTATGACAATTGTATGATACACTGTTGTATCATCCTATATTTTTATCATTTTTCAAGAATTTATAATTTATTTTTCTGTTATTACAGCTAATTATCTAATATGGAGCATAATAAAAACTCTATCAAGAGATACGACTAACTATATGCGAAGTCTAAGTTTTATGATGGATAATGTAATATTTGGTATTAAAAAAGATATATCACGTACAGAAGAATGCCTTAAAAGTGTTATAACATACATGGACCTTGCTTTAATTCCGAAATATTCTAATCTTTTCCTATCTTCAGACATTCTTACAGAAGCAAGTAATATGACTGAAAGTATTAAATTAGAATTTATAAGGCTGCTGAGGCAAAACTCCTGGCTCAATAATAAAACTAAATATTTAGCGATTGAAAAAATTAATTCTTTAGAATACGTTGTTGGTTTTCCAGAATGGTTGAATAATAACTCATTACTAGAAGAAATATTTGATAAGGTAAGTTTAGTTTTTATTGTATAACTGGGAATTATTCAAACTCCGATTTTTAAATTTTTAGGTGAATATATCAAATAATCATTTTACAAATATGTTGCAGCTAAGATCTTTAAAAATGAAAAATTCATTTGAGAAACTACAGCAACCTGTACGTTTTGAGTAAGTAAGCTGATTTTGAAATAACGTTGTTACAGATGTTAACGTATAATTTTCACTCACTTTGCCTAAAATGCATCTTATCTGACTTTTAGAAGATTAATTATGTTTATTCTATATTCTTCTGTAATAATATAGAATATTGAGTAGGATTCATTATTTAACGTAATTAAACATATGTGAGCGCGGACGAAAAAAGGGACCTATTCTGTCAAAATATCGATTTTGAGTTAGAAAGTTTGCTCTTTTCAATGAGATTATTCCCAGGCCTCTAGTACAATTACTCGCGTCATAATTTGCAGTTTAGTTATTGCACCCTAAAAAGTGTTCACTAAACTTTAAAAAAGTGATTCTAATTCACTATGCCGTTCTTTTCTTTGCATGAGCAACCGTTATCCCTCTCAGAATTTTAAGTCATTAGCAAATTTCTTCCAGTTTTGAATGGAAAATAGCAACATCAGTTTCTTTAAAGGTCGGATAATTTACTTTCAGGCACAATTTCCGTATAGTTATGGGTCAAATAAATTAACAGGTAGCAAGTACATAATTGCAGTATTATTCAGAGAATTGTAAGATCTTGAAAGTAGATACTGGAATATTAAGTTCTAAAAGGAAAGGACATAACATTTGCACAAAAGTAGTATTTGTAATAGATAGATGGGTAATAGAAACAGCGTTTGTATATTATTTTATACTACTAAATTAGAGCAAGTATATAATCGAAGATTATTTTAAAGGTTTTTAATAATAGTTAATTTTTAATAATTATTAATTACTAGTCTTTGATTTTCTTGTTAATGTGTGATTTTATAACATAACTTTATTATGAGAAGACAACTAATTCTCTTGTTTATTATTACCAGCCTTATTATGTGGAACTCCATAATCATGAAATAAATAAAGATTAGTAAAAAGTTTCACAGTATTTATTAAAATATAACCTGACAATATTGTTTCGACAGCTAAGCTGTCATTATCAAAGCTAATATAAATATAAACAAACACGTCGCTAAGGTAGATACAAAAATAGGTAACTAGATAAAAATAATAATAATCAGAATTAAATATCTAACACTTCCAGTAACGGAGAATTACTGAGCTCAAGTTGTTCATTCATTAAAGGTACCCTGAGTTTGTGTTTGTATATCTCAAAGGCTTCTAAAATGTCTAATTTTGCGTTTGTTATTACAAAAATGTAGGAATTTAATATTACTTTGAGGAGTCATTGTGTGATTTTGTTCTAAAAGGTGTTTGGCATAATTAGATTTTTCAGGGTGTTTATTTTTGTAATGACGTATGTGTTCTTTATATCTTATGTCAAAATTTCTAAGTGTTTGTCCAATATATACCGAACTACAAAAAGAACAATTTAAACGGTAAATGCCAGATTTCATGATATCATGTGTTCTGTCTTTAGCATTAAATAAAAATGAATAAGTGTTACTGTTGGTTTTAAATGTTATTTTATAATTGTTGGTTTTTCTTAGTATATGTGCAATTTTTTTCTGATATTTTGCCAAAATGTGGTATAGATATGTAATTTGTGTCTGTTTGATTGTCAATGGGATATATTCTTTTGATTGCTAACCTATAATCTTTTTGTTTAATTACGAGGATGGGTTGAAAACTTCTCGGCCTGAGGTGGAAAACAGTATTTTTAGGGGTTGATTTTGATTTTATTTCTCAATAAAATCTCCTTTGAGCTCGATGCACTTAGTCCAGCGATACTCTAAGCGATTCAAACCATCTGCGTAAAAGAAAACGTTAAGGTCTTCAAAATATGCGTTTACAGCATCAATGATTTCAAGATTAGACAAAAATTTGCGCCCTCCAAGCCATTTTTTCAAATTTGGAAACAAGAAGAAATAGCTGGGAGCTAGATCAGGCAAGTACGGTGCGTGATTTAACAATTCGAAACCAAGTTCATGGATCTTCGTCATTGCAATTGCCGACCGGTGAGGAGGAGCATTGTCTTGATGAAACAGCACCTTTTTCCTCATCATGTGTGGACGTTTTTTAGCGATTTCTTCTTTTAAATGATCTAGTAAGTTAGCGTAGTATCCACCTGTGATACTTCTTCTCTTTTCCAGGTAATTAATAAAAAGTATGCCCCGGGAATCCAAAAATACCGTGGCCATCACCTTGTCGGCCGATGGAACAGTCTTAGCCTTTCTTGGTGGTGGAGAATCACCATGTTTCCACTGTTTGGATTGTTGCCCATCAACCCATGTCTTCATCAACAATCATCAACGGTAATAAATCGTCGCATAAAGTCTTCTGGATCACGCCGAAAACGCTGCAAACACTCTTTTGAAACACTGACTCCTTGTTTTTGATCAATTGTGAGCAGTCGCGGCACCCACCTTGCACACATATTTTTCATCTCCAAATTCTCGTGTAAAATTGAATGCACGCATTGTTTAGATATGCCTACAGTATCAGCTATTTCCTGCAATTTTAATCGATGGTCGTTTAAAACAATAGCGTGCACTTTTTCAACCATTTCTTCAGTGGTAGCAGATTAGGGTCTTCCCGAACGCGGCGCACCATCGCAGCTTTTCCCACCTCGTTTAAATTCAGCAGTCCACTTTTTTACAGTGGAAAATGAAGGAGCAGATTCTCTCAGAGTAGAATCCAGCTCCTTTTTAATTTCTGTGGCAGTTAAGCCTTTCAAAACAAAATATTTTATAACAGCACGATGTTCGTGTTTTTCTATTCTTCACAAATAACTTGCAACAAACACTTTAGCAGACAGATACACATGAAGTTATGAAGCAATCAATCTTTTTGACATTGCAGATTCGACTTTATGAAGGTTAGAACTTTACGGCTGTTAAAAAATTTATGCACTCAGAGCGCCTTCTCTGGGTCAGGCCGGGAAGTTTTCAACCCGCCCTCGTAAAGTGTCAATCATGCTCGGATTGAAATGATTTGCATGTGCTAGTTGTTCATTACAATCCGAACATGATTGACACTTTAATTAAACAAAAAGATTATAGGTTAGCTATCAAAAGCAAAACAAAATCAAAAAGCAAAACAGCGGGAAATTTGAAATAGAATATTGCTTAGTTTTCAAAATATTTACTGAAAAATATATAAAATTAATTTTTGTGATTTTGTACAAAATGCCAGTGTATCTTATGAACAATTTATAAATAGAATTAATAAATAATGCGCATTATTATGACACTATAATGTCACTATGATTCGAAAAATCTTAAAAGTTATTTTATATTGGCCGAATATCAACATCTTCGTCTGATTCGTTTGGTTGGGATTTTCCTTCCGATCCTAAATTTATATCTTTTCCACAATATCCTCTACTACTTTGTCTAATTCCCACCTTCGTTTTTCTTCATTAATTATGTGGTATACCTATGCAATCTTTCCATCGTTCTGCAGTAACAGTAGAAATCCCTTGATTAGGAAGATTTGTTCACGCCAGTAAGTGAATATATTGTATGTATTATTAGCTGCCATGTAATACTACATGATTCTTCACTTGTGCCCATATCAACTCGATTGGATTTAAATTACAAGCATAAGGGGGCAATCCTAATATGGTTCTTCCGCCACTTTTCACCATTTCATCAATTTTGACCATTAGGAATTACTTTTCCTATTGGATTTTTGAAGGATTGTCGTTCAGCCATAATTAAAATTAGGTACATACTAAAATATTATTACGTTTATTTAAACTGCAATTAAGATTGTTACATAAATCGTCATACCTGCACAGTAATAAGAATAGCGCCGGTAAGTTCTAAAAGAACTACTGTTTTAATAAAAAGAACGTGAGAAAAACTCGAACTAAACCATAACCTCGAAATTTGTCAGTATTAATATCTTAGACATAGATGTAGCGTTGCCGGATTTTAGGTATGAATTTCCGATTTCCCCTTTTGATTTAAAACTTTGTACATTAATTAATGAGCATTTTGTCACGTTAATTGTGAATGTACATTAATTATAGTTTCTTTTTACACACACAATAAGTTATATTTTCGTAGTTGAGCGAACGTAAGCCGTAACGTTTATTGTAGAACTGAAACAGTGCTTTACATATAATTTATGCACAAATTTACTTTTTTAAGTTGTGTGAATGTGCCTCGTATTTTAGCCAATCAACGCGAAGGTCAAGCTTGCCCTATACCTTCCTTCACTTTATTCTTAGGTGAATTCTACTATAGTTACTTATTTTTGTATCTACCTTAGCGACTTGTTTGTTTATATTTATATTACCTTTGATAATGACAGCTTAGCTGTCGAAACAATATTGTCAGGTTATATTTTAATAAATACTGTGAAACTTTTTATTAATCTTTATTTATTTCTCTGTAACTGTAACTAATTCTCTGTTATCGAAACAAGCACGGAGTTGCAAACTTTAAACTCTGTTTTCTTAGTAACATGATTTGGCACAATAGGTTCCTTTTCTGTCCGCAGTCAGACATAGAGAATAAAACTATGTTATTTGGTTGAGCAAAATGTTATCGTGAGTAAAGTAAATGTATTAAGTTATATATTTTGTTACATATTTTTATTTACAAATTATTTAATCAACATAATATAAACATTTTTTTACTGCCTTTTGTTTAGTTAAATTATTGTGGTGTCAGACATATTGTACATGATCTATTCTACATGAATTAATTTAAAAAACTTCCAGTTTCCAGATGATGTACAATATTTCACAAATTTTTAACTTTGAAAATCTGAACTTCTAAAAGACTTATTATATTGTTTCTGAGTCTTCAATACTTTGAAATATAAAACTATGAAACTACACTTCTCCAAGAAATTAACGCACCACCAAAAAAAAACCAAAAGTTTGAAGTTAATTTGTGTCTAGACCATGATTTCAATGATTTTTTTTTTGTATGATACGTTTTTTTATTCGAAAATGTGAATGTACTATTGTTTTGTCAAAGAAATTATTTTTTTATGAATACAGTGTGTAACAATTGCGACGTATTTTTTTTATAAAATTTGTAACACCCTGTAACGTTTAACAGTTACACCAGCAAGTAAAAATAATATCGTACTCTAGCCTTATCGTTTCTTAACATTCTTGTTTTTGATTCACTTTATTATCTCTATTAGTACCGGAAAAACCCAAGTTTATATAGCATGCTATGAAAAACAGGTAAATGTGAAAAGGCAGTTGACAGGAGTATGTTTATTGTGTTGATAGCTGTGTTTTTCCAATATTTTTGTCAATATGGAACTTGAAACATGAAATATTACTCGTGAAGAATGTGCCCAAGCATTAATATTGTCTGAAGAAGGTTGGAGTTATCGAAGAATTAGACAGGGATTTAATGTGGTTCATACAACTGTTTCATGAGTGATACAGAGATACAGGGAGACTGGAAATCATGTTTGCATACCGGGACAAGGAAGGAATCGAAAAAAAAACCCCAATTAATGACTGATATTTGAGACTTTCAGCTTTACGACAACGTTTTGTAGCACCACGAAGTCTACAAATTCAGCTACGGCAAGTAAGTGGTTTATAAATTAGTGGGGCAACCATTAGACAGCGACTTAGAGCATGTAATTTGAGACCTAAAGTTGCTGCTCGTGGTCCAGCTTTAACCAGAGAGCACCAGAGGGCTACGCTAAATTTTGCCAGAGAGCACGTTAATTGGACAGAGCCTCAATGGGAACATGTGTTATTTACAGATGAATCCCAATTTTGTCTTTACAATAATGATAGATGTCTTCGTGTATATAGACGTAATGAATGATATTCTCAGTGCAATTTCTCCAATACAACATTATTTGGGGGCGAATCTGTGATGTTCTGGGCAGGTATTTCTTTGACCGGTCGCACGGAACTTGCCGTCATAGATAATGGAAGCCTTACAGCTGAACGATACATACATGATACATGAAAACAACAGGTTTTAGATAACCACATGGTTCCATATGTGCCATATATAGGGCAAGGATTTATGTTAATGTAGGATAATGCCACACCTCATGTTGCTCGAGTTGTGCTAGATTATATGGAAGAAGTCGGAATTGATTCTATGGCATGGCCAGCAGAAGCCCAGATTTAAATCCAATTGAAAATCTCTGGGATAAACTTGGTAGAAGATTACAGGAGGAACGTAATCAATTAAACATCTTAGCAGACGTTGCGCGGAGACTGACTGGTTCAAATTTGAGAAGAATTGTACCAAAATGAAATACGGTCGCTTATTTTAAGTATGAATCGGCATTGCCAAGACGTTATTCGTGCTAGAGGCGGAAATACTCGCTATTGACACTCTTTTGTTTTGGCATTTTGTTTATGTTCATTTCATTTGTTGTTTTGATATTAACTTTACATAAATCATGTTATGCTATAAAATTGTGTTTTTCCGGTACTAATAGAGATAATAAAGTGAATCAAAAACGAGAATGTTAAGAAACGATAAGGCTAGAGTACGATGTGCATTCTAACTTGCTGGTGTAACTGTTAAACGTTACAGGGTGTTACAAATTTTATAAAAAAATACGTCGCAATTGTTACACACTGTATTCATAAAAAAATAATTTCTTTGACAAAACAATAGTACATTCACATTTTCGAATAAAAAAACGTATCATTGAAATCGGACACATGGTCTAGACACAAATTAACTTCAAACTTTTGGTTATTTTTGGTGGTGCGTTAATTTCTTGGAGAAGTGTATAAAACCCTAGATATCTGGGCCTTGAAAGTTTAATACATTAAAATTATAAAACTGACAAGAAAAGAAGCTTAATAGTTTAAGAAATTGAAGCCTCAATTTTGGACTCACAAACTTGAAAAGCTCTCCTAAGTCATTAATTTTGAAAAACTATGAAACCAAGATTTTTAAATTTTAAAACTTAAATCAATTACAAGGTGAAATATGTAGTAGACAATTTTTCCAAGGTTTGGATAAGCAAGCACATGAGTTTTGCCTGGAAAATTATTTTATTCACAATCCTATTGCAATATGTACAATTCAGACATTGTAGAAACCTTGGAAAGTAAGCTATTGCTATAGCAACAGCAAAGTGGTTAAAAATTTCCTTTACATGTCTGTAAAACTGACCAGTAAAGTCTTTGCCAACTTTTATTTATAAATAATTTAAAGGAAGACATTTTATCCGATTTAAATTTAGGTTTTTCTAAATGTATTTAACGCTAAAAATATCTTTTTTATTTGATATTATTGTTATTTTTATTTTCCGTATTTTATATTTAATAAATACGATGGAATGATTAATTTCCAATTTTAAAATACTGAGAGCATACTTTTATAACCAAGAGCTTGCTATCTAGGGTCGTACAATCTTACTTAAAACTTCTTTTGGCCGATAGATGGCTGATTGGAATTTATTATGACATTTTACAAACATTTTATTTTATAATTTATAAGTGAATACTGTTTATTATATGTTTGTTACTGTTTGTTATATTTTGATTATTTAAGTCTATATCTAATACTGGTGAAATAACAATTTTTCATATAAGTTATAATAATCCTGGTCAGAGATAATAATTTTTCATAATTCAAATTATGTCTTCATTAATATACATTAATCTTGGTGCTAAAGCACGATATTTCTAAATCATTAAACTATTAATATTATATGCCTTATGGTAATAATTCAAAAATCTAATTTAGCTGTGATTGTGGGTTAAATTGTCGCTAATCAGCGACAGCCTACTTTAACATAGCAAATTATAATTTAAGTCTAATGATTGTGAATAAAATAGTGTACAGGTTTCGTTGGTAAAGTAACAAACCTCCCGATATTGTTTGACCTCGACGTACCGTCTCGGTCGATGTCCTTTACCAACGATGTGAAGATGTCCTTTACCAACTCAACATGTAATATACTATTAGTAGTCTTAAAAAATATCTATCTGGACTGGTAAGAATGGAATGGCAGAGTGGAAAATTATGTTTCTCCAGACCACTATGGAATTTGTAAATTCTGAAATTAATTTTGATAATAAAAACTTAATATTCTAACTCTTGTTGAATAAATATTCTAAAACACTACCTACCTACTTATGTATTTTGCATGTATTTCAACTAGATATGGAATGAATATTCTGTAACAATACAATAAAATAACGGTTAGCCTTGATTCCATTGTTTACATTAAATGTCATACTTGTTTCAAGTTGTAAATACTGCTAAGTTTAAATTGTCTTGTGGTCTTGGAGAAAGCACAGTCTGCTACTCAGTTAGAATGGAAATTCAATGCTCATGGTTCCTCTCGCTCGCTTTCAGAACCTTCCACTCGCGTCGGGTTTGCTTTCTAACCTCGTTACAGAATATACTATACTTACACTATTTTATGAAATCAACTTAATATATAATTTTAATTTCACAGATGGCCTGGATCTCTATTTGATGTTAATGCCTATTACAGTATTCTACAGAATACTATTTGTAAGTAAATCATTCAAGACCTGTTGTTGTAATTACCTAATTATAAGGTAAAATTTAATTAACGAGTTCTTTTCATTATAATAAATTTATTCTTGATACCTGATAAAGCTAAGGTAACAAAAATATCTACTTACTATTGACTGTAGCATCAAGGAAAAAGTAATAGCTTTAAAGCTGAGTAATCACAGCAAAAAGATATGCAAGAGTATGTCACAGGCAGATAGTTAAATCCACCAAATAATTATATGATAAGTCGTATGTGACAGGGCAGATGGTAAAACGAAAATAAATTATGCGATTTTGCTATGTGCCTAGGCATTTACTACATGCTGTTGTTTAGAACAGACAGTTTAGTAAATGACTTATAGGTAATAATCAACACTGTTTGTGTTTGGACTTCTGGATAGAGACCTGCAAGGGCCAAATTTTGTAAATTTTTCCCAACTCCACCCAATTAATTTATCCCCTGAGCCCGAATACTTGAATTATTCTGCCCAAACCCGTTCGAAGCCCGATTATTTTTTAATAAAGTCTGAGTTAATCCGAATTCATTATAATAAAAATAAATAAAAAGAGTAATAGGTATAAAAAATTTAGTCACATAACGTTTTACGAGTACGTAACAATTGCATTAGCAAATCAAAACTCTTTTTAAATAATGAATTTGTTATTTTTATAAGAAAAAATAACTCACCGAAAATGCATTAGTAACTTATATTTTTTATATTGATATTGATATAAGTTATTTTTACTTTACTTGGATTTCTCTTTAAAGCACAACCCATAAATGTTCAAAATAAAAACTGAGTCGAAGGCCAGGTCGAGCCTCGGCCCGAATGTCAGGCTCGAGCTCGTACAGGTCTCTACTTCTGTATAAGTTTATTATTAAATGCATTATCGAATACATCACATAGCAATACAGTATTCTCTTAAAAAACAAACTAAATAAGTTATATAGGTAATTTATTAAATAACAAAAAAATAAATAAACACTGAATACATAAATTCATTAACTTCTCAAGTTCAAAATTTAAAAAAAATAGTAACGCGTCATTTATTAGTTAGACTTCCATGGCATCTGCTTCCACACAATTGCTTTTTTTTTGCACAAACATGCCTATTTCTTTGTAGAACATTCTTTTTTACAGGAGTAATTGGTGAATCCTTAGCTATTGTAGAACTCGCATCTCGCAGAGAAACCTGCCTATTTGTAGGGACATCTTGAATACTTAGATTAGGTATCAATATATTGAGATGATATGGTATCATCTGATTGAAAATTTACTTGACGATTTGATCGTAAACACAAATATAATTATTTCATGCATTAAATAAAATAAAATGATAGACATGCTAGAATATTAGGTTTATTTAATCTAAAAGCTACATGTTAGGTTACAGATAGATTTATCAATTTTTAAAATAGAAATTATAGGATAAATTTCACTAGTTTACAAAATGACATTTTTTTCATGTACATTTGATGAGAGATAGATTTCCTTATGTATTTTCTTCCGCTGAATTCGAAAATCAAGGTTAAATTTTTTTTTATGGAACAGTTTTTGAGATATTGTAATTTTTTCATTTTTTCGACCTTTTTTCACTTGACAAATCATATCTCGAGCTAGAAATGTCCGATTGGGTCGTTCTTGGTACCCAAATGCAAGGTATTGAGATGACGAACAAATATGTATAATCGGATCTTTGATTGGTAAAGCGGTTCAAAATATATCGATGAAAATAGGCCACATTTTCAAAAAAATCATATTTTACAGTGATTCTGTGCCGACAGAAAAGTACAAATCGTTAAAAAAACGTCTGGTTTCTGTTCATGTACGTAAAGATGATACTTTTACGTAAGAACTAAGACCAACCAGAAGAAAATTGACCGAAAAATGACAAAGTTATAAGCAATTGAGTGAATAAATGCAAATCCCATATTTTCCGAATATTTTATTTATTTCGACAATTTATTGGGTTTAAACATTTTTGTGTGTTAAAAATAGTTGTGGCTCTTGCTTTGTCTTCGGTTGCTTTTGGGATCCGTTTCTCTAGTGAGAAACCATACATAGTCTCCCAACATTGCTTCATCCCAAAATCCTTGATAGCGCCGCTCAATGGTCTTAATTTGTTGGTGAAATCTCTCGCCGTGTTCGTCACTTACGTCACCAAGATTGTCCGGAAAGAAATTCAAATGCGAATGCAAGAAATGGATTTTTAGAGACATATTTACACCTGTAAGAAATAAATAAAATGGTAAAAACAATACAATAGAAAACAAACAGGAATGAAATTAAATAATGGCATTCCGTACCCATCTTGTTGTAGTTCTTCAACAAATCGGTAATAATTCCCTCGTAGTTAGGGCTTTTATTGTTCCCAAGAAAATTGGTAACAACCCGCTGAAATGAATTCCAGGCCTCGTTTTCAACGGGTGTTAAATATTTTGGAAAATCTGTGCTTTTTAACAATTTCTTGATGTGTGGACCATCGAAGACGCCTTCCTTGATTTTTGCTAAAGAAAGCTGCGGGAAAAGGGTTTTCAAATAGGAAAATACTTGGCCTTCCTTGTCTAAGGCCTTCACAAAATTTTTAATGAGGCCAAGTTTAATGTGCAACGCTGGAAGGATTATATTTTCTTTTTTGACAAGAGGCAGGTATTTAATATTGTCTTCGCCCACTGTGACGTTCTCCCTTTCTGGCCAGTCTTTTCTTCTATAATGATGTTCACGAGCACGACTATCCCAGAGGCAAAGAAAGCAGCAATATTTTGTATATCCACCCTGCATTCCACACAACATGCCGACGACTTTGAGATCGGAACATATTTTCCAGTTGTGATGCTCATATTGAATGTATTTTAGCAAACTGGCCATTGTGGCGTATGATTCTTTAGTGTTGATGGCATGAGCGATGGGGATAGAAGGTTTTTCATTTCCAATATGCAGTAGGACTGCTTTCAAACTCTCCTTACTACCGTCAATGAACAAGCGCCACTCATTTGGATCATAAGGCTCTCCGAGTTGCTCAAACAATGCAGGAATATCGTTGCAGTAGCATATGTCTTTTCCTTCTTAAAATGTTGTGCGTAAGGCTTATCACGGTTTCTGTAAAATGTTCCATTTACTCCCGGAGCCAAACAGTTCCGTTGCTTCAGGCGAGATGCAAGTAACTCCGCTTTTTCCTTTGACAGCTCGAGATCTCTCACCAAATCATTCAGTTCAGGCTGCGTAAAATGTTGCAATTGCGACTCCTGTTGAAATTCATTATCACTGCTTGTGTCTGTCTGTTGTGACGATTCGAAAAATTCAATCGTTGAATCGGGGCACTTAGGATGAGGAAATTCACTTGAATGTGGAACTGGAAGCGAAACAGATGCTACTGTCGCATAAACCCATTTGGCACTCTTTCCAAAACCAGTGGATTTGCTCAGGCAAAAGTAACAATCAACCGAATGGCAGAGCGGCTTTCTCCATATCATCGGTACACCGAATTTCATGTATCGTCTAATTTGGAATAAAAATTCACTTTATTATTAATTCAATTGTATATATAAATTTAATCTTACTGTGATGAACCAGAAGCCCACGCGGCAAGAGTTATATGGCACGATAAACAAACATTATTTGGTGTCCATTGCTCATGAAAAGTTGCAGGTGCTATTCCAAAATATTGCAGATAATTATGTTGTAATGAATCGGTGAATCTACGTCTATTTGGTTGGGGGACAAAATTGCCACACACGTAACAGAAATTATTTGGATTGTTTACGCACTTAAATTCTCGTTTTCTTTTAGGCATTTTGGTGAACACAATGAAATATAATTTCAATCAAATTTGTGAGTTACTATAACATACAAACAACCGGCACTACGTTTTATAGAAGATGTCAAAACACAATGTCAGGGATCTAAGGTTCCTAAATGTGATGTGTTGTTGTTTTGTTTGGAATAAAATCTAAGCACTCTAGCGTCAACGTGAGAAACGGATCCCAAAAGCAACCGAAGACAAAGTAAGAGCCCCAACTATTTCTAACACACAAAAATGTCAAGAATGTATTGTAAGCGTTTAAACCCAATAAATTGTCGAAAAAAATAAAATATTCGGAAAATATGGGATTTGGATTTATTCACTCAATTGCTTATAACTTTGTCATTTTTCGGTCAATTTTCTTCTGGTTGGTCTTAGTTCTTACGTAAAAGTATCATCTTTACGTACATGAACAGAAACCAGACGTTTTTTTAACGATTTGTACTTTTCTGTCGGCACAGAATCACTGTAAAATATGATTTTTTTGAAAATGTGCCCTATTTTTATCGATATATTTTGAACTGCTTTACCAATCAAAGATCCGATTATACATATTTGTTCGTCATCTCAATACCTTGCATTTGGGTACCAAGAACGACCCAATCGGACATTTCTAGCTCGAGATATGATTTGTCAAGTGAAAAAAGGTCGAAAAAATGAAAAAATTACAATATCTCAAAAACTGTTCCATAAAAAAAAAATTAACCTTGATTTTCGAATTCAGCGGGAGAAAATACATAAGGAAAATCACCTCTCATCAAATGTACATTTTCGGTGTAAAGTAGTGTTTCATGCAGATGTAACCTCAATTTTTACATAAAAAGTTTGAATTTATAAAAAGGATATCACTTATTTAGATTGTTTTCATAATAATACATGCTTTATGCAACCCAAGTCACATGTTAGGATGGTTTTTCCATTTTTCTGGAGGATTTTATTTTTATTTTTAGACCTGAGTTTAACGATGGGTAACGTACGGAAATTCTTTCTGTTCCCATGCAACTGATTCAGTTTCGGGAAAATATTTCACTAAAAATATGTAAAATAGGTCAATATTGTAATGACTACATTAGTACATTAAATTTACAATCTCCTGAATTCTAATAAAATGTTTTTATCCTAATGAAGGTTTTGGCTTTGCTGATGTTTCGATTTTTCCAAATATTGATTTTAATATAACATTTTACACCGTTGTTTGAACACAAGCACTTGGAGGACTATGCTGGACAAGTTTGACTATAATTTAATTTCATTTATGTTGTTATTTGTATGGAGTCTTGCAAAGCATCATTGGGTCTATAAAATGTATAAATAAATTCTCATTTTAGTTTTTCTTCTGTTGTAAATATGTTCTTATGTAAATTTTATATGTATCAGTTACCTAGTGTAGTTATGTATTCATTTTTTGTAAAGGTAGAACTGGAGTTAATGAGTTTTGTTTGTAATTAAGTTTCAATGAGATTTTTCATCGTAAATCGTTTTTGTTAACTTTCTCAGTTATGATTAATTTTAGACTATAAGTGTCTTATGTTGTTTTAATCATTATTTTGCCAGCTACATTTCTATCTTTTTAGATTTAAGATTAGTGTTAATTACAAACAGATGTTTCTGTGAGTGACGTCATGATAAAATTTCGAAGTGCGTTTGTTTTAAAAATTTGTGATAGTTGTCAATTGTTTTGCTAAAGTATATAAAAAGGCCAGGAAAAATTAACAAATTCAGTCGATAAAATGCCTTGGTTGAATCCACGCTCGACTCCAGACCAAAAATCTGTAAAATAAAGTGACGTTAACTGATAACCATATGTTTTCATAAACATACGTCAAATGTAAACAAACTATTTATGGAATAGTTACCTGAATATTTAATTCAAAGAAGATTTATTTTTGTTCTTCGACAATTGTATGGAATTGTGAACGATTTATTTATTGAAATAAATTCAAGAAGATTTTTGTTTCCATTATTGATTTGGATAATCGACTTGCCTTCATTTTAAAAATCAGATGTTTGAATAAATGCAGTATTACCAATTGTAGAAAAAGATTTGAAGTGGATCTCGACGTACTTTATATACAAGGTTGGTCAAAATAAAAGGATTTGGTTAAATTTTTCATATAACAAAATCATAAAAACAATTTTAATAAATTCAGAATTTATTTTTCTTATTTTAAAAGTTTTTCAATAACAAAGTTTTAGCAAATAAACAATTTAAATTTGTTTATAAAAATTTAATTGTCATTAGATAAATTTATTTTAGCAATTGTAAATACTTTTAACTGATAACTTTAATTGATGTCAATTTGCTCAAATGGAGAACAGTTATAACCCCCATGTCAGGTTGATAACGAATAATTTACACATTTGAGTAAACTCAAGGAAGATTTTCCTATACATTTTACTGTTCTATTTAAATAATTTTTTTTACTTTCTTTTTTTAAATTAGATTTTTT
The DNA here is from genome assembly GCA_929113105.1 of Agrypnus murinus. Taxonomy (NCBI): domain Eukaryota; kingdom Metazoa; phylum Arthropoda; class Insecta; order Coleoptera; family Elateridae; genus Agrypnus; species Agrypnus murinus. The sequence continues at coordinate 206,715,575 of OV816025.1, forward strand.
TAAATTATCATTAATAAAAATAAAGACTGTGTTTTCAATTTATCTATGTGTTTATTTGATGTGTATGCAAGCATCCATTTCTTTTTCTTTTCACATATAGAATTTAGTTTGCTGTTGTCCAGTTGCGGAAGTCCAAGTGTCTTGGTAGTAAGTTCTTTTCTTCCAGGTATAAGAATCAATAAGATTTTATTTCATTTATCTCATGCTCTATCGAATTAACCTGAGTCAGTCTATCGGGAGAAAGAAAAAATATTGGGGTTATATTTTTTTATTTACTATAAATCAGCGCATATCTTAATGGCTTGCCCAGAACGTAGGGCATATTAAATAACACTGCAATATTTTAATGGCAACCAACGCAAAATTATATTTTTTATAAAATATCACCTCAATATATTATATAACAATAATTGCCTGTTCTAAACAATGGCATTTAGTAAATGCCTAGGTGCATCACATGCCGTCACTTAGTAAATGACTTGGCATATAATTATTTGCCAAATTTGACTATTTGCTTGCAACAAATACATTATTTAGAATTATTTACAACTCTTTAATTCAATGATATACAGGGTTTTCCTGAAAAGAAATGTTGTACGGCAGCAACGAGCTTTTTATACAAAAGAGAACTGATTTAAGTAATTAGTCCAGAATTTAATTTTTGTAAAAATACCATGCAGTTATCTGAAAGTGATGACTGTATTTTTTGTAAACATGTTACCTACTAATATTACTACGGTCTTGAGAATTCATTTAATGGTTGTAGTATTCAGGAACACCTTGTATAATATATTATCATATTGTTATTCAATTACTGCATGTTTGTGTAGTTTTATTAATTGTACCTAACTTAGAAATTATTCTTATAGTTATACCTGTAGGGATGCTAGAACCACCATTCTTTACAATTAATAGATCAAGGTAATTTTTATCTAAAATAATAACTTTTAAATTAAGCTGACCTGAATATGATTTTAGAGCTTTAAACTATGGAGCACTGGGGAGTCTTATTGGTCATGAAATATCTCATTCTTTAGACGTATTAGGTTCTTAGTAAGTAAATCTAAACTTAACATATTTGTACAAAATGCTCATTTCAGGAAGACATGCAGATAAAAATGGAAACATAAAGAATTGGTGGTTGGAAAGGGATATAGTCAATTATGAAGAAGCTATAGATTGTTTTAAAAACCAATATAATGAATATAATACTAATGGAGTAATTACAGTGGGAGAAAATATTGCTGATAACGTTGGTTTGCAAATCAGTTATAACGCTTTTAAAAATTTGAAAATGAAAAGCAATCTACGTATAACAGAATTCTCAACAGAACAAATATTTTTTACTAGTTTTTCTCAGGTAGAGTAGTACTTACATAAAAGTAGCTTAATTAATAGAGACTATTTTCATTAATCAGTGAGATATAACTTATCTTGATTTTATAGGTGTGGTGTGAAATAACAACAGAGAGCGAGTTAATTAATGAGGAAGCTTATGCACCAGTAAAAATAAGAGTCCAAGGAACATTACAAAATATAAAATCTTTTAATAAAGCATTTTATTGTAAGAATGAACAAGACATTTGTACCTTATGGTAAAATTAAAGCATTTCAAACTAAACCCTTGTTGTTTATTAATTCACTATCAAATGTATATATGAGGAATAAATAGTATCTATAGGTTGTCTCACTTTGGGACTACAGCGTGTGTTCTTGTGGTCAACAGGGTTGCCAAAAATCTTGCAAGCAACTTTTAAAAATACTTTCGGAATATCGTAGTTGTAACTGCATAAACGTTTATAATCCCTATTGTTCGTGCAAGTTATATTTGCAGGTAGTCACTCCTTCACAGCGGTAGTAAAACAAAATTTTAAGTTTTGTTATTAAACAAGTAGAACAAATGAATGCTTTTATCATGATGAATCATTTTACCATTAAGAATGCGTTTTAGACTGGGTTTCCTTTAGTTACCTGTGCATTAAAAGATTAAAAAGATCATACAGAAGCCAACAGTCATTTATTTTTATTTTGAAAGCATTTGAAGATGAAAGAATTAAACAAAAGTATAAGTAATAAAATAACAAATACTAAATACATGTATGATGTAAGAATCCCAAGTAATATTTAATAAATTAACAAATACATATTAATAAAACTTTCTTTTAAAATTCTCTTTTTTTTGTATGGTTACGATTACATTTTTTTAGTTACATGTTTTCAAATGTTTAGAACTTCTGGAATTTTAACCTATATTTCTATAGATTAGTACAGTGAACGAGGTGAATAGGTGGCAACAACGAAACACAAACGCCCATAAGAAATACATTGCCTATCTTTCCTTCGCTGTAGCCTCAAAATGAGACGACCTATAGTAATATTACTATTATTGAAATGTAAAAAAATAAGTGAACAATACGCCACTTCACACAGACCAAGATGATAAAATCAGGAAAAGAGATTATAGATGATGGAAATGATCAAAACACTTGTTGAACTTCAAACGTTTCTCTTGTACAATTTTGATTTTAGTCACTATAACGCCCTTTCTTGGTTCCACGTCTAATATACAATTTTACTAAAAGTTATCTTATTAGATTAAATTAATAGTTCTCAAGTAATATTGTCTTTATATTGTCAGCTGCAGCCACATATTGGACTGCGTAATAGTAATAATCTCCCTTCTCTCTCGCTCAAACTTCATAGGCTTGGTTCACTAGGTAATGGGTAGTAGCAAAATTAATTTTTTCAATAACTTTGTGCAAGAAACTTAAAATTTCAATTCTAATAATTTCTTTAATCATTCAGCAGTCATATTTTAATATGCAATGATAATTTTCATTATGAACATAAATTATTCACTGAAACCGTTTTTCGTAATTAAAATGTTATTATATTGACAGTACAGGGAGAGGGGGCTCAAAAGAATTTTAGCTTGAGGCCTCGAAAATGGTAAATTGGCACCTAGTGACACATGTATGTAGAACAATTACTTACTTGTCTATTGGATCATATGAGTTGCCCGAAGGCCACGAATTGATGTCAAAGATCAAATTTAAAAATTAAATTAATATAGAACACCTACTTCTAGTCATAATGTTTTTCCTAATATTTGTTATTTCTAGCATGAGAAGTATTATTACTTTTTATTTTGCTTCTTTACTGTTACATATTTGGCTCAGGCGCGGCTAGCCAGGTGAGGCTGAGCCTCATCTAAACGAAACCAAATAATTATTAAATAAAATCTAGATTTGTCACTAAATATCTACTAAACATTGCTGTCACAAGAACAATTACTACTATTTGTACCGAATCATACTAAAGTAGTTTTGTTTTGGCCAGTCCTAGCAACGGTCAAAATTTCAGATTTTTTGAAAGTGGCTTTTTTGAGATACAAGAAGTCAAAGTTGACCCTTTTCAAAAATAAACAATCATATATCTTTCTTCAGGTACATGCAACAAAGATAATTTAGGTGTCAAAATCTAGAAAAAAAAATTACCTTTCAGACAAATCAAACTGCATTAAGGGGGGAAGTGACTGTATAAAAATACGCTATGCAGAGCCTCTGAATTTACATTATTTTAAGAAGAATATATCATAGATTGTGTATCCAACATTAGCATCTTGTAGATCAAAGTATGAACTAAATTTTAACAAAAGAAAATTTGTTCGAAAATAACTAAATAAACATAAAAACTGTAACAATAAGTATAAATATTTTTTCTTTCTTAAAACTAAAATATCTCTTTATAATAATTTGAAAGTACTCGAGTAGTTCACAGAAGAACAAATTTAATTGATAAAAGTTTATTTATAACAGCAATAATCATGTTACAGTTTCGGTTACCATTATTATCATTTTTAAGCAGTTTTAGTGGACAATAGTTCAGTTACTCTGAAAGGGACGACGCTGTAGCATGTTTTTACTTAAAGTTCCTCTATAATAATATTAAATAATAAGAATAAGAGTTGGGACATGTACGATGCCTGATTTTAATTGGCTGGATCCAATGTCAAGCAGTACATGATCTTAATTGTCTGACGCTTTATTTTTTAGACTGTATAACAAAATTTGCATTACTTTACATCCTAATACACATTTTTCTTTATAGTATTAAATTATCTTAATAATAATATGTATTTTTTATTAGTAAATAAATATTAAGAGTATTATAATAATGTTGAATCAAAGAATTTATTGACAGCGGTCTACATATTTTGTCAAGAAACAATTTGTTAAATCAAACAACTGAAAGTTGATAGGTTAAAATACTTTATGAGAAATCAAGTCGTTCATGACATTGGATCCACATGTCCTAACTCTTATCTTATATAACCTATTATTATTATATAGGAACTCTATTTTTACTTAGAGCCACTGCATCTAGTCACCTAGGCCAGCTGGTCGATCAGAGTATCGCAAACCGACGCCATATTGGGGCAGAGAAGGGTGATTTTTAATAATGGACAAATTAAAACCACGTTTTACGTGTTTGACATATTAGAGGTTTGATCATTCAGAATAAGAAAAACCTTTTAAAGTAAACATAGATTTGATTAAATTCAATACAGAACAAATAATGAACAATTTCGTGCTTCGTTTGCCCCAATATGGCGGCGGTTTGCGGTACTCTGGTCGACCAACTGGCCTAGGTAACTAGATGCAGTAACTCTATTTTTACTGTATTTTAGTATTTTTAAATTTAATTCGAATTCACATTGAAATTTTTAAATTGGCATTTAAACGTATGCATTACCATAACTAGCTTACAAAGAAAACTTTAAGTATCTGTAAATCAATTATGTAATGCAAAACATAATAATATCTCTAGTATTTTCTTTTCATAAATTCTAATTAAATATGTAAAAATTATAGAGATCGGCCTTGTAATTTATTCTAAAATTGAGGCGATACCAACGTTTTATTATGAATTCTGTAATATTTATACAAAATTATTATTATTATTACAAATCATTGTACTTTCCGACGCGAGGGCCACCTATGGTTTTGTAGTATAATCTTAAAAGTCTGAAACTTAACTAAATGAATTAATGTTTTGTACCAGTAGCGACGCCAACGGCAATTTTTCCGGAGTTTCTCAATTTCCAACCTTAAAATGTTCCTAGTAGTTTCAGAAATATTAAGAAAAATCAGTTTTGAACAGTAAAAATATTCGCGATCTTGCCGTTAACTTTGATATCCTATAACTTCTTTTGGGCCAAACAAAAAAATAGGCGTCCTTTTATTTTTGACAAAGATTAACATACTAAAATTTTTATCAAAATTGGTGACTTTGACCGGCATCACTTGTCTGTTTTGTGATGAATGGGCCCACCGTAAATTTTTCATGTAGTAGTAACTTTACCTTCTGAAACCATTCAGTGGCAATTAGCCCAATAAGATTATAATATATCAGGTTTAGAAGCTGCTTGGGGTTTAAGAAGTTTATAGAGAAAGGTTTGATTTTTGGCAATCGGGTAGTGTCTGTTACGAGCATTTTCTGTGAATGGATCAAGAATCTGTCAAATGAAACTTTCTGGTATAAAACTATGCACTTAGTAGGGTCAAGCGGGGTAAAGACTAGACAGCACAAACGGGGGGTGGGGGGTAAAAAAAGACAATTATATACCTTATAAATGGTAGATTTTGGTATTGGTACGTAGTAAGCATAACTAAAAGTTTAGAACAATGAAAAATGCGTTCCTCTTAAAGATAAAAAAATAAATGTTATGCCTGTAAAATTCTATCTGTTAAAAATTTGAAAATGGCATGCGAAACTTTTATAGAAGTACGATGTATGGCTTACATAAATTGTATTTTTATTTTAGAATTCATATTAGTAACATGAGCTGATGGTGCAAATATTAAACTATTTTGCCGTCTATTTTACAGGTATTTGTGTTTCTTGTGCTAAAGATGGGGCAAAAAGTAGACAAAACAATATCAAAGTATGTAGGTGTGTAAGGGTTCATTCATGCTCCATTTTGTACTGTTTGTTATCAAATCTTAACAAATAAAGATAAAATAAATATTAGATAAACTAATCAATGGCGATCTGACAGAAGGAAGTAAGTACCAAAATGGTATCAATTGAATTTTTTGTAGTAACAAATAGAAAATTTTGCATTCCATTTATTCATATTAACTTGTCGCTAAGAAGCTTTTTGTTTTCAAATTATCTGCGATAGAAAATGAATAAACATGTATTCCTACATAGTAAAATAAAAACGGTTTTCTAGTCAATTACCACTTACATCTTTATTTCAAATTATCAATATGTATTGCACTACGCCACCACCTAACCTTTTCATTTTTTTAAATTAATGTAGGCTACGTTATTATAACCATGGTGCGCCATTATAAACATATATAAACAGTCAAAACCTTATTCCGAAGAAACACTATCAAATGCTGTGAAAATGTTTAAAAGCAACCCAAGTAGTATTGTTTTATTTTCTTAGCAGCTATTATTCTAAGTGATCCAGAATTTTGTACTTTCGGACAAGTTCCTTTACGATGTCTGCTTATAACCTGAGAAATAGCAAATTGTACATAACAGGTAAGATATTAACATGTCTTTTTATTACCCCATTTGTCTACAGTTTGCCCCTTTCGGTAGGTAATTAGTAGACACATTTTATTTTTTAATAAGGGGTTTGTAAATAGGCTATGTTAAAAAAAATGTAAGAATACTACATTCTAATATCCTATAAAAGATATTAGCAATTTTTGTAGATTTGCTTTATGATTTTTTTCATTATAAGAAAATTAGAAATTGCAAAAATGTCTATTTTATTAAAATATATGATTTAAACAGCAATTTTCTAAATAAATCAATTGATTTTAATCATGATAATCATCAATAAGGATCTTGAGGACATTTTCAAGTTACCAAAGAGCATGCATAGATTATGCTTACTGCGGATGACCCTGCAGATATACTTGATAAGGTTACCAAATGTCTTACCTTGGGAGTACTTACCGTGTCCGACAATTTATCATTCTGTCCTACCGCCTATGAAGAAAAATGAGAATCTCCTATGTTAACGTAGGCAGCAAGTATTTCTATTTTTGGGTAAGAGACTTCATGGTTATAAAGATCAATTAAGTCGTAGCAGTAGTTTTGACTGCTAAACTTAAAAATAACTAATGCAAGCTTAAGATTATTTCTTGTTTCCCTATTCGTTATATTTTTATTCGTAAGTGACTAATCAATTTATCAAGTATTATCAATTAAAGCTTGCAATAGATGAGTGTGAGAGCACTACTCGCATTCCAAAGGTCGTGGATTCAAATCTCACTAAGGCCGGCAGGATTTTTCTAAATTGGAAAATTCGGCCACATCAACTATGGCTGTGTGTGATTGTGTTGCATGTTACGTGAAGTACGTAATGAACTTAGGTGCCCTGATGTGTAGGCATAAATAAAATTATTATCAAAAATAATAAATTGCTAATTTTTTTATTAGAGTAAGAATGAGTAGCAAGCACAAATGTAAATTCAATGATAATCTTTAAAAAAGACTTTAATAGGTAAAAAGTTATAAAAAAAAAACATAATTATTTTTGTTTTACCTTTTGTCCTCCTATGCCTGCCCTACTTTGGAAATATTGTTTGAACAGAAATTGTCCTGTTTGGTAATTATAATAAAATATAAAAGAAATATCGTTTTGAGAAACAAGACAAAACTAACACCACTCTACCATCACCTATCTCGATGTCACATTCTTTAGCTATAAGAGAATTAATCTGTAGCCATCTAATGTTCCTATGGCTGTGCTTATGGGTTGCTACCGTGATATTTCTAATAATTCTGACAATATATTGCAATATTTGTATTTTAATTTTGATTTTAAATCTCAGAGTCGTAACGAAATGTAAAATTTATGAATTTATTTATCGAAACTCTTAACCTTTAGAATGAGTCTTCCATAGGTTCTTGTAAAAGACTCACCCACTTTAAATTCTTTGTAATGCAGTTGACAACAATCCCAAATTTTGACAAGTGATTTTATTATGACAGTTCAGCGATACCTGTCACATATGACAACTAGCTTTATGTGTCTTAAGAAACCTTTATTGGAGACAGGTTGAAAAGGATTAGTGTAAGTTTTACCTTATCAGTATATGATGTAATTTATAGCGTTTTCAATTGGAGTCATGGAGAGTTCAATGAAGAGCACTCTCGGTGTGCTTTTACACAGAGCGCTTGTCGTAATCGAACACACAAATCTCGATGACCGGAATGTCAGGTGAACCAATCGGATACGGAATCTGCTCTGAGAGCAATCTAAGAGCAGTCAATTGAAAACGCTATTATTGAATTGCTTTCTGATTTTAGGATACTGATACTCACTCTGAAGTTTTACTGCTTTTAATATTAAAGTAAGTAACATTTTTATGATTAATTTTAAGATGTTTCTCTTCAATAAATACCAAACTCAATAACGAGGGGTCAACCATTCTTACAAAAAATGTACATGTATTGCCGAAATCCAAAATTTCCTCGCAATCTCTATGATTTTCGAGGATTGCCTTCGCAATCTCTGATTTCCAAGGATTGCGTTCACAATCTCTACGATTTCCAAGGATTGCTTTCGCAATGCCTATGATTTCCGAGGATTGCGGGATGATTTCTAGAATGTGATTCCTTCTTCATTAACGTGGTAATGCTTGAAAAACGATTTTCAATGTGATTGCTGAAGATTAGAACAAAATCGATAGTATTTCAGTATTTGTACTCGTTGTTTTTTACAAGAACCAGTACTATTAATTAAAATGTGTTTGTTACTTCACAAATAAAATGCTTCATTTAGGAACTATATACGATTACTAATTTTAAAGTTACATAAGTATAAAAAGATTTTTAGAATTTTAACTAGTTTCTACTTCTTCTAAGACTTTTAAACTCTTTTTTAAAATCCATTTTGCCACGGCTTTTTAAACAAAATGGACTATTGCCTATTACTACATACATATAATTTCTCCAAAAATAAAACAATTTTGAGAACAAAAAAATTTTTTCATTAAAGAATTCCCTATTGTTCTGTTAACCGTCTTTTCGATTATCCTTCAATGCTTGACGGATCATCGAGTCCTACTGTAATTCGATAGGCCCACAAAAGAAAAATCTATTTTTACAATCTGCACGTCCTCTTCTTTTGGCCAAATATTAATACTCGTCTAGTTTAGATTTTAAAAATTTTATTTTAAATGTTTGATCATCTAAAACTTGCACTATGCGCCTGATGTACCATGTGTCACATGCACTGTCTGCCATAAAGTTGGATCCATATGGTAAAGTTTTTAATATTCTGATTGGAAAAAGGCATTGCGAGGCAATCACCTCTGCTTCCAAAAATACTTGCAATAAGCCATGTCACAGTTGACATTTTTATATTTAATAAATTTCTAATAATCTCGAAACAGATGGCACACGTTTTAAACAATCGTTTATTTTAACGTTTTAATCATGGTACAATAGTATATTATTATACGAGTTGTATAAGACGGTCTCTTGTAGCACGAGTTGTCTGGGACACGACAAGAGAAGCGAGGAGGTGTTCCAAAAGAACGAGTGCTACAATAGTCTATAAAACAAGTATAATATACTATTTTTTATACTTTACATCATTGGTTTGATAGAAATTGTAAATTCAAGCTATTAAAAACATTGCATTACAATCTAGTGATTTTTGCGTTTAACATGTGGTAAAGCTATAACATGACTTTTCACGTTTTGTGAGGTTAGAATGTGTCAAAATTAAATGTGTTTATATGTAATATATAACAAATGTTACCAATCTTACAAAACAAATAGACCCCAGAAACGATGTTATAAGAGCCTCTATTATGAAATCGTTTTCGGTGTCACAATGAGTCAGTCCATTGTGAACGCAAAGTATAAAAAAATTAAAGATTTTGGGGGTTACAAATTAGTCTTTAATTAGTGCTAATGATAGCTTAGGAAATTTTCATTTTTATGAAAGTTGATTGCCAGCTTGCTCTGCCGGTCTTGATATGTGAATAGCACTATAGAGTTGCAGTTGCGAAAAAAGTTTTTGTGGTACAAATTTGTCTATAATTAGTAGTTAATTATGGCTTTATTATTATTTTTTTGTTTGAAGTTCTGTGTGAAGTCCCAATTTTGAAATGCGAATTGTGTCTAAATGGTTTTAGCCACAAAAAAATTTGTTCTTTTTGGTACTTTTTCTTTCGTTTTGCTTGAAGTGGGAGTGTTAGCTTTATTAACGTATTCACTTACCGATTCTCAAAATGCCGCTTTTGGCAAAAATACTGATAATAAGTATGAATAACTATCGAATTTCCCGCAAATTAATATGGCACCACTTCTACTATATTCGATTTGGACGACTGCGATGATGATTGCGGGATTGCGAAAGATTTCGCTGATTGCCAATAAAGACTGCGAGATTTCTGATGATTTCCTTGTGATTGCTAAGGATTTCGTGCGGTTCCCGCCAAAATGTACATGTAGCGGCGAGTGGTTGACCCCTCGCTTAATAAGTAACACTAATGACTTCTTTTCTTTATGAGAATAACACTTTTCACTTCCATGACTGGCTTAACCCCTCTCTATTCTTCTTTCAGGTCTAACTTAATACCGGTGATCACCACAGAACTCTGCAACTTCCTTCCAGTCAAAACCTTTTTATTTTATTGTTTAATTTATTAATTTAAGTTTTATGTTTTCCTTTTGTTCTTCTTAAAGATTTTACTTATTAATTGGACCCCAAGTATACTGATTATTCGATTTTATAGATTATAATCTTTATTTATTCTGATTTTACAATTTTATGAACAAGATAAAATTTTACATTGCTTTTTCAGAAATTTCAAATTTTATTCTCCTTATTTACTTAGAAAGCGTTAATTTCTCATTGAATTTCTATATAGCCTACCTTTGCTCATTATTTAAACATTGATTATTATAATAAAGATATAACAGGTGATTATAAACCCTCGACATCTCAGTTGTTGTGAAATTTAAAACGTATGTGTTTTGTTACTCAAAAACAATAGTTTTTTGAACGTCAAATAAATTACAATAATTTATTATACGTCTAAAACAGTAATAAAACACATATGTTTTAAATTTCACATCAACTGAGATGGCGAAGGTTTATAATCGCCCGTTAGATTTCTCATGGAAACCCATTCCCTGGCAATATTATTATATTATATTCAAATTAGAGGTGAATATATAGAGATACTAGAAAAATCTAAATATTTAGGAGTAATAGTCGACAAGAATTTAAAATTTAAAGACCAAGTTGATTATGTTTGTAACAAAATCTCAAAAAAAATTGATGTTTTAAGTAGAGTAAGTAACTTTTTAAGCACATACAGTAAAAAATTAGTTTATAATTGTATAATTCTCCAGCATTTTACTTTTTGCAGTTCTATTTTGAATACATCATCACAGATGAACAAAATAGATTGCAGATATTACAAAACACAGCCATGAGAATAATCTTAGGATGTGATAAATACACGAGAATTACATTCATGTTAAATTCTTTGAACTGGATGAATATTGAAAATTTTCTTTTGTTTCGCGTTTTGGTATTGCTACATAAAATAAATCTAAATATTTCAGCACCATATTATAATAATTGTCTAATTAAATTTAATCGAGTTCACAGCTATATTACGAGAGGAAAAGATAATTTTATATTAGATTATAAATGATTGAAAACATCTCAAAATTCAATTTTTTTTTAAAGGGGTAATGGAATATAATAAATTAGATAGCGAGTTAAAAAATACCAATCTTTCATTAAAAAATTAAAAACAAAAATTTTATTGAACTTGGAAAAATTTTATTAAGAGCCTTTTTAAATTATAACTGTCCACAATTTAAAAAAATTAAAAATGTTTATATTACTTATAAGATTTACTTGTAAATAGCAAATTCTTGCTAAATAAAAATTGCATTGCATTGTATATTGCATATAACATATATTGAAAATTAAAACCTATTCTTTTCATTCTATTGTTATTGATGTTAATTTACCTTTCTTTTCAGGTTTAACTTCGAGTGAACATCAATTATCCATAAATGTTTTATAAAGTTATTTTTTATATTTGCGTGTCCTAATGGCTTTATTAGGACACGCATTTTGCGTGTCCTAATGAAGTTTTTTGGAATACTGGAAACAGTAACATTTTATTTTTTAAAGTTGATGTCATTGTTAGACAGCTGTTCTTAGAATGTCAAACTTATCTTATTCACGCAGTGAACTCTTATAACTGGAATGCAACGCTTGCAAAACTAGTATTGCAGGCCACGTAAATGCGCCGGATAATAAATAGCCCTGTTAAGGGGGGGCGTAACGATTTTACTTCATTATTAACGAAATTGTAAATATTAATACTGTCATATGGGATTGCATTGTGTTGTGTATGTGCAATAGCTCACGATAAAATTAACGTAATAAAATTCAGTTTTATAAAATTATATATCTTTACCTTATAAGTAATAATATCCAAAAGATCCAATGAATAATTATATTTCTTAACAAAAATCATTCTTTTCTATGAAATGAAATATAATTATTCTTATTTAGTTCAATTTTTTAATTCATTAAGTAACAATTATTTATGTCACAAATATATTGGCATACATTCTACTTTGGAATTATAATAATTTTCAACAGTACATATAGGTAATACACCTGGCAAAGTTGAACGAGGTCCTGCTGTTAGCAGCAGGCTTTGAGTCTATCAGACAAGGGAAATTCTACGTCGCGCGTATTAGTTAAATCGCGCTAAAATTAACAAGGTTATGTAAAAAACAATTTCATAATTTCTAGTGTCGCCAATTGTCATGCTACTTACCAAAATATTCCTAACAAATTTTATTTAAAACTAAGTAATTTTTAAAATTATTTAATAGTGAAATAACGCAAATAATAAAAATAGTATAAAGTATTCGTTTCATAAGACGTTTTAGCACACTTGTCCTCTTTAGAAAACTCCCCGCTACACGGGTCGTTTTCTATACTCGGACGCGTGTGCTAAAAACGTGTCTTATGAAACTAATACTTTAATATACTATTAATCCTGTATTTATACATACCAAATGAATAAATCTTAAACCATCCCTTTGTCTCTTGTGATTGTATCTAAGTTTTATATGTGAAAGGATCTCTGAACTTTTCTAATGGTTATGGTAAGATACCATAGCAATATGTATGTTACCAAATAATTCAACTGTAAGTTACAGGTTGTCCTTTAATTTATCATAAAAATTTGAGAGTTTTGGTACTGTTTTCTCAGTAATTTGAGGTGTCTGAAGTTAGCGATGCCACTTGCAGCAAATGAAAAACAAATATATTGCGTAATTAAGTTGTGGAACAAAAATTTTTGTCGCGTTTTATTTTTAAAAATTATGCATGGCTTTGCTAATTCCGAAAAAGGTTAGCGACGCCATCATTATAAAATAACGTAACGCAAAATGCAAATGCGTGTCCTAATGGCTTCATTAAGACACGCAAATATAAAAAATTTATTTTCAATGTAATTCTTGTCTTGTAATTTGTTGTAAATTAGTATTAGAAACTGTTTATTTGACTTTAGTTATTTGTACATCTTCTTTCGACATTATATCATACATTATAAGGATACTCGCTGATTTAGTTTATGGTTGATATATTTGTCAGTAATAGTTACTTTTAATTAAATGTATGATTATTGGTTTACGACTAATTTATGACAAATTCTGAGCTATAGCTGATTCCATTATATTAATTTTCAGTTATTTTATAATGATGGCATCGCTAACTTTTTTCGGAAGTTAGCGAAGCCATGCATAATTTTTAAAAATAAAACGGGACAAAAATTTTTTTTCCACAACTTAATTACGACTAATTTACGGCAAATTCTACAATATATTTTTTTTCATTTACTGCAAGTGGCATTGCTAACTTCAGACACCTAGTAATTTGTGTCATAATAAGTGAAACAAACAGCTTTTCATACACTAGGAAAAAGTATTTTTGCATTTTCTTTTGCTATAAATTTAACAAATTGGTGAAAGTTTTCAACTAGCAATATTTGCACTTCAGATAAATCTCATTAGTTAAGATATCACTGCGCAAAACTAAATGTATGAATTGACTGATTGTTCTTCTTGCATTTACTTTGTATATATTTTCTCACTTAAAAACACATATTTTTATCTCAGAGGGACCTTAACATACTAAATATTAGAAATGCATCAAAGCTTCGGTTTTGCTTTGGTATTTGACAGATTTGGTTTTGGCCGAAGCACTACTAAAGATCCGGCTGGCAAGAGCTGATTTTTTAATTTTTCTATCGCAATCTGACCAATTCGAATGTATTTTAACTACAAAATTCATTATTTAGCGAATAACTAAAAGAAGGTTTAAGTTTATAATATGTATCAGCATTTAGGCCCTCCATTGTCGAGCTCCTGCTTCTCGATCAGAGGGACATGGGTTCAAATTTTGGTTATAACTGAATATTTGGTGCTTTGGTAAATGTTAATAGCCCATTATTTGGTAATTCGGCCAAAATCTGCTTCGATGCATCACTACTCAATATCTACCAAATTCAAAGTGCATACAAGAAACACACTGGGTTTTGCACACAAGAATTGAATTGGTAACTGTAATGTATAACCGAAACCAAGCTGATATGCTATTGGTTTTACTTGCTGTAAGAAATATATAAACATTCTGATATAAAAAAGAACTGTATTTTGAATTGCACTTTTTTGCAAATGTAAAATTACAGAATAAGGAAGTACCATTATTTGTATAAAATATCTATAATCAAAATTGTAACACTTTTTGTGAAAGAATCTTTAACAGTCTACTACAATTTTTAGACTTTATGCTTATGGTGTTAAATATTTTTATAAATATTCACTTTAGAATTATCGTTGTAAACCATCTATGCCAGTTCTCTGTATATATTTAATTAGCGCTTATTTTAGAAAAATGATATTTCATAACAAATACTTATCTACAAGTCTATAGAAATATTGATGTTCATAAACTGATGCAAATTACATATTTTTTTCTAATTCTCTGATTTCCATCAACAAATCATTTTTGCGTTGAATTTTAATCAATTGTTCTGGTTCAGGTTTTGAAACTTGTCCATTTTTAAGTTTTTCTTCTAGTGCTTCTACTTCTCTTAAACGTTTCTTAAGATTTTTCAAACGTTTGGCAGGATCTGTAGTGGTTAGAATTTCTGGTGTTCCAGGTTTTTGTACTTTTGTTTCAGCTTTAGCTGCTTTTATTTCTGTCTTATTAGTTTTTGTTTCTGTTTTATTAGCTTTTGTTTCTGTCTTATTAGCTTTTGTTTCTGTTTTATTTGCTTTTGTTTCCGCTTTATTTGCTTTTGTGTCTGATTTAGTGGGTTTTGATTGTACTTTAACATTAGTCTCATTTAGTTTTATTTGGTCAAGGTTTTTAGTCAGTTCTTCAACAGCTATAAAAGAAAACTTGTATTAGATATTAATTATATATTTTAGTAGTACGAAAATGAATTCAGTTAATTTTTCTTAAGAATTCTCATAATTCTATTTTTGAATTAGGCTAATCTTTAATATGCAGGTCATGGGAAATAACTTAATTATATGTTACTTTGCATGTAACAAAAGAGATTACCAATTCTTTAAACAGATCATTAATCTTGAAAATATTAAACTTACGTTTTGTCTTCTTTTTGCTTTTACTTTTTTCTTTATCGTCCAATATAAACAAGCCTGGAATTGATGAATGGGCAACATGACCAGACGGTAAAGGGACTACTGGATTTGTAGTTCGATTTGCAAATTGTTTGCCTTTACTTTCATAAAGTGGCACTTCTTCTTGCGGTACATAACCTTCTTTAACCCTTCTGGCTTTCCTCCATGTTCCATCTGGCCTTTGCGAAGCAGGAATAATTGACTCACCTTATGTTAAAAAATAGTTTAAAAAAGAATATTATTTGGTATTTATTTAGAAGTTTCTCAAGTTATTATTTGCAAGTTTATTAATAAAAAGAAAAAGGTAAACATAACCTCATAGGGAAGTTACGCAGTCATACTTTACCATTTTCATCACGAACGTTCTGCGAAAACATCTTGTATAACTTTTTATAAGTCTGTTTCTTCTTCTTTATTTAAATAAATCATACTTTGATTTATTTCAATAAAATATAGAATAGTATCGGTTATCAGATAAGACACAAATAACCTACCGCATTTGTCGTTTGCTATTTCGTAGTTCTATTTCACTTGTGCTTGTGCCATTGATGGTATGTAGTCATTGTTGCCAAGTTGCACTGAACACCTGCTTTACTAATAAATAATAACGAATCTTTTTTGCAATGAGCGGGGGTGGGAAATATAGTTATTTATGTATTTAGTGCGCGAAATGCTACTTTGATGGTCAAGAATGAGTCTTTTGACCAGGCGTTGCCGAGTCAAAAACTCGTCCGAGACCACATTTCATTTCGACCACGAATTGCACACAATGTTTTTTCTACAGCGTTATTGAAATAATCGAAAAAGTAGAAAAAAAATCATAAAAAATAACACAAGAAACTTTTTATTTTAGCGCAAAGTCGGCAGTCTCGATGTTGCTACGGAAACGAAATTGCTCAAATATGCATAAAGCGCATAATAATTTTTGCTTTAGAGCAAAAAACCTTTTTGTGCACGTTGTCAAGTAAACTAAACCAATGTGACATTTCGCATACGGATATTAATGAAAAAATGTCATCATTTCTTGACAACTGTAAAATAGTTATTTATGTAACAAGTGAGCAAAGTATAACTTTTTGAAAGCGGAAGCAATTTCTACAAGGAAGTAGCTTTTACGAGTTCCATACAATTTTTCTACGTCTGTTAATAAATTTAATTTAATTGAAGACAGATTTAGATTTTTCGGGCAGTAGATTTTCTGTTGCATCCGTTGCTGATTAAATAATTTCTTCCGGCGTACGTATAAGACTTTCTTCTTATTAACTTTTTTTTAAATTATCACAAAACGGCACATTAAAATCGAAATTGTAAGAAAAATTTAATTTGCACAACATAAAACAGTTGATTTGACAGGTTAGCTGATGTTTGTACACAGTACACTATTCATATGATTAATAATTTAAATTGCGTTAAAAAATGAAACGCTACGATACTTTTTTTAATGCAAAAAGCACTTTCCAAGGTTTAATCGAGTACTTTATGAACGCAAATTAATGAAAAAAGTGTTTTTAACATACTACGTAAAAAATAGTATATTGTGTAACAAGTGCAGAAACGTGTCAATATCTCACGAGTGTGAAATTGGTATTTTAGCACGCGTTACACACTATACATTATCTACGACCACAAAAGGAGTAATAAACCACCAAAAGGTAAGACAAATATTTAACCTAGAATTTATACTCGCAGTCATATTTGTTTAGGTGAAATCTCTGGCAATAAATTAAGAGATGTAATGTGAGCAGCTTCCACGATGTTTGGAGGTGTACAAGTGTACACTTCATTTTCCCATCATCGGAATCACTTATGATAAATCTAGAATTTCGAAAACGACAAAAGTAAATATTAAATTTTTAAAGACAATAGTAATAATACTTGTGAATTATGTATGTAGCAAATTATAAAAGCTTTGATTGTTCTTATTGCAATTTAGCAATAATAATGAATAATATTATATTAACAATTATATAATAATGTAAAAATTAATCAATTTTACGTTAATTGAATAACAATTTCATAATAACTTTATATAGTAATAACAACTAAATTATGTTAGGTCGTCTAGATAGGTAAATGGTATGAGGTCTGGCGTAGCAAGCAGACGGCCCAGGGTTTGTTTCCCCGCCGAAGCCACAATTTTTCTAGATGGATTTGCATTCAAAATACCTTTATCTAAAATACTTTTATATTTCAAATACTTAATAATATTATAATATTGCATGTGCTGATATTTATGGCATTTTAATAGAACTACTGATCGTGGGAAATCATTTCCCACGGTCATTACCGTTCATTTTAGAGTTTGTGAGCAATGAGAACTGAGCAATGAACTATTCCAATAATAGTTAATTAATAAATAGTTAGTGAATTACAATCTTTAGAAATTTTTTTATTAACAATCAAACTCAATTCATTGATTTTAATAGTTGTATTCTTTTTACCATTTTTAAGTGAGATTCTTACTTATTCTCATTATCTTAGTAAATTGTTGTGTTCTATTTACTTGTCACAAGTGAGTTGGTACTGAGATAACTTGTCCTCCCCTTGCCCCAACTGAGCCTGTACTTATTATTTAGCTTACTTCAAAGTATGAAGTGACACAGAGTTTTTTTTAGGTTATTATGTCATATGTAAATAAATGTTTGATCATAGAAAGTATATATAAATACGTAGTTTATTAAAAATGAATTTAAGCTACAGCAGTTATCATAGTATATTGCAGGAAAGGATATAAAATAATATTTTTGATCATCCTTGTGAAAAACACAATCGATTACAAATTTGTGGTTATGTTGTGTGTTTCTGCTTGTTTACATAAACATGTTTCTATGTTCTTTTTACTTTTCAATGGCCTTAGTTAATCTCACTTTATCTTAGCTTAGTACATCTTAGTACTAAGACGATCTGTGGTAAAAAGAATACACCTAATGATAACATAAGTACAACATAACAACATAATCTGGCATTTTACGCCTCCCTATAGTCATAACTTTGGTGGATTATAGGAAGCGTCGGTGAAGAGTATGAAACATCACCTTAAACGAACACTAATATAGTAGACTTCTTACCTTTGAAGAATGATCTACTTTAATAATAATATAAAAAAAATCTTCTGTAATGTATGTTGTACTCTATTATAAGAGTAAACTATCAAAAGGTGTTGCTATTTTTCAATTTTAACTACAATTAATAATACACTGGTAAAAAATAAAAATCGCCACTTCTGGGCTCAATATAATAGAAATTATTTAATATTAAATGTAATTTTATTTATTAACTAGTATTAGCGTGTGGATTGTAATTAAAGCAAAAGAAAAGAAAGTTATTAAAGGTAAACTTGTAGTAATATTATTGTTCAACAAATATTCTTGCAATATTTACGAAAATCTTGAACATAAATGTGAGGAATTAAAAAGATATGGCAACACTGGACCCTCCTTTCGTATTTCATGTTTCTAATGTGGTACATCTGTTTATTCTATCAGATTGCACCATTTTGTAATTGAAACAAATAATAACCGTTGCAAGAAATAATAACAGAAAATTGATTTCCGATGAACGTTGATAAAGCAAGTACTGTGTGAAAGAAGAAACGAAAAATCGAAGCTTTAAGAATATGACATTTATAAATTTTTCATGTACCTATTATAAATATTTTTATGGATGAATACAAACAAACTAATCTGCACAAATCAAGATTTCGCTGTAATTTTATAAACTTTCGTATCGTTTGATATCTTCTGATTCCTCTTTAATGCTTAGGTAAGATTATAATAATAATTTTATTAAAAGGTTATTTGCTTAAGAATGCTCAGCAGTATCATAAATCGTCAGTCAAAATGCATGCGATATGTAAGGTCTGATTGAAAAGAAAGTTTACAGCTTCAAACTCGTATGCCTTTTATAATTATGCAATACTTTTAATAATTTTATAATAAAACAACACTTGATAAAACTGCATAAGTTGTAGCCCAGACACGCATACCTACTGCGCATAACGAATATATCTAATAAACTCTTGGGAATAATTCTTACACTGTTGCCGGTCCTACTTTCTTTATAATAAATAAAATATTAATGTACTGTATAAATTTAATATTTTGTATATTCTTAAAGCACCAACGCAAAAATTATTTTGAAGTTGTTCTTTACAAAAAGATAAATTAAAGCTTGCTTACTATGTACCTACAATGAAATGAATTAACCACTAAAAAGACGTGATAATCTGATGAGGGTCGCATTTCATGCTAATGTGGTAAGAAAAAGTGAACCCATAAGAAGAAAAATAAAAACTCATAAAAGAATTAGCATGAAATGCGTACCTCATCAGATCATCACGTCTTTTTAGTGGTTAATTCATTTCATTGTAGGTACATAGTAAGCAAGCTTTTAATTTATCTTTTTGTAAAGAACAACTTCAAAATAATTTTTGCGTTGGTGCTTTAAGAATATACAAAATATTAAATTTATACAGTACATTAATATTTTATTTATTATAAAGAAAGTAGGACCTGCAACAGTGTAAGAATTATCCCCAAGAGTTTATTAGATATATTCGTTATGCGCAGTAGGTATGCGTGTCTGGGCTACAAGTTATGCAGTTTTACCCAACACTTTAATATCTAGAAAGTTTAATAATTTATAAAAATATAAAAAAAATTATTTTATCAGTTCTCTCACTTTCCTTTTCAGGTTACGTGTTAAGTTTTGGACGAGACTTCCTGTGTGACTTTTGGCGGCTTTATTCCACTTCTTTTGAAATCTTCTAGGTTAGTTGCAGTTTCAATGTCTTTCTGAAGATGTCGCTTAATAACAACCCCGTTCCTTTTAGATTTTTTGTTTTTTATAAGTTTTTAAATTGTATTTTTTCTTTATTCGCTGAATCATTCCTATTGCTGTTTCTACTTTTTTCGCAGTGTCCCATACTGACAACATTGATTTACTTTTAAAAATCTTCAACACCTTACTATCAAATCCTGGATTAGAGGATCCATTTTTATGACCAGATTTTAGCAGTTTTTCAAGCTACAAATCTCGCCAAACTTTTTAATCAATTTATGACACTTTCTTAGTAAACATTGTGAATTTTAGCCAACTGTCTTATAAAAAAATTCCTTTTATTCTCGTACTTGTAGAAAATTTGGTTTTCTTTCATTATATTAATTCGCATTATTGCTGTATATTGTAAAAAAATTTTATCGATATTTAAAAATATTTCACAGCTTGCTTTTGCGATTATTTAAAAATGTCAACTTTCTTTTCGATACAGTCCTTTATTAAAATTATTATTAAATTTGAAAGTAATGCAGTTTTAATTTCAATCTTACTCCTTGGCCCTAATGGTCCTTCTAGGACCATGACCTCTCCTTCGAGCATCCCAACTTATTGACCCTTGGACAGACTAGTTAGGCCTGCGCCTTCACTTCTTTACACTTTTCCTCTTATGCTTTTCCATTTGAGAGGGTCTTTCGCTAGCATTCTCCAGTTGTTGACTCCTGCTTCCTTCAGATCCCTTTCCACCATGTCTAGCCATCTCACCCTTGGTCTTGCCCTCGGTCGCCTTCCTACAAGTTTTCCAGTGAAAATTCTCCTGGCACTTCTTTCTTCCTTCATTTTCTGTAGGTGACCCCACCCCCCCAGTCTGCTATTTTTAATTTCACTCACTATACTTGGTGCGTTATATCTGTCCCGTAACTCATAATTATACCTTCTTTGCCACTCCCCATTTTCTTCCACTGTCCCGAAAATATTCCTTAAGACCTTCCGCTCCCATCTATTCAAAGTTACTATTTGCTTTTTATCCAAAGTCCATGCTTCCACGCCATACACTGTGATTGGTCTTAAAATGGTTTTATACACTGCTAACTTTGTGTTAATGGATATATCCTTGGCTTTGAAAACATGCTTTAGTGCGTAATAGCTTCTGTTTGCTGCCGCCAGTCTTGCTTATATATCTTGTGTAATTAGATTCGTTTCATTTATTACTGCCCCGAGGTACTTAAAATCTGTCACCTGGTCGAAGTTGTTTTGATTTATTTTCAGAGCTTGTCATTGTACGGAGCTCCTCCTTGCTGTGATCATATATTTTACACTTTGTTTCATTGACTCTAAGCCCTACCTTGGCTGCGCTTTGTTCTAGGTGTTCATATACCTCTGTTAATTCATTGATTGTTCTCGCAATTATGACCACATTGTCAGCATAGGCGAATATCTGAAGCATTCTATTTATGATTGTGCTTCCCATATTAATGTGCGTTCTCCTTAATATTCCTTCTAGGACCAAATTAAACAATATGGTTGATAGTGGATCACCCTGTCTCAAACCTTCGTTTATCCCAAAACCTTCCGATAACTGGTCTTGTACTTTTACTAGTGCGTTGGCGTCTTTAAGACACATCTTTACCATGTTTATTATTTTCTCTGGCACATTTAGCTCTTCTAGCACTATATACATTTCTTCTCTTATTACAGCATCATAAGCTTTGCTGAAGTCAATAAAAAGGAGATAGAGGGTGATGTCTTGCTCGTAACCTTTTTCTAATATCTGTCGCATTGTAAAGATTTGCTCCAGCGTAGATCTACCTCTTCTAAAGCCACATTGGTACTCGCCTACTTCTCTTTCCATTATTACTTATAGCCTTTTCGCTTTTGTTGCGCTTAAAATCTTATACCCTATGTTTAACAGTGTTATTCCCCTGTAGTTTTGTAGTACACTTTTGTCACCTTTTTTGTGTAAGGGGCAGATCAATGCTTTCCTCCAGCTGCTTGGCATATCTTCTTCTTGCCACATCCTTTTAATAAGCCTGTAGATTTCTTTTTCCAGATCCTTTCCCCCGTACTTTATCATTTCCCCTGTTATCTGATCTGTTCCTGGCGCTTTATTATTTTTTTGTTTGTAAATTATTTCTTGAACCTCTTCTTCTGTTGGCAACTCTATTTCTTCATTTGACTTTTTCTGGTTGGGTACTCTTGCTACCAGATCCTCGCCTCGATTTCCTTCCGAGTTCAAAAGGGATATAAAGTATTCCATCCACAGCATTTTTATCGATATTTAAAAATGTTCCACAGCTTGCTGTTGTGATTATTTAAAAATGTCAACTTTCTTTTCGATACAGTCCTTTATTAAAATTATTATTTAATTTCAAAGTAATGCGGTTTAAATTTTAATCTATCTATTTCTATTTTTTCTATTGGTTTTAATAACTATAGCTATGAAAATTTAAAATTGCTGGCTTCCAGTGCTTTAATATTTTCAAATCGTCAGCTATTAATGATATATTATAGTGACGTATTAGGTATTATTTTGATGCCAAAACAAACAGTTTTACAAAGTAATCGCAAGCCAGGTATTCTTTTATTAAAAAGACTTGTTGAAACAGTGATATGCAATTTATCAATTTTTGAAATGCATGATACAATTTAACATTTCCCATGGAGGAGACACAGGTCTACAAAGAGCAGCATGTAATATTAAAGTTACTTTGCATGTTACATGGTCTGAAACTGTTGAAAGCCCATTATGAAAAATAAAAGTAGCACATTACTTTTGCTTAATTTAATACCTACTAATTTGTATTTACATTTTAATTTTTTTTTTTGTTGCAGGAACCAAATTGTGTCAGGCACATGAGAGGAAAAGACTTAAGCAACTATTGTAATCATCTCCAAAAAAGCAACATCTTCAATTAAAGAAGATGACGATAAAATCCAATAATTTATCTTCTAAATTAAGAAGATGGATATGCTCTTGATGTTCTCATAGTTGATGAGAACTACTTTACATAACAGCTTTAAGAAGATAGTAAAGCTTAGTAACGAAGATGGATGTGCTCTTGATGTTCTCATAGCTGATGAGAACTACTTTACATAACAGCTTTAAATACACTGCAGTCAGCAGTTAACTTTTAATATAATAAGAGCTGTCACCTAGTTTGTCAAAAGTTGTATTAGACAAACACTTACGACAAACTAAAACAAAAAACTTTTGCTTTTCCTTTCCTTTTGATTTTCCATCTTTTTGAAGCTTAAATAAGCTTCATAAATCTACTCGCAAAAATTAACTCTTTTTTCGAAGTCTATAATTTTAAGGTTTTGTACTAATTGAATGGAGTATGGGTGCAGTTTCTGTTTTTTAACACTTCTTTCGACCTGAAATAGAGAAGAAGAATTTGCTCTAAAGCACAAGTCAAATATTTTAGTATTTATTACCTAACTCTTCTTTTCTGCTTTACTTTTTTGTAAAAAATCAATAGTTTGCACATTCAGTGTAGTTATTGCATGGTGATATTGTCTTGACTTGTTGGGTAAACCTTTATATGAAAAACAGGATATGTTCTTTCTAACGCTATCACATCTTCTATAGATGAGAAGCAAAATAAAATAATGAGCATAATCGAATGGGTAAAAAGCAAAAAGTTTAAGTGCTAAAACAATAGTTTAGAGGAAATTGGGCACAAAGATTTTACATTTGTTAAAAATCTGGGAGCAGGTTTCAATTTTTATTTTTATACAGTTTTATCAAGTCTGTAAACATAGTTTCGAAAATTATTGCAAATTTTCTGTTTTTTGCCACTTGTATAGTTTTGCTACCAAACAAAAACATTGACTATGTAATTATTTATTTTAAAAATGAAAATAAGTAACAAAAATAAGTAAGCTGATGTTAAAGAAGTATAGTAGAAATCTTTAATCCGAACCTATAAATGTAAGGCAAATTCGTATTAACGAGGAATTCAGATTACTGGATGTTCGAATAAAAACATTGCTTTATGCCATGGTACTTTATGATAAACAACTTATGTACAAAAATAGGTAACTTTTTGTATTTAGCTTAGCAACCTGTTTGTCTATATTTAGATTACCTTTGATAATGACAGCTTAGCTGTCGAAACAATATTGTCAGGTTATAATTTACTAAATTATTATCTTTTTATTATCATCAAACAATTGAAAAATTGTCAAGTAATGAGAAACTGTCATGGAGTGACATGCCCTAGCTTTGGTCGGTGCTATCATCATCCTCATTTTTTTCCCTGCATTTATTTCCTTTCTTTTCCTTTTTACAAATACTGGTTCACGAATGTTTTGATTAACATCTTTCTCTGTTTTCTGAAATCCACCATACTTTATCTGTCACTTGCTGCTTTCCTCCTCGGTTTTGGGCAGCTTCAGCTTCATTCTTTCTTATTTTGCCAATCACATATTTTTCAGCTAGACTTCTTCTGGGTGTAATAATAGTTATTTTCCTCCTCGGTTGACTTTGAGGTATTTATTCTTCAAGTGATAATGTCCAATTTGTCATTGAAGCGCAACTTTCCTTTTCTCGAGAAACTTGTGGAAAGCAGTCAAGCACCTTATTTTTGTTAAAAGGTGCAATTCCACTCTTTTGGAATCCTGCTTTCAAGTCTTCAGCTGTACGTTCTCCGAATTCATCCAAGGTCTTCTTTGCGAACTTAGGGAATTGATCTTTTCTCAAAATTCCCATGTACTTTATTTTATATTCTGCCAGCTTTTGTCGCCAAATTTGCTTCAATGGACTGAAGAAAGCCAAATTTAGAGGCTGGCATAAATACTGGCATGAGTACTGTTGGGAGGGAGTAGTATAAATCAAATATTATTCTCAATGCACTGTTTTAAATGTTGACTGACAGGTGGCTTGCTGGGTTGTCACCAATTATAGCTTGGCAACAATCACCAAGCTTTCTAAAATATGGCTCAGCTATAGTTTGAAACCAATCTTCAAATATATTTCCTTCAAACCAACCAGATCTTGATCTGTTGTACCTCGCTCTTGTAGATCCACCTTCTGTCCAACCATCATACAGATTGTCTGCTTTATATACGATATATGGCAGCAGAGTAACTACTCGCTGTACTAGCAAACATGATAGAAAACTTTGATTTTGAGTTGTCAATTATTTGTTCTGGGTGGTTATAACTTCTGCGGACAATCACCTTACTGTTTCCTGAATTATCTTGCATGCTTGTCTCATCATAATTAAGAAGAGCTTCTCTTGGAACCTTCTTTAAAGATTCAGAAAGTTCTTGAAAGTATGCTTCTATCATTTCTGGAGATACAGCCACCTAAGCTGTTTTAATGTTATGGACACATGTGGGTTTTTAATTGTTCACTTTGTTGCTTAAAAAAACATCTGATCCACTTCTTTCATGTTTTGGCATGTTCTTGAAACATGGTTTAGCTATTTCTTTCTTATCAGAATCTTTTCACAACACATCTTACATCAAGAGCGGTCAGTGGAAGCTGGAAGTGGTGCTAGAGCTAAACATTCACACAATTGATTTTCTTCTTGCTTATTAAACACTGGCAGTCTGATGTATTAATTTTGTTGGAAATATTAATTCAGTATCATCATCATCAATCCTGTCGCTCCATTGGAAGCATAGGGCATCGTTTTCATCGACGATTCTTCTGCAATTCTTGGCGTTTCTGTCTGTACAGTAGCAAGCGTTGCCAACTCTGTACCAGGTTCACTCTAGCTGTTGCACTGTTCTGTTCCATTTGCTGTTTTGTTTTTAACACTTTCTATCCTTCACTAGTTCACTATGTACACAACACTTCACATAATGACCTTCATTTGGTCTTGTCTTTTGCCTTCTCTTTTATTTCACTCCATTGAAGTCCTTTCTTGGTAATTTCATTTTGCGTCTTCTTTCTCCATGTGGCTTTTGGTGTTCCTCTCCTCCTTTTACCTCTTATATTGTGTTTTAGTGCTTGCTTTAAAATTGATTTTGGGCACCTTACATTTTCGTATTCTAGCCACAGCATTATCAGTTCTTGATTTTAAAATGCGACTTAAACTCAGTTTTAGACAACTATACGAGGTGTGACAATTTAATTCCCGGAATGCACTTGTAACAAACATATGTCCAAAGCTGTACACTAGTGGCTATTATCATCTTCAAAGTACTCTTGTGCAACTTTACACTGGTTTAGCCGGTGCTCCCATTTCTGAAAACAGACCTAGAGTTTTTTTTCTGAAATACTCTTCAGTTCCTTTATCACATTTTGCTGGATATTGCCTATGTCAGAAAATCTTCGTCGTTTTAGCGCAGTCTTTAGTTTAGGGAACAACTAAAAATCATAGGGATATAAGTCCAGTGAATAAGCAGGATGATGTAATTGAGTAATCGATATTTTGGCCAGAAATTCTTTCACGAGTGATGCTTTATGACTGAGCGCATTATCGTGATGGATGATCCATTTGTCAGGCCATAATTCAGATCATTTCCTCTAAACAGAATCTAGTAATCTTGTCAGCAATTCTAAATAGCACTTTTGGTTATTAATCTCACATAATTATCTGTCAGATCTTACCAAATGTCGTACTCTGTTCATATTTGTGTCCGTTACTTGTGTTGTTGACAACCCATTTCTGAGATCTTGGTTCACATCTCTCCCATTTTTGAATCTTTTATGCCACTCAAAGACACTAAATCCTTTTAGAACATCCACACCGATTCCATTTTCAACAGCTC
Source organism: Agrypnus murinus (assembly GCA_929113105.1). NCBI lineage: Eukaryota > Metazoa > Arthropoda > Insecta > Coleoptera > Elateridae > Agrypnus > Agrypnus murinus. The sequence goes on from OV816025.1 coordinate 206,742,812, forward strand.
CAAGGTTCCAGTGTCAGTTTTGCCTACTTTCACACAAAATTTAAGGTTAACACCCTGCTACAAATTTCGACCAGTCATTTTCACGACGAAGTTGACATGTAGACCATTTTTGTTTTCGCAATAGTCGACTAACAAATGGCTCCATCGGTTTGAGATTTAGGTACGCATTGATTACAACATGTCCGAACATATCTACTTTTCTGTTCCGGGAATTAAATTGTCACACCTCGTACATTCTATTTCTAAGCAATGCTACTAGGATGTGCGAAATGTCCGTTAACTTGAATAATTTTGTCGACTAGCTTTCTCAAATTTGGTGGCATATATCGAGACTGTCATATCATAAACGTGAATCGGTCCATGTTTAAGTTCTGATTTTACCTTAATGCTAAACCAAGTGGCTACATAAACTTTTAAAATATATTCGGTCAAAATTTTATGTCAAGTTCTGGAAGTTCTGTTTTAATGATTTGATATTCTGCCACAGGAAGCAATTTATAGGATTGTAGCTTTTTATAATCTATTATAATCATTTCTCGATATGGAGTTCTAATCTTCAGGTAATATTGTTGTGAACTTCTGTATTAACAGCAATTTTACATCACATCCCAAACCAACTAGATTTGACAAATCCATTTGTTTCTCTAAGAAAATTAGTACATTGTTTGTGATTTCTTTCGCTGTACCTGATGAAACGCTATGTGACCACAGTATTTTGAGGTCGGTTCTGACACTAACACAATGTGCACTTCAACTACAGTTTTTTTTGCACATTGTGGCTTTTACTTTACACCGAGTTACAGTTTTATATTTCCTGCTATCAAAGTATATAGCATGCAATGTATTTTCATTCTCTTTCTGTATTTTCAGGTTTTCTCGTGTTCTTTTCCTTTCTCTTCTTATTTTACTTCAGTTTATTATTTTACATGTGTCCTCCACTGTTACAAACCCAATATCTTTTAATAGCGCAGTTGCTATAATAGCAGCCGATCTACCAGAAACGTCAGCACGATCATAAGCTTGGGCCAAACTTGGCAACTTGAGGCGCGTTTGGGTTAATTCCTCTGTATGACCCGAATTGTTCGACCAATTGTGGTCTGTTTTGGATCGTGTGTGTCCGTAAAAGAAAAAGCTCAAATGACATAAGTCTCTGAATATACACTGCTGTTCACGGACGTTCGGACACTTAGGCAAAGTTCATAAAATGAATAATAAGAAAATATTTTGTATAGAAAAGTATTACTTGTTTTAAATATTGGTAAATACTAAACCTTTGAAAGGTTCTTCTATATAATTTTATAGATATATTAAAAGTATTACTGTTTTTATGACTTATGCAGGTTAAAGGTTTAAATTGCTCTATTATTTAAAAACTATTGTCCACACTTGAACGCACAGGCGGTAAACCAGCACCTTCTGAGAATTAGTTCAATTCTACTAGCTGCCATTCCCAGAAGTTCGGACAGGTTTAAGAATAATGAAAAACCTTATTGTAAAAAAATATTTATAATACCAGAATTAATACGAAAAAAATCTAAGCAAACAACTTTATTGTTTATTTATTATAATAGATGTGGAAAACGACAGAATATACGGATAAATTATTTTTGCCAACAATGATTTATACTTTTGTTTCATCAACAAAAATCACCTTTCACAGAGATGACCGCTTGGGACTATTCTAGGCATCCATTCTATTATTTTTTGAAGAATGTCTGCTGGAATCTCCATCCACTCTCTTTGTAGGATTTTTTATAGTTCTGGTCATGAAGTAGGTTCTGGACATTTGGTTCTGATTCGCCTGTCAAGCTCTTCTTACAATAATTCTCAACAATAGGATTCAAATTGGGTGGTTTGCTTGAGCCTGAAGGTGCCCTTTGCATAAAGCAGAGGTGTGTTTAGGGTCTTGCATCATTTCGAAATTATGACCAATTAAACGTAGACCTGACGGAATAGCGTGTTCTTCGAGGATGTCTGTAATTTTCTTTTCTCTTTATTCCGTCTATCTTGACTAAATCACCTGTTCCAGCGAATGAAAAGCAACCCCAAACTAATACGGAACCTCCGCCGTGCTTAACTGTCAGTGTTATACAATGCGGCAACATTTTTTCTCCTGGAGATCTTCGCACCAAAACCATGTGCTTTTTTGCCCAAAAATCTCGTATTTGGACTCATCGGCCCATAAAACTTTCTTCCAATCTTCCAAAGTGCAATTTTATGGGCTTTTATCCACTGCAGACTTTTTTGCCTATTTCCAAGACGTAGCAATGGTTTGCGGATCGCTATACGTGAATGCAAGTTTGCTTCTTGCAACCGTCGCTTTACAGTACTAACTGACACTTTTTCTGTAAGAGTTTTATTCAATTCTGCCGTGATTTCTGGTGCCGTTAATCTTGTATTTCTTTTACTAATTCTTGTATCTTCAGCAGTTGTCGTTGTTCTCGACGGTCCCGGGCGATTACTGTCTTCATGGCTACCTGTTATTGTATACCGCTGTATAGCATCACTTAAAGTCGATTTGGCAATTTGTAATTTATTGGAGATGCGATGCACTAAATATCCTTCTTGTAGAGTAACGATAGTTGCCGTTTTATCAATGGTTAAAAATTTCCCTCGTGGCATTGTCACACTTTCGCAACCACACGCTGTCTTTACGCAAACATTTCTCAGTCTTTAACGATCTTCACTCGAACACTTCTAAAACTTCGTTGTTGCAGTTTTCAATGAAATTTGGGGTTATGGGGATGCTAAAGTGTATTTGTACCTGTTTTGAAGATTTCCAGAACGTACTGCTTAACACCCGTGCAGTCAGGCGTGAACAATAGCTTTTAAATAATACTGCAGTTTTTTAAATATTATCTGCAGATGTAAAAATAGTAATACTTGCAAAATATTTCTAAAAGCACATTGAAAAATCTTGAGAAGGTTTAGCATTTACCACTATTTAAACAACCAAAGTTTGATATGCACAATTTTTGGTTATTATGCATTCTATCAATTTTAAGTAAGTGTCCGAACTTCCGTGAGCGGCAGTGTAAGTCTAACAGTATAAATAAGGTTTTCCCTAGTTAGAATCCTGATTAAGCGAAAAATCTACCCCTGCAACGTTAAAATTCAAATTTATAAATCACATGTGAATGAGAGTAAACTACACTTTATTAAAATGTAACTACTCTGTGACTTTTTCCGGCTCAAGTCTTCTATCAGATCACTGAAATCTAGAATAATTACCAATTCGTTTTCTATGGAGAGGGCGGTTAAAGATGTAGTTGATCTTGTGTCGTAGAGTTTTTTTAGATAAGTTTTGATAAGCTTCAAATTGGAAAAGTTCTTTTCTGCAGACGCTACTGTGGCAGGAATTGTATCTATTATTCTTAATGCGCCATAAACATTTGGGTTGACATCTATTAAGATGCTTTGTACAATATACTTAAGAACTGAAAAGTATCGTCGATCTCCATCGTAGTCAAGGGTCAACTTTTTCAATTCCTCATATAGTTACACATCGTCAATGTCGTGCTTAATCTCCATCGTTTAATAAAAGTTGTAAGTCCTGACAATTATTCATCAAGTCTTCATCACTCTTGTTCCGAAGGCTCCTAATGTGATACATAAAGCCAAAATTGTTTTCATAAGTCTTGAACGCTGCAAATCATGGCCGACTGCTCATTCGCACTATCACCAGAAAATAGTTGATTTTGAAATTGCTTCAGGTGAAAGCTCGGGAGCTTCGTCTTCTCTTTCAAGATTTTTTCTTGAAGAAGAACAAGAACATTTTCTTTTTACGTCGTCTCCTGCTGATCTTGAACGTCTTGTCGCTACCAGTTTCTTCTGCTACGTCTCTTACTGTTACCATTGCCGAATTGAAACCACTAAGACGATATTCGCGATTGACGCTTGCTAATTAAACCGCAGTATGTGTTATTTTCACAGAGTCTTTACAAAGCGTCGCAAACATTCCTTAGCTGGTACCTCACAGCGTTTACAGATTCACTTCTGCACTCCCACTTGGTTTCGGAAAGAGGTGTTCGAGAGAAATGTTGGCATGCAACTTCAGAATACTCTATCTTTCATTTGAGCAAGAGAAAACTGTGCATAGTCGTCTCCCAACACTAGGTTCCAGCTGTAACTACCACATGGCACAAATAATGCTAGGGTATTTATGTTTAGTAGCCTTCTTTGCACGCCACTCTCTTCCCGTTTGCGCATATTAGCACCGTTGTCATAACCTTCCCCCTATAGTTGGCATGGGACAAGCGTAACTACTCCAATTTGTTTATTACGTAGTCGGTTAGCTTCTCAGTAGCTGTAGTATTTTCTCCTGCTATGAATTTTACAAAATGTTCTTCGATTTCAGCAGTCTTTGTTATTCTCAGAATGAAGATAGTTCAATCCGAGCAATATCACGAGTGCAGTCCAGAAATATACCATAGTACTTATTCTTTAATATTTTATCCACTATTTTAGCTTTAACGTGATTGGCTATTACCTCAATAAATTCATTGTGAATGTTTTTACCGAGGGATGGTTTCTGGCAACTGTCTTCTTCATGGCTTGGTGCAAGTGCTTTCGCAAGGTTGGGTCGTATCGTGCAATTAATTTAACCAAATCAAAAAAAAATTCACTGGAATTCGAGTCTAACATCCTCTTCATATGCCTTCTGAATCCAAGTTATGAGTAGCCAAAAACTGTACGATGGCTAATAACCTTTCTAAAATGTATCTCCAGCGATGTTGTTCGGCTCGAATATGAGCCTGCGTTTGTGAGTCGATATCTTTTCCACAAGACGGGCCGTTTTTTACATTTAGCCATTTTATCAAGCGTTCTTTGTGAAACTTGCTGTTTTCGTGAGACTCGTGAGCGCCTCAAATAGATGCTTCCAGTCACACTACATTTAGTCCAGTCAAATTAGAAAAAATAGCGGAAAGTTGAGGAAAGTCCGTGAATTTTTGCATAGGCCTTCCTGGAGGGCTGTTAAAGAACCCCCTAAAAGTCACCGTCTGTAGATGGCGAGTTCGAGGAGATAATGAGGGTAAACCACGCCCCCTAACGGTTTTTGTCGTTTTTCTCGGAAACTAAAAAATAAGCCAAATGTCATCTTGATATTAGGCACTGGCCACTCAGTCGTCAAATCTTACATTTTGTGTCCGGGTCGGTGCTCGACTACTATATAATAATATTACTCACTGCCTGGAGAACCAGGCCCAGCAGAAGCTATGAAGCTTGGGCGATTGTAGCCGATTTACAATACAAATACCAGGTTTGTGTTACAGCTAAGGAAAACTGTAATCGGAAAAATGCTATAACATCGTATGTTTGCAGGCTATACCACCACCGCGAAACACGAAATGCGAGATCCTTTGTGGTCCATATAAGACGTATCGCGTTACAGTCTGTCACCACACAAAACTGTCTTCTGTAAAGAAAACTCCTAAATGTCTTTATACGTTCGCGCAAAGCCAGGGTTACAAGTTCAAAACTGTGGTATCTGCTCTCAACGGCACTAGTCTGCCTACTCGTATATCCTGGTATGCTGGTTTCCAGTTATCTTCGAGTTATTTTTGCAGAAGTACATCTCCCATGACCGACTTTAATTGCATCGGTACGAATTTGAGTTTCGGCCGTTGGCTTAAAGATTGTTAGAGTTGGATATACGGTTAATTATTTCTTTAATATTTCGAATGGAGATTGTTGTAGTGCATCCCAACTCTACTTGAATTTTTTTTTAATATGGTAGTCAATGGTTCGCCTTGAAGGTAAAATTCTTAATATATTTTCGGATTTACGAGACCAGTTCTAGAAATTGTGTGCATGTTAGTTGGGGTTGGAAATTCTTGTACAGCTTCAAATAAGTACCAGGCCACTTACATTGTAAACAATGTCAATGCCGATCAAAACGATGCTTCTGATGAACTTGTTGTTCGGTCCTAATTCTTTCGGCGATGACGGACTAATATCAGTGTGTACTTGCCGCACCAAGTTTCGCCACACCATTTCGATCGTTAGAGCCGTACCGTAAAACCCCTGTTTTACGGTATCTTTTTACTATCTGCCAAAGTAACCACCAAAATGGTGCCTACTTTGGCATCCTATAATCAGATTTCTTTCTCGAGTACGCTTTGAGATGTTTGAGTAAAATTTGGCTGATAATTGCCAGTTGGTCAAAGAGCATGATGTGATTTCAAAAACTTCACTATTGCAACAATATATCAATGTATCAAAACCTGCCAAAGTAACTCTTTACTTTGGCAGGTTTTGATATATATGATATATGGTCAAGGGTAGCCTAAAATGAGCCATTTTTCAACATATAAAGTTCCCGTCTTCTGAATTTCTTATTCGTTCGCTTGAGCTGAAGCTTTCGCAAATGCTTTCCGTAAGCAAAAAACTTCAGGCAACCTCTTTACAAAGTTAGCAACTTTTTTTTCTTGTGTACGGCCTGTTTTAATTAAATCTGGAAAGGAAAAAGAAAACGTAATAACTCTGTATGGAGACTATTGACGAATCTAGGAGAATGCGAACGTCTGTCCACTATCGGCACTATCTGTTGAGAAGCACTCATTTGACAAAAACAAACGCCATATTAGCGTTCCTCGCACGTTCGTTTCTGTATCGCTCCTATGGTACAAAATGTCACTCCTCATCAACAATAACAAACGATTTTTAAGAAAACCTTTATTTTGTTTAAAAAAAGGTTACCATGGGATGGGCTTGACCAATTAATCAAGCAATATTATATACTGTGATTGGCTTCCCAGCATTCTCTGCATTCGTCATACAATGTGAACAGTTTTAAAAGGGGGAATTTTAAAGGATTCAAATACACTGCGAACAAGTTTATCAAGTCTTGGCTGTAGTTTATACATGTAGTGGAAATGGAATGTTAACAAAATGATTTCATTTCTTTTTGCAACTGCTAGATTGTCTTTGCTTAAATGACTTTCAAAGTTGTCTAGCCGCAGATGCTTTGATTTTTGTCATTGGCTGGGTTTTCACGTTTAGCAAAATGTTTGAGTACTGCTGAAAATCCGCGTCTAGCACTTCCTGTAGGGGCATCTATTAGCATGCGATCTAAATATTCCCCGGAAAATTTCAGAAACGGTGGCACACTGGCCAGTAGTTGACACTGTTGACGTAACTGTAACTAGACTATCCACTTTCAGATGATGTAATCTTTCCAATTTTCTTTTTCCTGGCAAGCACATCACTTACCCCGGCTTGTGGACTGTTGTTACTTCTGAGTCATCAAATAACAAATAAAGTAAGAACTTTATTAATGCACAAAATTTAAACAAATCAATAAATTATTATGATTTATTAATTAGCAATAAACGCATACTATAATACATTATTTTTTAGATAAAATTGTCTGGCAGATGCCATTTCTAGAAGAATCTTAAATTCTTTTTCTTGAATTGTTAAACAGCTTCCTTCCCGAGTGTTTTGCGACTACAGTACTAATTTTTTTCCGGAACTTCATGAATGCTGTATGCTTGTTGGAGTTTGGAGAAGCTATTTGTATTGTTTGCATACCCAACATTTTTCAATGGGATGAAGGTATCTCATAAGCGTCGATTTAGGGGCTTTAACTCCGCGTTTGGTTCATCCCACAGCGCCAGTTCTGCTTACCAGAAATGGCCCACTTGGCAGTCTGATCCGATTTCGCGGCTTCACAAAATGTAATTAAGCAAGCCGGAGATCTCGTCCATTTAAAGTTTGAGAATAGGTTGAGGCCGTTTCGGCTCCAATGCCTCTAATTATTCGCTTTACCGGATGAGACTCGCTAAAGTGAACGCCAGCTATCCTGAGGGAAACTTCGGAGGGAAACAGCTACAAGATGGTTCGATTTGTCTTTCGAATATGTCTGGCAATCCTGCTTGAAACTCTGAATATTGAGCAGCAGGTAGCGCAGTAGAAAAACTGCCCCCATTTAGTTGGGTCCAGTAGAAGTCTGGTAAGGTCTGGTCTCGACAGTGTTATTTCGTTCAAGATTTTGTTTGGTATTACGGTCTGAGTTATTGTTTGCGGATTATGTTCGTCACGGTGCTACGCTTACGCGTTGCCTGAGTTTCTTCAACGTTTCGACGAAGATTTCCGTGTTTAAGAGTTGGTAGTTTTTGGGATTGCATCGACCCTTAACCTCGGGTTTGATGGGGTTAGACTATTGTGGTGGTAGAATTTGTGCGATTATATTCCTAACTTTTATTTTTATCAATACAAGTCTTTTTTTATAACCGATAGAATTTAAACTTAAAGTTCTATTACACTATATCTAATAATGCTTCGTATTCCGAAACAATGAGTTTGATCAAAGCTAGTAGTTTTGTTCTGCTTTCCCCTAATGCCTTTAGCATTTAACCCCTGATTACCCAGGAAAATGTGATCCTGTTAGTAATAAAGCTTAGTATTGGGAATTGTTTCTGTTCTGTTACGGGTTTTCTTTTATCGTTTGGTCGCAAGTGGATCAGAGGGGTAGCTCCATTTTTGGTGTTGGTTTTTATATTAGTTATTGTATATTTCCCCTTGTTCTTTTGCTTACTCTTTTTGTTTTGGCCGATGAAGTGATCGGTCTGTGCCATATTAAACTACCTAATGTGTGAGCCATGAGAGTTGGTTTGTGAGGAACCCGTAGACCCTTCTCTCTTAGTACGTAGTTGGGCGTTCCTAGGTCACAACTAGTCTGCTTGCGTAGCGTTAGATGAGGAAGTTCAGCAAAGAAGTAATCGATCCTAGGTATTGTTAGAATATTGTATAAATGGATTCAGCAAAGATTCGATCTACACCAACCACAACTTATAATTTTTGCTGCAGTGTAAAAACTACAATGAGGTCTCATTCCATGTAAACAAAACAAAATTCTGTTGGAGTGAGGAATCTTTCTCTAACTTCTATGGCGATATTTAAACTAGATTTAAACCAAGTATATTTTATCGTATTATATCATGAAATCTTGGGGAACTAAATTGGTTATGTACAAGGGATATAATTTAAGAATGTTATTTCCTCGAAACAAATTAAAAGCAATCTCATGTAACATTATGTGGTCGGAGATTTTCTTACTAACAATCTTTTCCCCAGTTCCTAAAGTCGAAGACATCTAATGGCTGAATCTATTTTGTTACCCCTTCTGGAATTAGTTTTAAATTGTTTGCCCATTAGGAGTTATGGTAGAAATAGTTTACTCGTCCTTGTACGTAGACCAAGAATCAACAGACTATTAAAATTGAGTTAGTTTCTGCATTTGAAAAGTATACTTTTTGCAACAATTAAATGATGTTTCCCCATTTTTCCGGATTTGGATGCTTCAACGAAAATATTCTCTACTTTGTACATTGTTATTTCGACCAAAGGTCCAAAAGCTCCTGTCGTCTCTTGAAGAACTACTTACATAAATAATTATTATGAGCTTTCTCAACGCGGAAACCATCGGTAATATAGTATAAGGATGAGTAGTCGCTCCGTCGGATTGGACAATGGCTCTCACTTTTTAATCTCCTCTTACTGATAATGCGTTAAAGATAAAATCCAAAGGCATGGTCTCCAAGTGCTTCTTACACTCGTGAACAAAAACAGCAGCTTTATCCTCTACAATTTCGGATTCTTGGTAATACGTTCGATTTACAAATTTCGTGATTTTTCAAGAACCAATATTGTGCCCATTCTTGAAACTTCTGACCCACCATTTGGAAGCCGTGAAATTTGGTGCATCAACTTCTCTCTGCTTTTGGGTTTTCACTCGAAGGTCAAAATCATTGACAATCAGATGTGTTTTTTTCTCTCCGACAAATTTCTCTTTGACACACTGAGATTTCTCTTAATTTTTGTACTCGTGTTGCCTACAATCCGGCTTGTGTTTGTTTTGTGGAGATAAACGAGCGGGTTTAGACTTTTCCCCAATTTAAACATAGTTTATAATCATAAGATCTACGTGTATAGGGGAGCGACGGCTAATGGCGCTCACCTAAAGAAAAACTCACATTCTTAGCGCACCAAAACTACTTTTTCCATTCTGTCTTCGCGAAACATTTGACTTGCATGTATAGTAACTATATTTGTTTATGAATTTGTATTTAAAACAGAATGTAAGTCATAAATTATATTTTTTTGAGGGTATCCAATGAACGCCATTGCCCGACTCGGTAGGGTAATGCCGCTCAGGCGAGTGCAATTACGCTCAATAACAACAAATCAACAGATTAATTAAATAGAAAACTAAACTATATTATTCAAAAGATACATAGGTAAGTAGGAAAGTTAACAACAAACATAAATGAGGCCATTTTGGTACTTTGTTTTAATTAAATATTTGAATTTTTTCTTCAAAATTTAAGGCTTGCAAAAATCGCAAATATATCCATGTGGTCAATCTACTCCTGTGCAGCTGGCATGGGCCCGCTGCCCACATGCAGAGCATCTGTACCAAAGCTCCTTCCCAAATTCATTGGAAATGATGCATTTTTCTTCTCATTGCTCTTTTTGTTTTGTTTCATCTGAAGTTAGAAATAAAAAATTAGACAACTTTAGACAAGCGCTCCCAAACAGTTTTTTACTCACCAAGTTCATTATCAGACATCTCCATATCATCCAGTTCATCGTCATCGATAATGGGCCGTTCATCATCTTCCCCAGAGGATTCACTTTCAAAAACTTTTCTTTTGGTAACTTTTTTTCTGGTTTGTAAGTTTTTATTTTTACTTCCTTTTATTTTTTCTGCTGACTTTTCTAAATTATTTTTCCTTTTTGCTTCCAATATTTCAAAATGCTCTTTAATAGGGGTTGACGTTAGAATTTCTGACCTCTGTTTCTTTCTTTTTATAACTTTTCTGGTTACTGGTATCTTGGGAACAGGTTTGGGTGAAATTTGTGAAAACGAAACATTAGAACTAATGACCCTTTTAATTATACCTATTTGTTTGAGCTCAGAGCATCCAGCTATTGGTTCAATACTTTCTGGTTCAGGAACCTGTCTGTCTGTTGCTATTTGCCAAATTCTTTGTGGATTCCTTATCAGGTTTGCTTACTGAATAATCTAGATCACCAAATACATTAGGATTCATTGGGGAAATATTCCAGTAATTTCAAATGCCTTTACTGCTTTCTCAGCTACAGCTACTTTAAGATACGCCTTAGTGAATAATTCAGGTAAGTCAGTGTTGGTGATTCTCTCATATGCATGACTTTTCATGAACAATTCGCACTCCATGTTGTAGGCTTTTTTTAGTGGCCCAAAAAAAGCTAGGTCCAGTGGCTGGAGTCGATGTGAAGTATGAGGAGGAATACTTACGGAACATAGTTACGCCATTATTCCGACAGCTTAAAGAGCAGTGTCTGGCGTGATTATCCACGATAAGAAGAACCGGATTTTCTTTGCTTGCATTTGTAAAATTTACAAAATGTCTCAGCCAAACCCTGAACAAATCCTCGTTAATCTAACCATTTTTAGAGCATTGATATATGGAACCGGGTGGTCCGTTTCGTTCCAAGCCAGCAGCCATTCTAATTCGAGCGAAAATGAACATCGGCGGCACGAACGTACCCGATGCACTCATTGCACAACTCACGGTTGTAGTCTTTCCAGGCTTGTAATTGCCCCAACTTGTTTTTGTCCTTTGGGTCCGACAATTCGAGCTAGTTTATGGCATGTCGTAATGCCTGTCTCATCCATGTTAAATTTTTTTGTTGGGTTAAATTTATAAGTGGTCATAACTTTTTCTAAATTTTCGAAAAATCTGTTCACTTCTATTTTGTTAAAAGCTGTCACTCTGTTTAGCGAGGTTGCTTCAGGTTTCCTTAAAACTTAATTCAGCATTCCTAGCCATAAATCCATATAACCAATGGCGCGCTGTACACAAATCCGATTAAAGCACGGATTTTGCTTGAAATGAGTGAGCGCAATTGTCCCCTGAGCGCCATTATTAGCCGTCGCTCCCCTACCAACCTTCTTAGACCATTTTTTAACTTTTTTCCCATTATGGCCATAAACCTTGTCTCTGTTGAATGCCTCAGCTAATTTCTTATATATTAATATAGACTACTGTAAGTTACTATTACTATCTCTGGATGTACTTTTCGTGTTTTTTTTCGGAGGTCAGTTCCAAGCCTCTTCTGTAAGGTACAGAATTATTTTCACACTAAATATTTAATTTGTTTTGTTCATTTTCATTTCTAACAGTTTCAGTTTGATTTTTTTTAATTGCATTTTAAATTCAGCTTTAACCATTTGTTTCTTAAATTTTGTTTGTAATTGTAATTGTGTCACTTATTGAGTGTATTATTTGAACTAGCTTGGCATTTAAGAGCAACCTTAATTAAAAATCTTTAGCAAAGCAATGGAACAAGGTTGAATATCCTACTTTTATGTGCCACTGCTTTACACGCGTTATCAATTACTTGGAATAATTATGTTGCGATGTACTAATAGATTGCTTTTTCAAACTCGTTGAGTGCAACTGCTTCGTTATTTATGCCATAATAGGTGACTTTATTACCTTAACTTTTGGATAATTTAATTTTTATCCACTTCACTATTTTGCCAAACTTAGACTTAGGGTAGAGTACCTAGTTATTGGCATCACAAGGCCGATAGCTCTTAAAAAAATCTATTTTGAAGAAACTATTAAAAATATAATCGTAAATTACTTGGCGATGGTGGTTGTTAGGGTTTAAAGTGTGCAATAGAAGTTATTATTTCTTTGACTAACCAAATCCATTAATATTGTCAACAATGTCAACTATTTTCTCCAGAGATATCAGAAATCCAGTTATTGGCATGAAAACCTAGTAATTGGCATGTCATAGTGTACCAGTAATTTACATCACTTTAACTGTTTGTTTACCTAGTGGGTGTAGTTGGGTATTAGGGTAAAGGGTATAGTTATTGGCACTCTTACGCAAACTTTCCACTTTCAAATATACTGATTTATTGCCTATGCGTTATATCGTTCACACAATTACACCATTTTGATGCTTTGGTTTTTGTCTATCTATCAACATTATTGTTTTGCAAAATGTTTGTCCAAAAAGTAAGTTATTGAAGAAAATTCAAAAGGGTAGCTCTGAAGGGGTTATTGGCACCTGGTTTGGCATTATTGGCACCTGGGTTTTAGTTATTGGCACAGGGGCAAAAAGTCATGTTTTTTCATAAAAAAAACTTTATTTTGTTTCTAAAAATTGGTATAATATGAACAATAACATTATTTAACCTAAATAAACAAAAACAAACAATTTTTAATTTTTAACATGTTTTTCGTTATTTAATGTATCATTGGCTTGACATGCTTTGCATGTGAAAACATTACTTACTAATAAAAAGGCTTGATTTTTAAACAAACAAAGATAGTGATAAGTCCGTACACATGACGAACACTTAAGTCCTTTTTTATATTTTGTGATGTGTTTTGCACAAGCGTAGCATAGGGAGTGCAGTTTTGCGTCTTCATTGTTCAGACCGGTTGTTTCTGAATTATTATTTCTCTCCTGAATAAATAATTTAATAGGATAAATTAAAATACACATGAATATAAAAGAATTACTTACATCTTCTTCATTAGACACTTCGAAAATTTTTCTTACGTGTGACGGTTTAATTGGCTCTTTCACTTCTATTTGAGGTTTATTTTCCGTATCACTTTTTTTTAAGCTTGTTTCCTAAAAAAGCAATAGAAATAACTACCTATATAGCTGATAAATTTAAACAGACTCACTTCAGGGTTAGTTTCAAATTTTCTTTTCAACTCGGGTTGTTTGTAATTTATTTGTTCATTCTTTTTGACTGTCTTTTTTACGCTTCTCTTTTTCTGCTGTTTTAATTTTTTGGTCTTTTCCTTTTCTGACTGTTTCAATAAACGTTCTTTTTTCTTTCTTCTTTTGCTATTTCCTTTTCTTGCTTTTCTTGTTCTTTTTTTTCATGAAGTTCTTTCCAACCTGTTGACGTTATAACATAGGGCATCTGAACGCCTAGATCGTGTTTTCCCTTTTTTGCAGGTGTAGCTGGCCAACGAATTATTTGTAGAATATTAATTCTCGGATTGTCATTTGTTATGTTTTCTTCTATTTCAAAATTACCATTATCTTTTTGAAGAACCATGGGTATATCTTCTAAATCAAAAACTTCAACATCAGAGTCACTAATATTTATATCATTAGTTTCTTCAATTACCACAGATCGGTTCTCATCTGTTGATTCGTCGTCCAGTCTTGGCGTTTTTACAAGCTCGTCACTTTCTTGAGGGAGTTCATTAAAGTCAACTGCATTACCGTCGGGTAATTGACTTCTAGTTTGTATATGAATATCAACATTTATCACATCATTGAGTAATTCAGTCTCATCTTTCTCAGGTACAGTTAAATCTATCGATTTCTCAAGGATTTCAGTCTCATTAGTATTAGTACTTTTTTCTAAGTCATCACCAAGAAAACTATTATAAGCAACATTTTCACCCGCCTTAAATCTTTGGTACAGATTCTTCAAAATAGCTAAGTCTGGGTCAATGTTGACAACTGCAGAAGTAGAATTTTCTATTTCTTGTAGTTTTTGTTCTCCCACTATCTCACAAAATTCGTTGTAAGTAAGGACTGGCACGATTTCTTTGAACGATTTCTCCGAACAGTCTGGTATAATTGCTGTTTCAGTGTTGGAATTTTTCAGGTTTTTTCCTATGCATTTTGTATAATCTAAAGCATTTTCATTCCATGGAAACAGACCGCAGGCTCGAAAACCATTTCTAATAGTGTCAGGTTTTATTTGGTTAATTACGCTTGTCAAAATTGGGGCAAAATTTTCTTTAGTTATTTGGTCATATGGATTTTTGCTACGCCATCGCCACTCTAACACAGCTTGTTACCAATAAGATTTTATGGGCCTAAATGCTGCGACGTCGGCTGGCTGAAGGAGTCTTGTAGAATTTGGGTATAATGCAATTAATATTATCTTAAGCGAAGTACATAACATACTTAAATGGTATGTCATATGTGTTTTATGACCATCAACAAAAAGAATTATCGGAAATTTTGTATTATTTTCCACCAAGTATGGATATAGGACGTTGGATATGTATTCAAAAAAAACCTCCGCTTTCATCCAACCATTGTCTGATAATCCTATTCCCCAGTGACCAGGTACCGAACCACGAATTTTTGCTGTCATACGTTTTAACGGATAGATTACCATTGGTGGTGTGACAATTCCAGAAGCCGAAAATGTGAACATTACAGTGATATTTGTTTTGGCTGCACCAGAATCTATCTCATAAACATTTTTGCTACCTTTTATAGCTAAACCATTTTTTTGCTTTGGGGAGAGACTGAACCCGGTTTCATCTCCATTAAATATTCTATCCGGATCATTTAAGATATCCAAAAAATGTTTTGATGTTAAATAAGATTCAATATTTTTGAACCAATATCTTATATTAGTCTCAGAAACATTTCCACTGGCTGAGGTTACAGGTTCTGGTACGCGTAAAGTTAGTTTCGGGTTACGTTTTAAAAAACTGTTATACCATCCCTTGCCAGGATAATTATTTTTAAATGGATTGGGTCTTTTGGCATATTCAAGAAACTCTTTTACTGTACAAAAAATATCTTCTTTACGTCTAGGGAAACCTTTTAACGAACATTCTTCAATCCATTTAACCAATGTTTTCTCCTCCTCGTTGCTCAAAAATGGAGTGGGACCTTTGGTTATTTTTGTAAATTTTTTACTCAAACGGAATTGTAACGTACTTCTTGGGACGTTGAACATAACGGATGGTTTTTTTTTCGACATTCCTCTCATTTTTATTTCTTTTAAAGCTTTCTGTACATCTTCTTCAGTGTACGAATTCTTCTTAGTTTTTGCCATTGTGCTAGGTAAAAAAATGGGAATAAATTTACCGTTTAAATTGTTCTTTTTGTAGTTCGGTATATATTGGACAAACACTTCGAAATTTTGACATAAGATATAAAGAACACGTACGTCATTACAAAAATAAACATCCTGAAAAATCGAATTACGCCAAACACCTTTTAGAACAAAATCACACAATGACTCCTCAAAATAATATTAAATTCCTACATTTTTGTAATAACAAACGCAAATTAGACATTTTAGAAGCCTTTGAGATATACAAACACAAACTCAGGGTACCTTTAATGAATGAACAACTTGAGCTCAGTAATTCTCCGTTACTGGAAGTATTAGATGTTTAATTATGATTTTTATTATTAATTTTTATTATTATTATTATTTTATCTAGTTACCTATTTTGTATCTACCTTAGCGACGTGTTTGTTTATAATTATATTACCTTTGATAATGACAGTATAGCTGTCGAAACAATATTGTCAGGTATATTTTAATAAAACTGTGAAACTTTTAATAATCTTTATTTATTTCATGATTATGGAGTTCCACAAAATAAGGCTGGAAACAATAAACAAGATAAATTTACTTATACCAAAATTTCATTTTGTAAAATATATATAAATGCGTGCTGAATTAGGTAATTTTTTTCAAATTTCTATTTATTCGAATGTCTATACCTATTTTCTTATATTTTTCTAAAAAAATACCAGTATGCCAATAATATATGACAAAGAAGATGAGAGGTCTTAATTGTTGGCATGGGGTGCCAATAATTGAACACATGCATCATATTGAATCAGTGGTTGGCATACAAAATATTTAAGGTTAGAAAATGAATCGCCGGATTTAAACGCAATTATACTTTAAATAAACAATATTTAGATGTTCGCAACATAACCCATGCATTTCCAATGATTATTTAAAAAACTAGCGCTAAAGAAAAAGTGGTTGGTTCTTAACAAAATACTAAAAACTCACCTGCCAAACCAAACCTCGATAAGAACAACATTAATGGCGGGAAACTGTAGTAAACTAGTATACACTCAGGGGTACCAAACGAAACAAAAAGGAATCATGTGTCCTAAAAATTAAAAAACTAGGGTATTCAAGGACGCATTGAGCTAATGTAGGGAGAAGAACGAGTATGGTGCCAATAACATGTGATGTGCCAACAACTATCTCCTTTACCCTAGGTAGATTGTTATTGATGATAGTTTAAATTAAATGCTTAATTCGATCTTATCTAATAATATTAGTGGAGTAACCTTACATTTTTATCTCGGAACCGGCTCAAACTACTTCGATTTGAATAATTTTTTTTAAAGTCTTGTAAATATAAAATACTAAAACCTTTACAAATTAGAAATTGACGCTCAGAACAGGAAATGTGGTGAAATTCGAATAACCTAAAAATTTTCCAAGTGGTCCCGCTCCGGTTGCTCGACCATCTTAGAACAGGATAATCTTTGTTGTGTTATCACATCTATGTATTGGTAGTTCGAAGCCACTATTAATTTATTTTTATTCCTTTTGGTTTAAATACGGCAGCCATATTTGTTTTTTGGTGCACGACGTTTCTTGCAGTTTTCTACTTAAACGAAAACCTTGATATCTCAGAACAGTTGGTCGTAGAAAGTCGCGGTAAAAACCATTGCATTGTTCACATTTCGAACTACATTTGTTGTTCTAAACATAAATTTTGTAAGATGCTTTCTTATGGGCGCAAATTAAGTCCGAAGTTTAACGCTTTTTTTGCAAAATTTCGGCTTTTTTGAGTGTCATATTTCCAGACAAGTTCTAATACCGTAAGTTCTATACCGTACGTCCAGATAGGTTTTATGATGGTCTTATATATAGTTAGTTTATTATATATATATATATATAATCAGATCCCTATTTACCTGATACGTGTAGGGTAAGTTAGTTTATTATGGAGGAATAATTGAGATTTTTTACCAAGTAACCAGCGCATTTGTTTCACTTTTAGGTTTAGTTGTGTTTTTTTGGCCTTTATGTGTTCTTTCCAGGTGAGTTTCTGGTCTAAGTGGAGGCCCAGGTATTTAACGACCGATTTCTCAGGAATAGGAGCACCGTTGAGGTAAACCTGAGGGCATGTATTCCGCCTCAGAGTGAAGGTGATTTGTGTAGATTTTTCGTTTTTATCTATGATTTTCCAACGTAACCAGTTGTCTAGTAGATTAGGTGGTTTTGGAGCTTATAGGAAGCTGTGGCTGGATTTGCGTCAATTGCCATGATTGCTGTATCATCAGCAAATGTTGCCAGTGTGGTATCGTCAGTTTTAGGTACATCCGCAGTGTAGATTAAATACAGGAGTGGTCCGAGAACACTGCCTTGGGGTACACCAGATTTTATGAGATAGTAGCTGGATAATGTATTGTTAACCTTCACCTGATAGTATCGTTCGCTGAGATAGGATTTTAGAATAAAATATATTTGACTAGGCATGAGTTTCTTTAGCTTGGACAACAGTGCTTCGTACCACACCTTGTCAAAGGCCTGCTGTATGTCCAGAAATACTGCAGCACACATTTTCTTTTCTTCTAGGGTCTCTTTGATTTTGTTTACTATCCGGTGGCATTGCTGGATTGTTGAATGCTTTTGGCGGAAGGCAAATTGGTGTTCAGGAAACAAGTCGTTTGTATGGATTCGAGATAGGAGTAGCCTTTTAAATAGTTTGGACATTAAGGGCAATAAAATTATAGGACGATACGAAGCAGGTTCCGTGGGAGGTTTGCCAGGTTTAACGATCATTACAATTTGGGCATATTTCCATTGTATTGTATAATGACACAGCCGTAGCATGCAGTTAAAGATTGTGGTTAGGAGAACGACTGCTTTTCTGGGCAGGTGTTTAAATATTTCGCCGACCACCAGATCGTATCCAGGAGCTTTAAACGAGTTTGTCTTTTTGATTGTCCGCCAGACTTCAGCTGGTGAAAATGGGTCTAAAGGCGGGGAAAGTTGGCATGGACTACTAAGGTAGTTTTCTATTTCTTCATGTTCAATGTTAGTATTAGGCAGTGGAGTGAATACGTTTGCCAGATGTTCAGCCAGGATATCCGCTTTCTCTTCGTCTGATTGTGCCCAATTGCCATCTGGTTTTCGTATTGGTGGTACAGCTACTATGGGTTTTTTGAATTTCTTAGTGGCCTTCCATAATGAATGATCTTGTGGTGATAGGTTGGTAATGTACTGTTTAAATGTGTCGTTGCGAACCTGTTGTAAGTAAATTTAAAATTCCGCAACATAAATCATTAAGAAAGATTTTAATTTGCATGGGCAGCTAAACCTTCAGTAATACGATATTTATAGGCGTATCATGACTCGACGTGAAATTGTTCATCATACAATTCTTATTATTAGAAAGAAAGAAGTGTTTATTTTAAGATATTTAATTTTTAAATGCCCCGAATGAGTGTTGTATAAATAAAAGTACCTTTGTTTTTTACATTTATATGAAGGTACAGCTGTAAGCTTTATTAAATTAATAATTGCAAAAGAGAACCTCTTCCTAAGAAAATACCTGAAAAACGAGTGTTAAAAGGAATACGATTAAAAATTTGTAAACATAACTGATCTTGGTTTTGTCATTTTATGTAAAAAGCATAAAGTTTGGGGCTTGCCCTAACTAAACAGACGTCTGGTATAACCAAAGCAATAACCTAGGAATGTTTTATAAGTAAAAACAGCTCTTTTTAGCGAAATTGAACTAATAAAAGTGAGCCGAAAAAAAGTTATAGACAAGAATTAAGAACTACGAGGGGAGTAACAAAAGTTCGCTTAGTTGACCAGAAAAAAAAACAAAAAAAAAATTCTTTTCGTATTTATTCTTAATCTTCGTCTTTTTTTATCTTCTCTACATAATCGCCATTGATTGCAATGCATTTCTTAACCCTATAGATCCACTTCTCAAAACAGTCTTCAAAATCTTGCTTTTTAAGCTTATCAAGTTCAGCATTATAACCTGCAGAAACACAAAGGCTATTTTTATATAGATAAATACCTAACCTACCAAAATATAGCTGTGCTGGAAGTATCAGCTTGATCTAAATAACACTGCTTTAGTTTTTGCCGACTAACCCCAATAAGTCGGAGAGGGGCGGGGTAATACAAGATATAAAAGATAAAAAAACAAGCGCCACTTCGTTTAAAAACAATGCTTATTACTAAAGCTTCAAGCTTATCAGATAAACGAAGAAATTGATCTTTTACTAAAATATGGGCAACTTCCACAATTTTGGCCGTACAGTGCATATATACTTACAATTGACGAGCTGGAAAGCAATATTATAATAACACAAATAAATAAATACTAAATAAATAAAACACACGTAGTGAAATGTAAACTTTCTAAGTAGGGCTTTATTGAAATTGTAATTATTGTGCTGATCAAAAATTTTAATGTCTAATAAAAAAAAATGATTGAATGATGATTTGTATCACAGCAGATTGTAAACTTAAAAACTACCCTAGGACAATTTCACTACTCGAGATCTCGTGTTAACTAGTTCTTAAAATTAACATGCATGAATAAATTGTATACACGTTTAATAAATATATATAAAGATAAATAGAATGACACAGAATACATACAATTTTAGACAAACATCCCACCATTCGAAGACCCACGGCTGTTTTAGTATAATTTAAAGCCTTGCTTAGGGGTTTTCGCTTCACCCTTCGATATTTTCTTGTTTTGTTACGACCCGGTACATATATAGATGCAGGTACGCATCCAAGAGGGAAGGACCTTCTAATTAAAGCCAGTCAACGGCAAGCAGACAAAAAGACACTGAGCAGCAAAACCCAAACGAAAAATACAAAGAAAAAAAGATCTACAAATAAGACAAGACAAATAATGAGTCGAGTGTGGATTGTCATAGAGTGTAGACGTGTGGTGTACATTTTGTAATTTTTAAAGTATCCTATTGCTGTAAATTATTCTTATATAAGAAAATTAATTAAAACCATTCTCAAATAAGAAATAAAAGAAAAAATAGGGAAGATTTTGGAAGACAAAAAGTTTAAATTACTTAAATATACTTTAAAACAATGATAAGCGCGCACCAGAATAAGTGAGGAGTTAGTAAATTACAATAATTACAACTTGGCTGTAGCTCAAACTATGTCTGAAACTGAAACTGATCTATACACAAAGATAGTAACGGCTTTTAATGAACAGGCCGATAAAATTAAAGCAGACATTTCAACTGTAAAGGAGCAGATAAAAATTGAAGGTGAAAGTGTTAGGTGCAAAATTGAATGTACAGATAAAACGTTTAAATATATTAGAAATGATATTATTTCATTACATCGTATTTTGCGAAGAAACAATTTAATCGTATTTGGACTCAAACCAGAAAAGAAAAATTTTGAATTTTCTGTGATAAATAAATTAAATGAGATTTTAAACCTGAATTTAAACCTAAACGATTTTAATGATATTTATTTCATCAGTAAAAAAGAAAATGCACCGATAAAACTGGAATTCATATCTAATTTAAGAAAGAAGTTCTAAAAAACCTTAGCAAGTTAAAAGGGAAAAATATATACATAAACCAGGATTTATGCAAATCAGATTTAAATATCAATAAGGAACCACGGCAATATTTGAAAGAAGCCAAAAATAAAGGCTTTAATGCATATATTAAAAAGGAAAAATTAGTCATCAATGGTGAAGAATACTCCCTAGACAGACGTAGAAGTAAACACGAGAGAGAAGGAGAAAAAGAATCAGAAGAAGAAGCTGACGAAAGACAGGTTAATAGTGCAACAGCTACCCCTATTCCTGTTACTAGAATATTTCTATTTGCCAAAGATTTTGGAGATGTTTTTGAGATACCTCAAGATCAAGATAAGGAAGGAGTCATCACTGAGATAAATGAAACAATTTTTGAAAGCAACCCTCAAACAGGAACATCCACTACACCAATACTAGAAAAAAAGGATATTAAAAAAATGAAAAGTACAGGAAGAATAAATGTAATAAAGTCCACTAGTTCAGTGCCCCCTTTGAGATCATCATCAAGGATAAATGAATCTAAGAAGCCTGAAAAACTATAACCTACCAAATTACTAAGTCATTATTAAACGGAAAATCGTCTGAATGATTTATCTAGCTATCTAGCATAACATAGACCCTGAAAGAAATATTAACATACAGAACTTTGAAAAAACTATGTATCTTTTTCCTATCGATGAAAATGAAATTTCAAGATATATAAAAGAATTAAAACCTCATAATGCACCTGGAAAAGACAAGATTACTACAATGCTTTTGAAGAAAACAGCCGCTAACATAATTAATCCATTAAAAATATTGATAAATAAGAGCTTGAAGAAGGACACTTCCCTAATATATTTAAGCAAGCAATTATAAAACCACTTTACAAATCAGGTGGAAAATTAGATGCGACGAACTATTGGCCGATTTCACTCATCTCGAACTTCGGAAAGATATTTGAAAAAGCCATAAAATACAGAATCTGTTCTTTTCTTGAAAAGAATCAGAAATTAGACAACTCTGAACATATATTGGGATTGTTTTTAGACTTAAAAAAGGCTTTTGACACCGTTAGCAATTCTCGATTATTAATAAAGCTTGAAAAAATCGGTCTAAGAGGCCAAATCTTTAAGGTCTTACAGAGCTATCTGGCTGAACGAAAGCAACAAGTACAAATAGGTTCAACACTAAGTGATACAAGAGATGTGCTATATGGCGTACCTCAGGGTACCGTTCTAGGGCCCATTTTATTCATAATCTATATTAACGATCTTTTGTCACTAGAGCAAGTAGGAGATACTTTATGTTACGCTGATGATACAGCTGTACTCATCACAGGAAGCTCTTGGAGTGATGCCAAAGCTAAAGCAGAAGTTGCAATGAATTATTTAAACATTTGGATGAATAATAATTTGCTAACCTTAAATTATATTAAAACAAATTATATACTTTTTTCACTGCAAAAGCCAACTTTAGCAAAAGAAGAATATTTGCTCATACACGAAGAAAACTGCAACGGAAGTATTTGCAACTGTACAAAACATATATCACAAGTAGAAACTATCAAGTACCTGGGGATTGTGATAGATAGCCAACTACGGTGGGAGGCTCATATAAATTTACTATGTAAAAAACTAAGGCCATTTATAGCGTCATTTAAGCAACTTAAACAGATACTAGACGTAACCTCATTAGTAACACTATACCAAGGTCTAGTTGAATCGCTTTTGAGTTACGGGGTCATTACGTGGGGTGCGGCTGGAAAGACCGTTATGCGAAAGCTTAACAAAACTAAAAAATGGATTATTAAGATAATATTTGGAAAATCAAAACTGTATCCTTCGGATTTACTGTTTAAAGAAACAGGCATTAGAGGCGTACGTCAGTTATATGCTATAGCAGCTTTAAATTACATAAAAAAAGCTGAAAATAAAACAACTATAATACATAACCATAACACCAGAATAAAATCAGATCAAAAAATTAAAATTCCGAAAATGAACAAAACCAAGTGCCAAAGAAGTTTTTGGTATATTGCCCAAAAACTGTACAATTTGATACCTAAAGAATATCGAGACCTTCCCAGAAAACCATTCCTTAAATCAATTAAAACGTGGGTACAGCATAATTTTCAAAATGTAGCTTCACTAATCCAATACTACTAAAGTTGATTTGTATGTGTGTCCGAGCCCCATTCTCGCGTTCTATAAGGGCTGGAGAGATGGGCTTGGGCTCATTCGACGCGTAATTTGCCGAGGATAATGCACGACCGAAAATTTTTTAAATTAGGTTATGTTTTAAAATTTTTTAAATTAGGTTGTTTTAAAAAATCGATAAATGCTGATTCTATCGTACTATTTAGTGCTATTGAGTGTTATTTGGTACTAATATGTGCTCTATCGATAGAGAATCGATTGGAGATTTATGTAGGTCATGTAAATACTGACCTACTTTAAAAAAAATCTATAAATGCTATTTCTATCATACTTAAGTGCTTAGGCCCGTAGGGCCCATTATCCTAGTAGAAAATCTAAATTGATTGCTTACCCATAGGTTTTTTATTGACTGAAATGCGTATTTAAACTTACATACAAATGTAACTTTTTAAGTTATGTTTATATAATACTTAAAATATGATTATCTTGTATTTAGAAATTTAATATGTCATTCTTATTATATTTTATAAGCGCTATTTTGTTAGCCTACCTTTTATTTTAAATTATGTTTTTTTTCTACCTAATTTTAGTATATGTGTATAGTGTTTTGTTGTTATTATATTTAGTATAGATATTTTTGAATAATATTATACCATAGTTAAGTGTAATATAGCGTCACATACAAGCCCTGGTGCTTAGGTGACTTTTTTTCAATTGTTTGCTCTGTTACTATTTTTATTGTATTTTTGTATTCTTTTGAAATTAGCAGGCAAATAAATTATTAAATTATTATTAAGACACCCTGTATATGGTATTGATGTTAACTATTTAAAACAGAATTTTACCTTTCTATAAACTGAAAGGTCTTTTACAATACAATTCCCTCAAGGTGACTGATAGGGAAATATTACCTAAAATAGAAAAAGACTTTATCAGATTTTAGCACATTGGAGAAAACAAAAAGAATTTACCTAAATGGTTTGCACTAGAAACTAATCTGTTTAATTTGACGATTGATCACATATAAATAATCAAGCGATCATTCTGTTGAATGCGAGATTTTCTCCGCTGAAGCGAATTATATCCAAAACCAATTTCCTAATATATCACGCACATTCAACTTCTAATGCAAGACAGCCATTTTGTTACTCAACTCTACTATTGAGAAGGAGCTTAAACACGCAGGTGCGACTTTACGATAAACAGAGGGAATGGGAAAACCAGTGATAACCAAACTAATGGAGAAGCGTGGTTTTAAACAGTGACCATCAAACAAACAATGGGTTGTGAATTTCAACGTTATAGCATTAACCGCATCAATTATCTCCGCGTTCCTGTTAAAGACCTTTCCCCTCAAATTTGTTTTAATTTTTGGAAATAACCAGAAATCACAAGGTGCTAGATCCGGGGAATATGGTGCTGGTCGTATTTCTTCGATGCCAGAGATCGCAATAAAGTTACTCGTTATTTCAGCAGTGTGAGCTGGCGCGTTGTCATGATGTAAAAAGTAGCGCCGCAAATCCTCTTTCTTCCGGTTTTCCAACAAATTTTTGAAAACTTTTGGTAAGCAGTCTTCGATATACCATTTTGCAGTTACCGTCTGACCCTTTTCCAGGGGAATAACAGCTACAATTCTTGATCGGGTGAAGTAAACTGACATCATTACTTTTGTTGCTGATTTTTTTTTGCTTAGCTTTTACAGGTGGGTTTGCTCCTGTTGGGCTCCATACCATGGACTGCTGCTTGGTTTCCGGATCGTACTTATAGAACCAAGATTCGTCACCAGTAACGACTTTACTGAAGTTGCTAGACTGCCCGTTTTCGAATTTATTTAGGAAAAATGTAGCAAAACGCACTCGAGCCTCTTTTTGTGCCTCATTTAAAATTCGTGGAACCCATCGAGCAGATTTTCTCGTGTATCCCAGATGATTATTTAATATTCGCGAACAGCCATGGCATTCAAGGCCAATTCATCAGCAATGATTTCTTGTGTCAATCGTGGATCTTCGTCAACTCTGGACTTCACCAGAGCCACAGTAACGTCATCAGTGGAAGATTTTGGTCGACCTTCTCGGGGCTCGTCCTCTACAGAAAAATGTCCCGTCTCGTATCTTCGGAACCACTTGGAAATAGTCTGTAGAGACGGTGCAATCGTTCCATATGCAATTTAGCATTAATTGAATATTTGTAGTGGCTTTAGTTTACGCCGAAAAGCGAAGAGAATCACATAGCGAATTTCTGTTTGCGTTGGTGATGGAATTTCGTCTGATGCATCCTCAGCTATTTTGCGTTTTCCGTCTCCATTTTAACCGATCGTTCTGAAATTTTGAAAGAAGTCTCATAAAACAATTGCAAAGGATTTGGTATTTTTGGTTTTTTTAAAAAATATTTAAGAGTCGCCTACTAAGCGAACTTTTGTTAGTCCGCTCGTAAAAGCACATCACTCAAAGTACATTACAATATGAAACGCAACAAACTTCTTTTAATATTTTTCCACATTTAGAAATTTGAATTCGTTACAATCCCGTCGTTTATAATCTCACTAGCCTACTAAGATCAAAAATAAATGTAAATGTTTGAAAAAAAACATAGTAGACCTTGTTTAATTGTAAAAGTCATTACATAAATTTATTCTGCATCACTTGAACCCCCCCCCAAACAAATTTTGGTTAAAAAGTCTTGTATAATATTGTTGCTATAAATGCATTAACTAGGATTGAATTAAAATTATTTTTTTGTTTAAAAGAGTGACATGGAAAATATAAATTTTAACTTCTTTTTCCAGCTTCAAGCAATCATTGTAGTATATAAAATGTACCATCGTGCATAATTTGAAAAATATGGAATTTTGGCAATTTCCCAATTCTGGATCTATTCGCTAGCTCAGAATTCGAATTAAGTGTCATTTTACACAATAATCAGCTTTTGTTTTTTACGTGTGCTCAAATTGGTTTTAAAGTGCGATTATTGTTTACTACTGCGATAATTGTAATTAATATGGACAGAATTAGATTTATCATAAACAAGTAATAATAATCCATAATAATTCAAGTTCATAGTAAGAAATACTTAATAAATACGTCAAATGACTGTGGAAGCAGTCTGTTAATTAAAATGCGTTATAGCATACACAAAAGATTACGTACGTCACTTTAGAACTACTTCGACACCTGCAATCAGTAAATAAGCATGTTAAAATAAACATAGTCAGGAATCTTGGGAAATTTAATCCATGCTTACAAGGAAATGGCGTAGTGCAACGGTTTCTTATTTTCTTGCTAATAAACAACATTTTTATAAAGACGTTATTTTATTAAAACCAAATTAATTTTTATCTCAGAAAGTACATGCCATATATCTATGAAATTTTTGTAGGGATTAGAAAGAAGTAAAGTAAATTAATAAGAGTAAAGAAGAGTAAATTAATATATTCTGTCAATTTAATATGCAAATTGATAGAATAAATTAATTTACTGTCAAAGTAAATTTTATCTAGGAAGTAAAAAGTTTTATAATACCGGCCCTTAGTTACCTAAAATTATTTATTTACATCTTCCTATTTTGACAAAATCAAACCTTAAATCCTAATTAACATAAATTACCTACTTTTAGGTATCAATACAATACATTATTTCAGATTGCTATGGCAAAACATACAAACTTGCATTTTATTTCAAAGATATCTTCTACAAAAAACAATCTCAACATTCAAGATTGTTTCGAAATTGTGCTTAAGCAACTGCTTGACAAAATAGCATTAAGGGCCTGGCCAGACGAGCGACTTTTAGTCTAATTATCGCTGCTACTAAAAAGTCGTTCAATATAGAACAACAGTATTTTAACGGAGTTGATCACACGGACGACTGTTTGGAAGCTGGAATAATTCTAATAACTAATATTTTCATATTATCTATGCATTAAAAATTAAATATTTTTATAATAGAAAGTTTATTTTATTTGAATGTATAAGGTGTGTTGCATACTGAATGACGGGGGCGACGCGTTACTTATTTCTGTAGCTGTACCTACTGTATAATTTGTTTACAAACCAGCCATATTCTCATTATGTAATGTGCCCGATAAACAAATATCTTATATATGTATACAATGGAATTGTTTTTATATGTATAAATCAGCATTGTTTTTATTGAGCGAGAAAGAAATTTTATGATCAAACTACAACTTCGACACAATCCAAAGTTAGTAGGTATTTATACGTTTGACAAGATTGTGGATAGTTTAGTGAATGTGATTGATTATAAAGGTAATAGATGTTACAAGTAAACTAGGTAAAAAGTGGTAGTAAGATTAGAAACACAAGATAAGAAAGAGTACAACTATCGTTCAATATATTATTAAAGTAAGTACTAAACAATATTTTTTTTACAACAGTTACACATTTTTAACATAACAATTTAATACACTTTTAACGATCTATAATGCCTTCAAATTGAAACTTCATGTATGAATTTACATATTTATGAAACTATTCACAACTATGATGTTGGTTTTATTTCTAGAGATTCCTTTACCAATGTTTCAACATGTAGTCTCTTGTTCAGTTGATCTATAAACTTTATAGAGGTAGTTTATATGGTTTGATGTAAGAGTACATTTATCTCGCGTCATTCACGTGGTTATCATAATTTCTTGCTGGTGTTGAATTTAGAAATGACTTTTTCGTAAGTTGATACACTACTTGTGTTGTTTCATTATAGCTAGTATGAAGCCTCCAAAGAAAATAGTCTAGGCGCTATGTTATATTAATGCTCTAATAGTCATTCGCGTGGCATTTCCATTGCGTCATTTGCGTGGATTTATAATTCCACGTAATACAATTTGTCCACGTAAATGACAACTCCTACATACATTCATGTTCTTACATTATGAGGTGCAAAGAAAATGTGGAAAAGAAGAAAAGAAGAGAAACACTTAAACACTTAAAGGGCGAGTTGTATAAATGTGGTTTAACTTTAAACTTGGCTCAGTTGCCGCAGTAACGATTGTCAGAACAATCGTTATCTAGGATATTGATCCTGGTTTAAAGTTAATCTGTGTTTATACAATCCGCCCTAAAGGTCGAAAATGTCCAGATTAAGCTCTACTAATCAACACAGTAAGTGTTATATACAATCAATTAATCATACTATATTTCTTAGAAAAACAGATTTCAACATTTTTCTTTTCCGAAAATTTTTCCCATCCAAATTGTGGATTTCAGGAGAAACACCCTACTACAACCTCTTAACAATATGCACCACGCATATGTTAAATCCAATGACAACAGCTTGCGAAATGCTTTCATCTTCTATCGCTGTTTTCAGGATTTTTTCTCATTATTGAAATACAGTATAATTCTGTTTCCTGTGATAATGCAAAATAATTTCATGAATTCATTGACTAAATGTTCACATAATTATCTTAATTCTAAATTAATTCTTAATCGTAAAATTCTTTGATCGTTATACGCTTTATTCATTAATTTTTTATTCACTTTTTATTAGGCCATTGTTTTAAGGAAGTGTATTATGTTCCTACTGGTAGGTAACGAATTTCTGAAAACAACTGTTCCTACTGGTGTTTTGTGTTTCTTTAAAAATTCACCTTTCGGTAGGTGAATTCTTTTTAAATCATTTTGCACCTACCAAAACTTGGTCTAGTCTAGTCTAGTTATAAAACCTAATAGTCTAAGAGCCAGCGACAAAAATAGTTACGTCATTTCATTAAGAAAATTTGTTATGCCATTGTACTGTCTTAACATAGGTAAACTTTAATGGGAAGTTCTGCCACATATCAGTGGTGTAGAGAGTAGCGGGAAAGAGTGAAAGGGTTAAAAAATATTAATACAAAAACGTGATATAAGTAAAACTGATTTTTGGTGTGATGACGGTAAATAATATTTTATGTAATATATTACAATGAAGGACAGTTTGGTTAGTGGGGGGATGGGGACAGACAGCGAGGAAGGTCGAGAAAATATGTGGACCATTACGGCATATCATTAAGATTGAGACAACTGTTAAAACTTTCAAAATGCCTTATCTTATTCTGTATTCACAAAGGCACACAAAATCTTTGAGTCAAACATCTTGACAGACGCAACGACACAGAGCGACGGTAATTTAAATGAATTGCTGCAATGATTAATTTATACTAGTAAAAATAATTAAAAAACACTCTGTAATTAATCGTCAATATATGTGATATGTATATGAGGGTGGTTCTTATTTGGGTCATGTTGGAATTTCGGTTTTGATGGGTACCCATTTGATTAAAAAAAAAACTGAAAATCTTAAGACCAATACTACGGGGGACTCAACTGAGGAGACGAAACGAGTCAAATAAAGCGTCCCCGACCTTGAACGTTAATTCAAGTTTGAACGTTACTTCTAGATGGCGCTACGATTCTGGACAACGCTGACAGTGTTGACAGATTATGCGATTTATCGCAAATTTTATCGCAAATCTGGCTAATTTTTATGAAACATTGCGACCCATATGGCACTCCAGCGAACTGTCAACAATGGCCAGCGTGGTCTGAGCGTTGTCAAGGACCGAAGCGCCCTCTAACGAAAATTTTTTAAAATACAGGCCATTGGGTACGCAAATGTTTGGAACGCCCATTGCCGATTCGTCTCCTCAGTTGAGTCCCCTGTAACCAATACTAACTTGCTATCTCTATTCTAATCATTCGCTGTAACAAGGACAAGTTTCCCTTTTAAAATGCACGCTTTTTTCAATTCTTATGTAGGTATACATTTAACCACTAGGACAAATTGTTGAGCAAAAAATTGGAAAATTGATTTTTTTGGAACTAACAGCGTTCGAAGTTATTTGGAGGTAATAAAAATTATATAGGGCATGAGAATGAAAAATGACTGTCAATGGAACATTAGGAATGCTTTCTCGTCATCATCATCATCAGAACAATTGTCTTTATTTCCATGGTCGTCTTCATCATCTGTAAAATTAATGAATATATTTAGTTAGAAATTCTGTAGCGACCTAATTTGCGATTATTTTATATCAAAAATGAGTTCATATTTACCTGTGACATTTATATTCTCGTCCGAATTATCAGGTTAAATTATAACATCGTTAACTAAAGGTGGTGACTGTTCGCCTTCAAACCAAAGCAATACTCAGATGGAAGCAATTCAGTTGGGTTCTTCAAGTGAACATTTCGCCATAGACTACAAATATCATGTGATCTTAATAGTTGCTGGTGTAGTTCCGATCTGCATGGAGGTAGATGTTCCAAAATGGCGGACTGATCACACCTTCTTCGACTCGAAACTCATCGATTTCTTAAACAGTATGTATTCGCCAACATCTATGCCAGTTTTTAGCTTCCTATTAATTTTTTTCGTTATTTGCTTAATTTTGATCAAATTCTACTATACTTTTGGCCTTTGATCTTTTCATAGTCAATGCCATATATGGACTGCCAATGAGTCATATACCGCTGGAAAGTACTTAAAATTACCTTTCAAATGATATATAATATGACACATTTTGAGGTCTCTCATATGTTTAATAGTAAGTACAAACTAATATGTCGTAATAGTCCACATATTTTCTCGACCTTCCTCGCTGTCTGTCTCCATCCCCCCACTAACCAAACTGTTTGCCATTGTAATATATTACATAATATATTATTTACAATCATCATACCAAAAATCAGCTTTACTTATATCACGTTTTTGTATTAATATTTTTTAACCCTTTCACTCTCTCCCGCTACTCTCTCCACCACTGATATGTGGGAGAACTTCTAATTAAAGTTTACCTATGTTAAGATAGTACAATGGTATAAAAAACTTTCTTAATGAAATGATGTAACTATTTTTGTTGCTGGCTCTCCGTCTATAATCACGAACACATTTTTGTAACGTAACTACATACATGGGTCATTTTGACATATTTTTAAATTAATCAAGTCATACATGCTCATTTCAAAACTAGAATGCAGTAAAATTTGTCAGACAAAATCAGCAAAATGTAACAGTTGCTTACTTTGTTTCTTTTAACATGTGTTGTTATTGATCAGTCTTCATTCAAAAAAATGGTTTTGTGTTAATTGTAAATGCTAATATAGTCTAAGGTGGCCAGATTTCTAAATCAATAAGGCGGTACATTACGGATCCCCTCCCCCATAAATAATTTATTTCGAACAGTTTTTGTATGATTTTTAGATGTACAATCCATTGACCGGAAACTCTGGTTTTTATTAATAGTATGAAATTTAAACAGTCCTTCAGCTACCGCTAACTGCTTTTCTTTTCCAAAATTACTTTTACGGAAAAATCTGTAACTTAGAAGAGGCAGCAACATTTACATATATTTTATGCTTATAGGTAGCCAGATGCTTTTACCCAAGTAGCGCTGGAATAGAAATTCATATGAAAATTACGTGTCTCTAATCCTTTTTGCATGCCATAATTAATATTCCAAGGTGATGCTCAAAGGCATGTAATAGTTATGTGCCTCTAGGTATATTTTTGGCGCGTTAAGATTAATATGTAAAAAATACATCTTTGTTATGTCTTCGTCATTGCCAAGAACAGCTGTTGTTAGTTGAGTGCGCTTCTCCTATTTTACAGATTTTAATTTTGTTTGATAATAAGTGTGATTGGCATTACATAGATGCAACAACGATTTATTTCTTGTAATTAATGTTAACTAAGTGTTTGTATTTAAATTCAAATAAAGTGTGCGATATTTATTTATATAATTGGCACGGTCAAATTAAATTAAGATAAATGATATCTAGTTTTCGAAAAGAAATATAAATCCGTTGGATAGTACCAATATTAAATATAGTTTACTGCAATTTAGAAGTTAGAAGAAAATTAAAAAGTTTACATTTACGTTTATTTTTGCAACCAATCAACGTAATGTAACTGTTTTGCTGTTTATGTTCGTCAAATCGTGATTATCCATAAAAAGCGGGTCATTTTGAAGATTTTGCGGGTACCGGAACAGGTGAAGCAAAAGCGAGACTGTCCCGCCAAAAGCGAGACGTCTGGTCACCTTATAGGCCAGTCAAATTAGATCCAAAAAACCGTTTTGAGGAATTAATTCCCAGCAAGCTGGAAATCGTTTCAATACCTTCATCTGGTCCTAAATAAGTGTAATCTGAGTTTGCACTATCCCAGGAGGTGAGCTTAACTTATGGGAGACCAAAAAAAGTTAAATTTTTGCACTTTCTTCAGTTTTTTGCTTGTAGCTCGAAAACAGTGCGTCGGGCGGAAAATGACATCCCATTCAATATTAAAGAGGCTTAAATTCTGCATAGAATGTGTATATAAATCTTCAGATTCGGTTCAGTAGTATAGCCGAAATCAAAAGTTAGAAACCGGGAAATTTTCTCATTTCAGTGCAAACTTACATTTTGCGACTTTCCAGGACCACATATATTTGAAACAGATACTCCTATTGAAAAAACTCATAGAATAAAAGTTGTAGAGAATAAAATTTCACATTATATAGATATCTCAATAAGTGCATTGTGAGGGGTGAAGAACATTTCAATGCAAATTTCTGATATACACAATCAGAAAACTAGTTATATAAATATACACACGCTGAGTAGAGATTTGAGGTAGTATGAATGAAAAACAATTTTAATTTTTCAAATGTGGAATTAATCTTTAATTAGTAAGTATTAGTCATATTAATTAATTTATTAATCAAATAATCATAGTTGTTAATAATTTAGGTGAAATGAAGTAATAAAAACATTTAAACTTAACATGATATTCAAAAACATGTTATATAAATCAAGACGCATTCAGCACAAAATGAGGCAGCATTCATGCTCGCATTTTCTTAGATGTCGATGGCCCTTCATCTACGAAACTGTCAAGCTGCGGTGGCATGTCGAGGCCCTCTTCATCGGAATCATCTTCATAGGGACTGTCCTCACCTATTTCTGCTTCTACGGCAATCGGCATGTTGGGACTCAGTCGTCTACGGCTCTAACGCTTTGGTATTAATAATATGTTTATAATTATTAATTACATATTTTATTTTGTATACAAATTTAACATAGTTTTAGCACATAGTGTCACGTGGGGTTTTCGTGACTGGGGAACGTAGTCAGAGGTAGAGAGAAATTAAATACAAAGATAAGATAATAAAATATGAATTCATGAAACAGAATAATAATGTGACACTATATTCACACTTATACGTGTCAAGAAAGAAATGGTACTGACAATAACTTTCATAAAGGAACTCATAACAATAACTTTCATAAAGGAAAAAAAATATGACCAATAAAGTAAAAAAAAGGGAAAAAATCAAATTTAGAAGTAATAATAACATAAAATAGAAACCGTAGATTGCGAAAGAAAGTGTCAGCATTACAATATGTAAAATAGGAATATAATTGAATAATTTAATAATCTTAATAGTTGAGCTTAATAGTTGAACGTGGCAAGTGCAAAGTTTACATAATAATAAAACAGGTGAAACTCATAAACGACATAAAAATTTAGTTATTTGGATTAAGAGAGATTCTAAAAAGTACATAAAAAAAAGTTGCAAAATACATGTATGAAATTTAATACTTTGCAATTGCGACAAAAAAAAAGATAAATTAAGAAAGATGTAACAATCAAAAATTAGATCGATTGTAATGTCGGTGAAGACAAAAAAAAGAAAGGGGTGATCTTTGATCAGTGATTAAATTGTCTTACTGGTTAAGGTAAGATGTCAAAATAAGGTCTGACAAAAATCTAAATATTCAAGGGTATATAAAGAGTAAGAAAAGAAAAGTGGTGGTGGGTGGATTTCTGTGATTCATTTAGCATATGAATCGAGAACATGCGAAGCATTTTACGCAAGTGTTCCCATTAGAGTATACGGCTTATAGATGATAAGAGAAATTTTGTAGGGTTTATAACCAAGGCATTCTTTGGAAATGAACAGCGATAGCAAATAGATAAAACTCGATGTAGTTATTAATAGTCACAGACGGAGAATAAATATACGAAAAAAAAAGTATTTATTTTGAATTATAAAAATTATGGAAATTGGCAACGGTAATAATTTAGAAAAATGGAAATCTAAAAAATACAGAAATTAAAGTTCCATTTGTTCCCTAAGATTATACGGAAACAAATAGCGTAAACAATTTGTAATAATAAGTTAAAAATGTAAATTAAATAACACTAAAGGGTTGTACCGTGCCGATTTATTCGAAGTAAATTTCAGTTGACAGATGAAGTTTTGTCACTGAATAAGAGTCAATTTCCGTGGTCACAACGGGTATGAGTAATAGGTTGCTGCTGTCAAGTCTGTAAAAAAAAATTAAACATTTAATACATAAAAGTAGGTTACCAGGTTGCCTTGTATGTTGCCACGGGAGGAAAACTAAATACCACCCATAGTATATATATTTAAATAAAAGTTAAGCCACTTATACTCCATAAGTGTCGGTTCTGGCTCGAAAGCCCTTCACACAAATTCGTAGATGCTTTCCGGCACGTGGTACAATGGGCGCCCGTTCCACGTACAAATCCCGGAGGATAGAAAAACAACTTCAAATGAGAGCGAGAAAAAAAATAATAAAAACGAGAATGCACCAGGTCGAAACTGGCAACAAAGTCTGACCTGTCATGGGCAGAATACATCAATACCCGCAAATAAATACAATCATAATAAAAAAAAAACATAAAGAATGCATTCATCGCACTGCGCAGTTACAATACATATAAAATCAAGCCTGCCATTATATACCTATTTACCAATAGGCTGGTTCAGGCGAATAAATAAAGCCAAAATTTTAGGAACCGACCTTCAAGCATCATAATTTACCCATGCTTGGAAAAATAATAATAATAATATACATCTCCCCTTCCAGGCGAAAAACCAAAAATTATAAAAAGAAAGAAAAATCTTAAAAGTGGGTAAGTGTCTTCTAAGTAAGTAAGAACTTGGGCCGGGAGAATTATGCAGTTATTCCTTAAACGCGCGAGATAACCAATGTGTTTATAGGAACAGTTTATTTAAATAGTTAAGGACGTGAATCATAAAATCGATGATACGGATTATCGTGACAGTTAAAAAAAACAAAAGTAATTACGTGAATAACTTAGTGTGATAAAAATTGTTGATAAAACAGAAAGAAATAAATAAAAATTACGGTTAAAAAGCACACTACCTTTGCTTTTAGAAACCGTAAATCGCTAAAAGAAAATCAAAAGAAGTTTATAGATGCCCAATTTATGCGAGAAATTTAATTTTAGTTTTTACCGTAATGGAAAACAAGAAAAGAAACACTTGACTGTAGGGACCAGGTCGAGTGAACATTACTATGATCGAAATGTAGGAGCGGCGAGAGGGAACAATCCGCCGCCAGTGCTAAGATACAGAGAGCCAATTAACAAGAGGGAATGCAAGAGAGAAACACTAATTAACCGTTGCGGAAAGTTAACGTTAAAAGTAATACTAAAAATATTGACATAAAGAAAAAGGACAATGAAGAATAGATAAAAATATTCATAAAGGGTTTTAAAATTGGCTTTAAAATCTTGTGAAAAAAGAAATAAAACGGTTTTTGTAAAAAAAAATTAATATAAAATTGCAAAAGGAATTGCCGAAATAGGACATAGCTAAAATTCGATATATATATTGATAAGGTTAAAAAATAATTCACGGAAAGACTTGGTAAAATTTTATAGTGTGTTGTTGAAACGTTAATATTAGTGAGATATCAGATTTTAAAGGGTTTCAATAGAAAGAATCGAAATTAACAAGGAAATGAAAACGGAAAAAGATGACATTATTAAAGAGAAAAACGTGGTACTGCAAAATTAGCGTACGAGGATGGTCAATCTTAGAGGAAAAACGCTGAGTTAAAAAGAAAATTCGCAGGGGAAAAACAGGGATCATAAAACCAGTGACCAGAATATTGTATCATTGTTGTATCATCTCGGAATAGAAGCACGGATCTTTACCACAAGTGGAGTGGCTTAAAAAAACTCGCAGGGGAAAAAAATGAAGCAAAAAGAAGGGTGTCCCGGAAAAGAGCACGGCCTCCACCACAAGTGGTGTGGTTAAAAAAACCTAAGTAGTACAAAAAGGGTGCAAGAGGGTATCTCGGAATCGAAGCAGGCACCTCCATCACAATGTCACGTGGGGTTTTCGTGACTGGGGAACGTAGTCAGAGGTAGAGAGAAATTAAATACAAGTTGTAGAAAACAACTATATACTAAAGACAATAAACAGAGTACAAAAGGTTAACATACATGTTGACATATTGTGAGGACGTATATGTCCTCCTAAACTAATACAATGCAGGGGAGGTTGGAACCAACCCTGTTATAGCACTAAATCTACTAACTAAGCGTAGGAGCTAGACTCCTAGTAATTATAGCCTGGTCACAACTACCCACAATTATCGCATAGAGTGGGCGATTTTAGCGCCGCCCACTCAACTAAGCAAACTAAGCCATAATTAATCAAAAGAGCACTTACCCGCTTGTTCTTGATGAGACTTCTAGTGAGTCTTGGCACAGACTCATTTGAAGCCAAAACAAGCGGGTTTATATATTGCTGAAGGCGAAAACGTTACTGAATTAATTGAATACATTAAGTGGAATACGAAGAACACATGAATACTTAATAAGATCCAAACTGTATAAATTATTCTAATGAGATACAAATTGTATAAATTATTCTGCAGACTGAATAATTTAGTCTAATGAGATACAATCTGTATATTTTATTCTAATGAGATTCAATCTGTATATTTTATTCTAATGAGATTCAATCTGTATAAATTATTCTCAAGGCTTATGCAGATTGTGTACCGCGCGTGGCGGCGTGTGGGCGAGTATCGCACTACTCTTGATACTAAATGAATGCAAGTTGAAATGTTACAAAAAGGATTTCATTTAAAATAATTCCGTTTGTGACAATAGTATGATAGTTCTTGTCAGTCCCGAGCGGGATCTTAACGATTGCATAGTTAGGTACACTATTCCATACGGTCGAACCTATAATGAATCGCTCTTCGTAATTTTATACGACTATACGGAATACTTATTTAACTGCGCAATCAGCAGGCTCACATTCGGACCTGGTTCTTATAATCCCACCTTTAAAAACTAGTTGATAAGAATTTTTGGATCGAGACAATCTGCGTAATACTTTGTTGAAAATTATCATACTCGATATGTCCAAATTTGAGGTTAAGAAAATTGTTATAATAACTATATATGGTGTTCAAAAGATATTTTTTGGGAATAGGAAAATTCAAAGATTGGCTGATATGAAATGAACTATGGTTCCTTTATGAGCGTCACCTCGTTTGAAAATAATTTTAATAATTCTTTTTAATCTATCGTTGCTATTCCAACACAATTTTAAGCGTTGTCTTTCGAACTAAAACGAGGAAATATTCGTAGAAACCGTTAATAATACATAAACAAACACACATTAACAAAAAAAGATATCATTTTCATAGATTTATTTCATATAAGAAAACATAGAATAAAACAAAAATTAAAATAGTATATAGGATGTCGATGGATTATTCTTTTAGTAAGTAGATTATTTAAACAAACCTTTGGAAGGAATTTTTCTGAGTAAAATAAACGTTATTTGAACAGTAGATTGTAATTAATTTAAAAAATCGGCTACTCTCAAACAAGTAGTACCAATATTTACTTTTAAATGCAGTGCTTTTTATATGACTGTCAGGTTGTTTCCAATTTAATAATGCTGTTTTCTTTTTAAATGCAACATTCTTTTAAGTTAATGGCGTTAAATGCAAAACCACCGTTGAATTGAATATATTATATTCTTTCAGTAAAAAAAACAACTTACTGTTGATTGATGCTTTATTGACATCACATCACACCTAGTACAAGAATAAAAGGTAAACATCGTTTATTATTGAAATAAAACAATAACTTATAAAAAATACTGCGGTGAATTGAAATGAGAATAAAATATAATACAATATCCACCGTTCCAAATATAAGCATAAATTATATACGGTGGATTAAATTGAAAATACACCACAGATATTCTTCTTTATTCCTCTCAGCTAGCTCAGGTTTGCTGAGTAAAGCATAAATTATTTGAATTACATGACTCTTATTTACTTTTATGCCTGGAAAGAAGGAAAAACTTATATCGTAAGCACTAAAGCTTTTGCAAGCTGGACAACTGCTGCTAAATTCTGAATTTAAGAGAAAAGAACGCTGGATGCTTGTATTAACATCAATTAAACACATACATAAAATTGAAAACACAAAAACTTTATTAAACAAACAAAAATAAAATCAAATAGAACGTCAAAATAAAAATAAAAATGTTTTTCCAGATAATACAAATGTTAAATTGAGAAGTGACTTCTCAGGTTTGCTCAAACGTTATAAATATTTGTATTGATCTGACATAGGATCAGTACGGTCATTCGTTTGAACAAACCAACACAAATGAAATTTGTTTATAAATAAAAAAAATTATTTGTCAATGAAAATAAATTTTATATAAAGAAAATTAATTGTTTTATTTACTTCAAATCAAATGAATACTGAAAAGAACTTGATAAACTAAACCAAATAATTTTGTATTAGAGGATGAACTTTATAAATTAATTATTATTTATAAACTCAACAAAAATCATTTATTTTAACCAACCTGGTACGTTATAAAATAGTTCCCTTTTATATAAAAATCCTTTTAGTGGTAACACTGTGACAGAACCTGTCAGCTGATTTCTTGTTTATAAAATCGATACGTAAATCGATGAAGAAAAATAAATTCACTTGAATTTATTTAAATAATCACTTTCACTTTTTATAATAATTGTTGCACAATACTTAAATCTTCTTATATCCTTTAAAGAATGTTCAGGTAACGCTTTTAGTTTATTTTAAAACTTAATTTGTACTGACATTTATGTCAAAACATATGGTTAACTATCTAATCTCAAATTACAGATATATTTTATCCGGAGTCGGGCATAGCTTCTGCCTTCAATGTTTTATCGAGTGACTGTTACAATTTGTCCCAGCTTATATACTTTCTGCCAGAACAAACGAAATCTATGACATTTTTGCAAAACAGCGGAGCATCGAACACGCTTGTGACGTCACTAATCCGGAACCAGCTGATATGGATGATCACTAATCCTAATTCTGTTATTATAGGATTGTAGCCCTTGAAACGAAGATCAGAAAAGTATACATTCATAGTCGTAAGATGTATCGTAAGGAAGATATTCAAGAAAAACGTTTGACAATGTACGAAACTCATTACGATCTAATTACATATAAAATTCTACAAATCAAGGCTCATCCTTTACAAACTAGTTACAGGAATACATGATATAGGTAAAATTAACAATTTCTCCATAAAAACATCTTTACAATTTAACATAAACATAATTTTTACAAGTACGAACTGCAATAAATAAACCAATTGATGCTTGTACAAATGCCAGCTTAAATATAAAATCAACGTTAATCAAATTATGCTCAAAATGTCCAGCATACAGTACTCTAAACACTTACATAAAAACAATGGCGAGGAAAAGCAGGATAAAAGTCTATAAGAGTCATATTAACACGAACGACAGGATTCAAAACCTTCATTAATAAAAGTGACCAGAAATCTTGTAAACAAATTCAAAGATTAATTGTATTATATCAGTCATAATAAGATTGACCTAATTTATCTATTTTCAGCAAATTAACAGCATAAACTTGAGCTGGCCTCCAGGAAAATATAAAAATCTGTCTAACGCTAAATATCATAATATGTAAATTTCAATGTGGGAATTACTTCTTCCTAACAAGTGAAAAACCATCCCAAATGTAACATGGGTTGCATAAACATGATTATAATCAAGCAATCTAACAAATTTATATCCTTTTTCTAAAATTGAAACCTATTATTATTATGCATGAGAAAGCTAGGTTATGTTTGCATGAAATCTTGATTCTTAAGTTTTAATTTAAGTATCAATGAACCTAACTGTGGTCCTATCTATACCCTTTATTTTAATTATGCCCATGACATAACATATCCTTCTTTTGATTTATATCCGATATAAAAATATTTGTATTAACGTTTCTGTTCGCTCGTTACTAAAATTTTCAATTCAGTGAAATGATTATACCGCAATACAGAACAGTTTGTTTATACATAAATACTTATTTCTTAAAAAACATTTTCTGGTAACATATATATGCATCGGAGGACTTGCGAAAGAAGATAATGATTCTATTATAATAATATATTATTTCATGGTGATCCTACTTAGCATAGGTAATGCTCGCTAAAACATTTAATACTAATTTCAGTAGCTATCACAAAAATGTTATTACACTTTACAAGTATTTACTAGCAGTGTGATATTTTAGTCACATGAGTTCACATAGTTCTTTATTTAATTAAAAAGGATACAGTAAATTCCAATAATAAAAAGAGATTATAAAAAAAGGACTTATTGTTTATGTTCAGTTGCAATGTATGGATTTTGATTGTTCTTAATTTTGAAAATGTCTCTTTATAAAAGTTCTTTCTTGGAAGTGTGCAGCGAGCTAAAAAAATAGAAATTAAATGTATTAAATAGAATAAGTTTTGAATTTTGCAATAACATTAAATGACAAGAAAAGTCAGAATAAGATTGTAGGCTTGGAAATTAAAATCTGTGTCTATTCCATAATGGAAAACAAACATGAAGAAGAGTTTATTTATCTTTTATTTTTTATTTATATTTATTTTATATGAAAGCCCCACGATTTAATTATAAAAAAAATAACTATAAATACAACTATTAACACGAAACAAAGTAACATTCTATAACACTGATTAAAAATTCTCATTCCTTGGTTAAATCAATTGAATTTTTTCTACCCATAAGATTATCATCAGATTATCACATGGCATAATTCTTATTAATTCTTTTGTGCGCCATTGAGTACTACCATCAACATTTATCATATTTTCTTCTAACAGTTGGTTATCATCTATATTATTATCCATGTTTGTATTTGTATACTTGCGATATATGAAATTATTTCAAAAGTATTACCTGCTGCGAATATTTTAGAAACGGAAAAGGGTCCCTGAAATGGGATAGTGAACTTTTTACAACTTTTATTCTGTCTATCTGCCACTCTTAAAGTTTTTACTATAAAGAAATCATTTATTTAAAATTCTGTTTTCCTTTTAATTCTCTTATTCATTTTTTCTTGCGCATTTTTCTGTTTCTTTTTTATTCTTGACCTTATTACTTCTTGTAATAATTCTTCTATATTTACATTCTCTTCCATGTCCCTCCAGGGTCTTTTTGGAATGATTCCCTTCATTAATGTAACTGGACATACCTGAGTTGTTGAGTTAGGTATTTTATTTAAAAATCTTTCTACTTGACTTAAATACGAGGGTGGTTTGATAAGTCAGCGACTTTTTGAATTTCCCTCGCAGTAACTTTAAATGTCTGCTCCCGTCAACTGCCATCTATGAATAGACTACTGTAAAATTTTGAGAAGGCTGCGCCATTTAGTTTGTGTTTGACAGCCATTGAAAGCAAACAACCTCGTGAATTTTAACGAAAATGGAAAAAAGTGAATTTCGTTCTGATTAAGCATTATTTTCTGCGTAAAAATACCGTCACCGAAACCAAGGAAAGGCTTGATAAATACTATGGGGACGCTGCACCAACAATTTCAATGGTTGAGAAGTGGTTTACTGAGTTCCGTTGTGGTCGTACCAGCACAAGTGACGCCGAACGTTCAGGTCGCCCAAAAGAGGTCGTCACGCCAGAAATCGGCGATAAAATCCATGGAATGATATTGGACGATCGGAGAATGAAAGTGCGTGAGGCGGCTGAGGTTCTAGGCATCTCAACCGAGCGGGTACATCACATTTTACATGAATATTTGGACATGAAAAAGCAATCCGCGCGATGGGTGCCGCGATTGCCCACACTCGACCATAAGCGCAACCGTTTGTCCACTTCATAGGAGTGTTTGGCGATGTTCAGCCACAATCCGAACGAGTTTTTGCGGCGTTTCGTTACCGTAGACGAAACATAGATCCATCACACTACACCAGAGACCAAGGAACAATCAAGACAGTGGGTTGAACGTGCACCAAAGAAGGCCAAGGTGAGTCTGTCGGCCAACAAGGTCATGGCCACAGTTTTTTTGGATGCACGCGGTGTCATTCTCATCGATTACCTTGAAAAGGGTAAAACGATCACCGGCGAATATTATTCAGAGCTTTTGGACAGATTCGATATTGATTTGAAGCAGAAACGACCGCATTTGGCGAAGAAAAGGTGCTGTTCCATCAAGACAATGCACGGGTGCATACGTGTGTAGTCACCATGGCAAAAACCCATAAATTGGGCTACGAACTGCTACCC
This sequence comes from Agrypnus murinus, assembly GCA_929113105.1. Lineage (NCBI taxonomy): Eukaryota > Metazoa > Arthropoda > Insecta > Coleoptera > Elateridae > Agrypnus > Agrypnus murinus. Next base: position 206,785,735 of record OV816025.1, read on the forward strand.
CATCCAGCATATTCTCCAGATCTAGCCCCCTGTGACTATTTCCTGTTTCCAAACCTGAAGAAATGGCTGGGCGGTAAGAGATTTGGGTCGAATGAAGAGGTCATCACTGAAACAAACGCCTATTTTGAGGGCCTTGAGAAAACCTATTATTTGGAAGGAATACAAAATTTGGAAAAACGCTGGACTAAATGTATCGAGCTAAAAGGAGACTATGTTGAGAAATAAAACGCTTATTTGCCGAAATAAATATCTTTTATTCAAAAAGTCACTGACTAATCGAACCACCCTCGTATCTTACATAGCATAAAAAACGGGTTGATGTGTTAATTATCTAAATATTTTACAGTGGCGGTGAGAATTTAGGCTAGGGAAGCAACCATGATTTTAATTATAATACACCTAGGTACAGGCGCGGATTAACGGGGAGAATAATTTCCCCTTCCCCAATTTAGAAATATGTATACATAGAATAGAAACAAATAATGTTTATTTAATTATTATTTATTAAAATAATCATTTTTCCAAAAATTTTTCCCTCAAAATACTTCTCTGGATCCGCCCCTGCTAGGTACAATAAAAAAAAACAGTGTGATAATTATTAAACTTAAAAGTTTTTCAAAAAACAACTTTTACACTTTATACTTAAGGAATTTGTCGACTATTATTCTTTATTTAAAAAAACTACTACTATGTATTTATACTGCAACTCGATTTTCCGGTCTTTCTTAGCAAAATACCATTGCAGATTTTAATCTTTGTTGTTAAATTTGAAACTTCTGGTTTTGATCTACCTTTCTTAATAATTTGTAATTTCTCCCCAAAACTGTATGCGGAAAATTCTTTATTAATAATTTACAAACTGAACCAAAAAAATCGACCCGATTCGGATGTATCGAATGTACTCGTACCCTACCCACCGAAGCAGCTGAATTTGCAGTCGTGACGATAATGCAATTTTAAATTTGCATACAGGCAAACTAAATAGAATTATTTGTCTTTAAAAAAATCCAACTTATATAAATTGAAATAATAAAATGCGATAAAATACAGTCTCATTCGCAGATTTACATTACTTAAGTAACATTAAACATAACAAACACTAAATCGAACAAAGAATCAAATTATAATAAATAAATATTTGGGCATGAAGCACACTAACAATAACGGCCAAGCAATGCTAAGCGCATCGTCTACTATAAATATGACCACGCCAGCTGATACACGCCAAGGCTATTTAAGAGAAAAGCAGTTACTATAACTATGGGGTTAATGAAGCGTGTCTTTGAAGTTTCAATGATTCAGTTGTTTAACATTTTCAAATTCTCTTGTTTGACAGCTGCTCTATAAGCAAATCTTCTTTGTGTTGAATCCCTTCTTAATTATTTCAAGCTAATTTTCAGCCACTCTTGGTTCTTCATTTAATAAATTAATGTGTTCTTGCAATATATTACTTAATTCTCTTCTTGTCTCACCATCTGTTACTCCAACCTGTCCTTCTTCAAATATCCTTTTCAATAAATTATATAAAACTATTTCATCTTCATATTCAACCTTCTCACCATCCAAATATTCTGTCGGTAGAGATTCTTGTTCTCCGTCAGATAAACCCATCTTTCTTAATTCTGTTTCATATCCAATCCATTTCTTCTTATTCTTCAATTCAATACACTTTTCTTCTCCATTAATTATTAATCCATACTTCTCTATCAAGAAATTCAATCCTTTCACTATCAAAAAACTTGCGTCTTCTGAACATTCACTTTATAGCTGACAAAAGTTTAATGTTTTTTATTTCGTAAATTCTATCCTTCATTCTTTATAATTAATTTTACATTTTTTTTGACAGTCGAAACCTCGTCATGAACCCTTCTGGTGTCTTGGGTTTTTTATAGTCGTTGAATCTTCTGTAGTTGTTTCCATTTTCTTGAAATCTTTTCTTCTGCTTTTCCTGATTATTTTGATCACTGTATCTTCTGAAATCTTGATTTTTATTTGTTACTGTTATATTCATTATTATTCCAATTATATGGTTTGTATCTTGGTTCAATGTTTTTGCCTCCACTATTGGCCGTATCCCCTATTAAATTGTCGAAATTGATTATACCCATAATTCCTCTGATTTTCCCATGTTTTATCGTTTATAAAGACTTGTATGTGTTTCTTCCACATCTCTTACTTCTGGTCATCCCTTTACTTCTCGTTATTAGTAAGTACATCATAGTTTATTATTATTTCTAACAAATCCTTTAGTCTCTTTATATGTTGAACTGCAATGGCCCTTGCTATCTTATTTTCCGTATGTCGAGACAAATGTTGGACAATTTCTTCTTCTGATAATCTCTGCATTTAATATTGAGATTGGTTGTACTTATCTATAACATAATTTTTCTTAGATCCTTTGTGTACTGCATAACTTCCTTATCTTAAGTTCTAATTGTAGCTTGTTGCGAACTTCCCCATTATTGTTGAATAAATAATTTTTACATTCTCTGAACCTTCATTCTTCATAATTTCGTCTAACTTATTTAAGAACACCATGGTTGTTTTATAATAAAACACTTGGTTCGATGGTTAAACAGTAACTAACTTTTATTTTTTACAAGTCAAATTTGATACTTTGCATGTGCAGTAGAGGGCGCTATGATTTTTGAAATATTTGATACAAAAAACAAATTCCAACACCCCCCACTTAGCAAGTACTTAAAAAATGAAACTTTTTTTGTTGCACCTAAATCTTTTAGAAACTTATTATGTTTAATACTACACAAACTTTTAGTTAACAAATCAGCTGGCATATCTGCTGTTGGTAACTATTTCAACATGGTTTGATTAGTAGCAACAACCTCTCGATTGAAATGATATTTTATATTTATATGTTTACTACGCTTATTATACATGTGATTACTCGTCAATTTTTGTGGTCTCATGTTATCATTATATATTGTTACACAATCATCACTATCTATCAAATCATTCATTAAGCTTTTTTAGATACACAGCCTCTTTAGCAGCTTCAGATATTTCCATGTATTCTGCCTCTGTGCTGGATAGGGCAACAGTTTTCTGTTTTCGACTCTCCCAGGAAACAAGTCCATTAGATAATCGAAAGCAAAAACCTGTATAGGATTTTTGATTGATAATGGTATAATCAGCAGTACCCTTTAAATATTTAAGAATGCGTTTGGCACACTTCCAGTGATTTTTATCATAATTCTTATTAAATTGACTCAAATAACTTAAGCTATAACTTATGTCAGGTCTTGTTAATACCGACAAGTACGTGAGACTGCCTATTAAATTCTGATAGGGGTATTTGCTTTTATTATTCTCTGTTAAAACTACTTTTTCTAATTCTACTTTTGTTTCCATAGGAGTATAAACAGGTTTGGTACCTTTCATGTTAAATTTATTTAACAATCTAAGTATATAGTGTTTTTGACTCAAAATGATAGTATTTTTATCCATACCAAAAGTAACAGTCATACCTAAGCACTCTTTAATTTTGCCCAGTATCCTTTATTTTAAATTTACATCCTAATTCTCTCTTTATAATGACAGTTTCATTTGTATCATTAGAGAATACAAAAAAATCATTAACAAACAATGCTACTATAGTATATAAGCCATTTAACCTTTTTATACAAATACATGGTTCATGTGGTGACCTTTCGAATCCTAAATCACATAAAACATATGGACCTTCTCGTTCCAAGCTCGTGAAGACTGCTTCAGTCCATAAATGGCCTTTTTTAATTTTAAAACTTTACCTTTGCTTACTTTCATGCCTTCAAGTAGGTACTTGCATATATAAACACTCGTTTAAATGGCCATTTAAGATGCAGTTTTCACATCTAGGTGATTTATGTCTAGATTTAATTTAACAGCCAATGCAAATAGCAATCTTAAACTAGAAAACCTTATAACTGGGGCAAATGATTCATCGTAATCTATCTCGGGTTGCTGGATGAACCCTTTTGCGACTAATCACGCACGATACCTAACTTCACCTTCACAACTGACTTTTCTTTTAAACACCCACTAACGTGGCACTATTGTTGATGGATGACTGGGTAGATCTAGCAGATCCCAAGCATCGTTTTCGTTGAAGCTGTCCAGTTCTTTTACAGCCTGTCCCCACATTTTAGCGTGTGATCTTGAAAATGCGCCATCTAGAGTAATACGATCAACTTCGGGTCCATAGGAAACTTTATTAGAAATCATCATGCTTGCTGTAGTTTTCATGATTTTTGAATGTTTCAGAGTTGTAAACGAAATATTGATTTGGCTTATTACTGCTCTATAAAGATAACACGAAAACTTTATATCTGGATGTTTTACGAGGTGTAACAATTTAATTCCCGGAATGTCCGCGTAGTGTCGCTCGTGGGGTAATTTGGTAAAAATTGCAAGAGTAGATATGTTCGGATATGTTTTAACCAATGCGTACATAATTCTCAAGCCGATGGAGCCATTTGCTAGTTGACTATTGCGAAAACAAAAATGGTCTACATGTCAACTTTGCCGTGAAACTGACTGATCGAAATTTGGAGCAGCGTTTTGTGTGAAAATAGGCAAAACTGCCACTGAAATGTTGGGGCTGTTGAAAATGGCTTATGGTGTGTATGCCCTAAAAGAGTTGAGTATCTTTGAGTGGCATAAAAGATTCAAAGATGGGCGAGAAGATGTGAACGAGATCTCAGAAGTGGGTTGTCAACAGCACAAGTAATGGACACAAATGTGAACAGAGTGCAAGATTTGGTAAGATGTGACAGATGATGAAGTGTGAGATTAATAGCCAAACGGTGCTATTCTGAGTTGCTGACAAGATTACTAAATTCTGTTTGGAGGAAAAGATCTGAATTGTGGCCTAACAAATGGATCATCCATCACGATAATGCGCTCAGTTATAGTGCATTTCTCATGAAAGAATTTCTGGCCAAAATATCTATTACCCAATTAGATCATCCTGCTTATTTACCCGACCTATATCCCTGATTTTTAGCTGTTCCCTAAACTAAGACTGCGCTAAAGAACGAAGAATTTCTGACATAGCCGATATTCAACAAAATGTGATAAAGGAACTGAAGAGTATTCCGGAAAAAGAGTTCCAGGCCTGTTTTCAGAAATGTGTAGAGAAACCAGAAACCAGTGTAAAGTTGCACAAGGGAAGTACTTTGAAGGTGACAATAGCCACTAGTGTACAGCTTTGAACATATGTTTGTTACAAGTGCATTCCGGGAATTAAATTGTCACACCTCGTATTTGACGTAAATCTTTGTACATCAGCGTAATCGATATATCACTGGGAAGATATCTTCGATTAAGAGCATGTTCCCTTCTGTAATGGGAAATTGTTGGCTGAAATGTTTCAATATGCTGTTTAATAACAGTACGATCTATCTTATTTGGCGGACTAGAAGCACCTTGCCGGCATTTATTCGCTTTCAGTTGTGACCTGTCCGACCTAGTCACTGCACCACGGACTACTCTATCATTATAGCCCAAGAGCTGGCGACCAAAAAGTGTAAGAGTTTTGTAAAGGCTAATATTTTAATATTAGCTTATATTTAGGGTGTAAATAAATATCATACACAAAATAAACTCGGATATGGGGACAGTCGCCGTCAGCGCGCCTTGAAAGTTGTAACAAGAAGTAGCGTCATCTAAGTGTTTTCTAAAAGCTGAAAATTGATCACTAAGCAGTTTCTGTAATAAGAAACTGGAAAACAGTCGTCAGACAGCATAAGAAGTGATTTGAAAAAGCTGAAATTTGGTACAGGGTTAATTTATTGAATATAGTTTCTCAAAAAAACAGTTTTTCATTTTGGTAGAACCGAGCTAGTCAGCAGTCGCTAGAAGTAACGACTGCTTCTAGCGACTGCTGACTAGCTCGGTTCTATCAAAACGAAGTCTGACTGTTTTTTTGAGAAACTATATTCAATAAATTAACCCTGTACCAAATTTCAGCTTTTTCAAATCACTTCTTTACATTGACCTCATTTTGAAGACATACGACCACCGCATTGGTGCTGATGCAACGCGTTCGATAATTATGCTGTCTGACGACTGTTTTCCAGTTTCTTATTACAGAAACTGCTTAGTGATCAATTTTCAGCTTTTAGAAAACACTTAGATGACGCTACTTCTTGTTACAACTTTCAAGGTGCGCTGACGCCGACTGTCCTCATATCCGAGTTTATTTTGTGTAAGATAATTATTTACACCCTAAATATAAGCTAATATTAAAATATTAGCCTTTACAAAACTCTTACACTTTTTGGTCGCCAGCTCTTGGGCTATTACTGGAATCGTAGCCTAGAGTGGATAACAAGAATACTTTGCATACTTTGTTCATTTCACCAATGTTATCTTTCAGTCTGTATGTATTAGTTTTAGCTCTTCGAGAATTTGTTGCTGTTTTTCTTTTAGTATAAGTTCTTCCCGTACTGTTCAATATAAAAGTTTGTTGTTCAAAAGACGACATTTGCCGAAATTATGAATTGATGCTTATACGTTGGTCTTCCGTAATTTTGCGAGTGCATTGGTGTTTACACTTGGTACTGCTTGTATTTTTTATTGAATGCTTATTCTTTTTATCTTGCAATTGCAGTCTTTTTCTCTCGTACAGTGAAGTACTAAACCGCGTATGTTTTCGGATTTGTCCAGCTTTGGTATATACACTAGATGTTCGCGTCTCTGACTGTTGAATTGCATTATCGACAATGTTACTAATTAATTCAGAGGCAAAGCTTTTCAACTCTGCTTGGTATCGTCAGATAATAAGCTCTTACTATTCTCACAATTTACAGCGTTTGCAGGACAAATAATTTTATTTTCTATTATAACCCTAGGTTGTTCTGCAGTTACATCGTCAGATTGTAACTATCAGAGAACTATCTCGAGAAGAAGATAATTTAAAATCTGGATCGTCATCAAGTTTTTGTTGTACGCTTTCTTATGATTTTGTTTAAATGATATATTAATAAATATATCTCCAAGTATCGAAAAGTAAAAAAAACCTAATTATTTATTGGTTATAACTGGAAAACAAAAGACAATAGCAAATCTTGGTTTTAAGCATTGAGTTTGTCTCGAAAAAAAGAAACAAATGTGCAGTCTATTTTCCTCTATCTCTTATAGTAACCGACTTACCCTATAGTAACAAGCAAATTCGGCCACCCTGTAGTGCACATTATTTTATGAAGAAAGGTTTCTGTAAATCTACTTCGTTTGAGAGGTATATGGCATAGTGTCTGTTAAATAATTCAGTGCGTAGTTAATTACTACAGAAATATCTTCAGTTTGACTTATAATTGCCGTACTTACTAACTTAAGTATTTGCCAATGAACTAAATCGATTTTTTGACAAGTTCTTGTTTCTATACTAATTGTTTGGGGTAATGTTTATTGAAACCTACTAATTATGCGTTTTAATAAAAGTGCTTTTGGTAGGTTTCTATTTCAATATTTAGTGGGCTTAATTTTATAAGTCATTGCGAACTAAATCTTCTTTTCAAATTTTTTGAGGTATTGATATCAAAATTACTATTGATTTAACCAATTTCTGACATGTTTACTTCTGTTTACTACAAGGTTAATTATATAAGGTTGTTAAAGTAAGAGCCCTATTTGGTAGGTACGTGTTTTTTCATTCAATAACTTAATTAAATGCTGAATTGTAGGGGGTGTTATTTTCTTTACACATCTTATGAATAGAATAGCAATTTTATGCTTCAGTTCGGTAGAAAATTGCTAACGAAATTGTATTCACTAATCTGTTTATGGTTTGATATAGGTTTCTTTTGTAAGTAAATGCATGCCACCCACACAACCATGCATATTTAATGCACCGTATTATTATTCTACTGCAAGTTAATTTAATTATAGAAAACTTTTAACTTTCAAACGATATTTTCTTACGTGTTGAAGTGCACATAATGGATGAAGTTAAGGTAATATCATCCTGTTGAAGGTACAAATGCAGAGTGATACCTTGGTGACAGAAAAAACGTGTGACGTAAAGGTTTGTGTGTTATAAGTAAGGTATATACCGATTTTTGAAATTTGAAATAAATAAAAAAGATTAGTAAAAGTATCACAAGTTTATTATAATATGACAATTGTTTCGACACCTAAGCTGTCATTATCAAAGATAATATAAATATAAACAAGCACGTCGCTAAGGTAAATACAAGAAATAGATAACTAGATAAAAAATATATTTATATTTATAGTATTACCTTTGATAATGACAGCTTAGCTGTCGAAACAATATTGTCAGGTTATAATTTAATAAAAACTGTGAAACTTCTTATTAATCTTTATTTATTTAGTGATTATGGAGTTCCACAAAGTAAGGCTGGAAACAACAAAACTGGATACTACTATTACTGAGCTCAATCTGTTCATTCATTAAGGTACCCTGAGCTTGTGTTTGTATATCTCAAAGGTTCTAGACTGTCTAATTTGCGTTTGTTATTACAAAAATATAGGAATTAATATTATTTTGAGTCATTGTGTGATTCTCTTGTAAAAGGTGTTTGGCGTAGTTAGATTTTTGAGACTATTTATTTCTGTAACAACGCACGTGCTCTTTATATCGTATAACAAAGTTTCGAAGTAAATAAAAATGAAAAAGTGTTAGTATTCGTTTTAAAGGATATTTTAGAATTGTCGGTTTTTCTTAATATGTGTACAACTTTTTCTGATATTTTGCTGTCGAAATAGTACATCTCTTTGCTAAAATCTGGTTGTGTGACTTAAAGGTCCAGAGCCGGTTGAAGATCACAAAAAAAGTAATAAACTACCAAAAGCTAAGAAAAATATTTAACCTAGAATTTAAACTCGCATTAATATTTTTTACGTGAAATCTCTGACAATAAATTAAGAGATGTAATGTGAGCAGCTTCCACGATATTTGGAGTTGTACAAGTGGACCCTCCAATTTAATGTAAAACATTAATTAAACAAAATAAATTTACCTTTATCTAAAATTTATATTTTTTATATTTCAAATGCTAAATAATATTATAATATTGCATGGACTGACATCTATGGTATTTTAATAGAACTACTGATCGTGGGAAATCATTTCCGATGGTCATTACCGTTCAGTTTAGACAATGTGAGCAATGAGTCATTTCTATAGTGGTCGTAGATAAAGAAAATGTAACTGGTGAAATTTGTTATCTTGATATAAGCCAAAACGTAAATTTGTCTTACGCTTGATGGAAAATATGCCATATCGGACCTACGCAAGCCCATAGAAGGGTAAACTTTTCACTAGCGTCTTTCTTGATCAATTCCCAATAGGGGCCGAATAACAAATTTTGTGCCCTACGGACAAACTAGGTTAAGTCCATAAAGCTTTCAGAGGAACAATTGAAGACACCGGTGCAAAAAGGAGGCAGCTCCATTTTAGCAATTTTTCAAGTGAAGCAAAAAACTGTTTTACTACGAATTTGAATTTATATGTTTTATTCCTATGTAGGATTAAACTCTAGTACGTAATAAATAATAAACTCACAAAATATGCTTTTTGGAAATTTGATTGGATAACAATATCAAAAAGAAAACAATGGAGCTGCCCCCTTTTTGCACGGGAGAGTAAAAAAAAATGCCAAACACAAATTTTAATGCGATTTATTAACAAAATATTATCAAAAGTATTAAATAAACACAAACTAATCATCTGTAAAACTATCTTCTTCTGGCTGAGTAGGTTGATCTTCACCTTGACACTTCAACCGGTCATAAAACCACATACAATCGGCAGGCACATATTTTGTGGCAAGTCTTTCACATGTATATATTTGGGGTGCTTCAGTGGTAACGGTCCAGAGTAGAGGAGTAATGTAGAAGGAGGTACTGTCAGCGTTACGCCATGTTTCTGAAGGATAAACAAGTCCTTAAGTAACGCACTGGCCAAACTGCTGCATTCCACGCCTTTTGCTGTGTACTCCATGACACGATAAGAAGATATACCAAATCTTTGTTTTCGTCGGTTTGACACGTACTTTTTAAAAGTCCCATGGAAATGACCACTGAAGTTCAAAATCATTTCTTGGAAAACTGGAACCATTGTAAATTTGCGGCATGTATTTTGTACCAGTGCAACCCATTCTTCTGACAGCACGATCCTTTCCCGTTTCCTTTTCTCCTTTTCGATCAATCCGAAGCTCCGATCACAAGGCAGGAAACTATGCCCTGGTTCCGGATATCTGTGTATAATTTTAGTAAATCTATTAGTATTTGTAAGTGTGTAAAGATATTGAGCCAAGACTTGGTTTTTATTTTGTGAGCCGCAGTTATCAGAATATAGGTATAAATTTGTCACTGTTGATGCTACAAAATGTTCAAGAAAATAATGTAAAAAGCTTACTACATCATTAGCTCCTTTCTTGGCTATGGTTTCATCGTACATGAAAAAGTACGATTTTCCCGAACTGGCTGCAAAGACACCAAAGTTGTCAAAAGGACACGGCAAGTGTCCGTCCATGGCTTTCCAAATGAGGAGTTATAATTTAAAACAAAGTGCCGACAACAATCGTCATATGTAACTTGAGGCTTTACTTTTTTATCGTTCTGGATGTCATCGTATATATCGGGTTCGTACTTTTGAAGATAAAGCCTATGCATTTTTTGGATATTTAGTTCAGGCGACAAATAAAACTTATTTTCATTTTTAGTGCGACGATCTTTTTGGAAATGACTGTATATGCGAATCAATTTGATGTATTACATCCTCACGTATCGTATTAGGGCGATTGGTGTGTTTTCCATGCATGTCTTTGGGTGCCGGAATGTTATCTTTCAAGTGCTTAATAATAAGTTCTACTCTTTTCTTACTAACGCCATACAATGAACAAAAAGCATTTCTACAAACCCTGTTTATAGTTGTACCGATTTTTAAAGTATATTCACAGGAACAAGAACGTTTTATTCCTCCACCCGATTTAGGTCTAGATCTGGCAACCTTTTTTATAACTATTTGTCCTCCTAGAAATATGTCCTGTTTCTCTTTGTTAGCAATATTATTAAAGATTGTCAAAATATCTTGCTTAGTTGTGTCGTTTATTTTTTTGAAACATTTGAATTTATAGTTACAGTTTTTGCCGGTTTTCCTTTCACCTTTCAGACATTTATTTTTGTTTTTAATGCCGATGTAAGATTTTCCTTCAGCTTTCCTATTCTTAGCAATATTTCTAATCCACTTACTTTCATCTCTTGTTCGTTTTTTGACAACTTGTTTTTCACAACTGTTTGTTTTTGTTCACCGTATCACCGTCATCACTTTCAGAATCACTTTGGACCAGCGATGAAATTGCGGTACTTGAATTAAACACAGAAACGCGTCTAACACTAGGACCAGGGTCATCGGGAGAAAAATCAGGATCTCGTTCGCTTGGACTATTGCTAGCCGACATTTTATACTATATTATTAGACAAACTCCAAAATTCACAAAATGCACGAAATAACAACGTGAACTGAAGACGGTTAATAACCTACTAAACATCCTAAATGGCGACGTCTTCCACATTGCACGTGCTGCATCCAAACGGCTAAAGTATGAACTATTCATTCCGTGCAAAAACGAGGCAGCTCCGGATCTGTCCCCTTTTTACACCGAATCCAATAAGGAGGCATCTATATAGTTATTCATTATATTTCCCTTACGAGTTAACGGAGCTGCTTCGTTTTAGCACCAATCGGTCCGGCGCCTTTGAATTACCTTATAGCGATTAAAAACGAAAAATCATAAATATATGGAGCTGCCTCCTTTTTGCACCGGTGTCTTCAATTTAAATGTTTATTTTAAAAACTAACGTAGGTATTATATTATATGTACGTAAATTTCGACGAAAGTGGTTTAGTAGTATTTAATCCGTTAAATTTTGTTCTTAATATAATTTTGTTTTGGGATTCAGAGTTGTAGTACAATAATTAGCTCCAGGTTGCGAATGCGTTACTGAGATTTTGCGAGGATGCTGGGCCCCTCTAGTTGGTTAGTCATAATGGAAGAATATATTAATTTTGTAGTAGAAAGCATTCTTTAAAACAGAAATTATACACGTAATGTTTAACTTCTGCGATAAAGAATACATTTTAAAACGTACAAAAATGCATATTTCATAATTTATCTTATTAAGTTTGTTTAGAAGCAAAATAAACATATTCATACTTATGTACAGTGGTTCCTGAGGTGCTTTCCGCGCAGGTGCAAAATTAAAGCGACCGCCCCTAAAACATTTTTGTATTTCCATCTAAAGAACTATTATGGTTGTATAAGTTACATAAAGGTCGCCTTTTTTACAGAAATACAATAATTCGAAAGTGTCATTCATTTTTCTTCAAAACGGTTAGTTATACGAAGAAAAATCATAGGGCCTTTCTTGTACCACATCTTACAAGCAACAATTTTTGATAATACCCACCTGATGGTTTTCGAGATAATTGGAAAACATTGAATTTCTTCTCCCTATATATATATTGTTGTATTATTTTGTCGTAAATGGAATTTAGTCAAATTAATAAACATTGTATAATCAAACTGTATTATATTGCATTATTTTAAATTAAATACAGCGAGTAATTTCGTTTCTAGCTACATAAAGTAAGAAAATATTTTGAGTGCCAATTATTTATTGAACGGTCCTCGTATCATGCATAAATTTTATTTAAATACATGTTTCGAATTTAAAGGTAAAATCAGGCTAAGCTATTTAAAGCAAGAAACTTTTATTTTGTTTAAAATATCACTTTGATGATTAAGAAAATACTAAGCTCTGCAGGACATTTTGCTTAATTTTAATTAATGCTAAATTTAATAAGTAGTTCGTATAAGAGTGGATTTGATGATAATTTTGTTAAGGAAAAGTGTTTAAAATTCTTCAAAATTTTAAAGTGTGCCTTTACCTAGAAATAAATAAAATTGTTAGTCGGTTGTTTTCGAGCTGTAGTAGTCTGCAGGTGCACAGCAGAGAGTGCAGACATGCTTTTAAAAATGTATTATTTGAATTATTGCAAAAACGAATGCAAGTACTAATTATGTTTAAAGAATTGAATAAAATTGATAAGTATAAGTAGTTAATTAATAATAATAAGTTTGATAGGTGAGAGGATTACAGTGATTTTAACGGAAACAATGAATTTGTGCATAATCTGAAAGTGTTTTTGAGGTTTTTTTTGAAATGGAATCTACGGAGTAATTTGTCGTATAATCAAGGAATGATTATTTTTGAGCATTAACAATTTAAGTTATAGATAAGGTATAAACAAAACCAAAAACCCTTTTTGGTTAGTAAATTTAATTTAAAAAATTGTAAAGAAGTTTATTTACGTGTGTATGGAAAATAAAATGTTAATTTGGTTCTATCACTAGTCTATTATTTACATTGAGGAGGAAGTCTGGAGAAGTAATTGTTTTTACCTGAAACAAAAGAAAAGAATTATTTAAAAAAATAATAAAAACAGTTTTATAAAAACAGTTTATCCAAGTACACTTATTATTGGATTATTAGCTTCTCGTTCAACATCTTTGGCGTGCGTCTCGACACCCGGGGAAAAGGAGTCAATCATCTACCTGCATCCGCCAGCAATCGCATGGGGGAACGTGATTACAACAGTTCAGCGCTTTTGGTGGCGGTAAGAAATAAATTGTGAACATTTGCAATCAAAATTTGAACATAGATTAATCTGCAATAAACAGTAACAATAGATAATTATTTTATTATAATACTTACTCCATTAAAATTCGTGTAAAGGCAAGGCAGATATATTGTAAAACAAAACTGCACTGTATACGAATTTCTTTGTTTCATTTGTTATATGATGAAGATTTATTTCTGAATTTTGAGGTGTTGCAGAGTTGCGTATTTTTGAACCTTGATAATTTTAAAAGACCCTGTGAGTATCAGTCTCGTGCTAAGATAAGCTTAGCTGGCGCCCAACATTGTTTTTTTTTATTATTTCATAATTTTTAATATACAGGGGATATCAGAGTATTAGTCTTACTTTGTGTAATGTTTTGTTTTTATTGATAATTATGCTTTTTCATCATTATTAATCTAATGATAATAGTTGGTTTGATTGTATAATCAAATAATTCAACAATATATATATAAAAAAGTTTGCAAATGCGATATGCATCAGGACTTTTGAGAGCCTGTTTACAGCCTTATAATAAAGTTGCATGAAACATTTGGCTTGTTGGAAAGTTCAAGTCTAATTTTCCCGTTAATTAACTATATATTTAAAACACAAGGCTTATTCTTGACCCAGTTTGTTTGAGAGTTCTACTGCGCCGATTTACATGATTCGTTATTTATATTGAAGCTTTCGTTGTGTAGATTACTCAACACTACTTAACTTCTCTATTTCTTTAAGTTTTATATTTTCAAATAAATCTAAAACATTTATTTGGATACGCACGAGATTGACCATCCACTTCCAGCTCCCTCTCAATTTTCAGCGTTGGTAACTTTTGGAATTATCCACGATTATAGTTTACTGCAACCGCCACTTGCGTTTAACATTTAATTTGTTATTAGGCTGCGTACACAAACCCGCATTAGTTGAAAATCATGGAAAGCAAAGACATTGTACAAATATTAGATGATAGCTATTGCTTATTTATAGCTGTTTCAGATTGTTTGGACAAAACAAATCATCGCGAGATACGTTTGCAAATTGTTGCAAAAGTTGTAAATGACTGGGGCGATTATTATAAAGATTTAATTATCGGCGATCAAACTTAACTTATCATATTCCCATTAACACTGCTTTCGATTACGAAAAGCTTATGTTCTTCGATAGTGAATACATCAATTGAACCATATGGAACTTGGTTGTATATGTCAATTATTATTTACTAATCTATATTATTTAAAACACCATTTTTTATTCTTTTTTGCTTTATTCTTTTTTTATATTGAAGTTTTGACTCTGTAAATTAGTCAACACGACTCACTTTTTATTTTTATTGAATTTTTATATTTTAAAAACTTATTTTTTTAGTCTGCGGAGTTTTAGTTTTGTAATTTTTTAAATATTTATAGTTTTACGCATTATTTGTAATCGATGCATTTGCATATCACAAGGCCGACTTCGTCGTCAGGTTTTGGAACTAATCATCCTCCCTGTACATGCTTACTATGCCACCAACAGATCTCAGTCGAGTTTCAAAGTATTTGCTGTGAACCATTTTCAAGAAATTCCATATCTCTGTCTGTGAGTCTGTCCGTTCTTTCGAAATTTTTAAATTTTGGAGATTGGAATAATTGATGAAAAAAATAGAATAGGAATGTCTAAGAACTAATGTTTTATCTCTTAAGGAACATGGACAAAATTACCAACAAAGTGTTGAAAGTTTGTTTATTTTAAGCATAAGTATATGATATATGAATTCAATGCATAATTTTAAACAAAGACGTTTAATAAAGGCTCCCAAATTTATCTTATACATGTAACTCATGCTAAAAGCTAATGCACGCGCAAAATACTTAAACAAGGTTGACTAAGTATACAATTAATTAAAACTGAAGTAATGTTTTGGTATCCACCAGTTTCACAAGTAAATGGCAATGCATTTTAAATTCCCACTTCAATAACTTAAATGATTAATAATTTAAAAAGAATATAAACGATGCGCTAAGTCCTAATTAAAGCGTTTTTGATGAATCTGATCGCAATTAGCTTTAAGATAGATAATTCTAAATTACATGATCTAACGTACACGAATAATTCTGCGTCTCCTCATTTCCATCAAATCCACGCAAGTTTCGCTGCTGATAATGCCTGAATTTCGTTCTTTCATGGCGTTTGGCTCCCAAGTGTGAAGCAGGCTAAAAGGTCCGCTCGTAATGTAAAGTCAGGTTGGCCCAGAAGTGGCGAATACCCCAGCAGAAAAGAAGAAGAGTACTTACTAATACTATTCTCCTTAGTATACGACCAGAAGGTATGTTTTAATAATTAATCAACTGATGATTCACTAACGAAGTAGAAAGTAAATCACCCTCTTAATATCTTAAACTGTTAAACGACATGTAGTTTGGCGTGCCAAGTTGCTTTCCCTCAAATCCTTAGAGATCCCACTAAATTATTGACCCAAAATGTAGACCACCAGAATGTTAAAATTAGTCGTAAATAGGAAACATATAGGTATACAAAACCCATTAAAGACCTAACCAGTTCAATTAAACTTTCCAAAACAGGAAATTTCAAAAAGGGTTTTTCACGCCTAAATAACTATGTCGTAAAACCTTCAAAAATCCAAAGTAACCACGAAGAAAAATGGAAGAATGGAAGGACATATCTCTTTCAACCATTCGCCACATTTAGTTTACCATGAAAGTACAATCAAAAGGAACTACATTTTCGAACGAAAACGAATTCGAGAAAATCGGAATTTTAAAAAGTATCGAATACAAGTGTCGCCGTGTACTTGTGAGTAAACCTCAACTGTAATTGATAAAAGCATTTTTACTTGGTAGTATTGGTTAAATGATATATTTTCCTATAACAAATGTGAAATGTTGACTTTTTCTACCACCTGTTGGTACACAGTTTTCCGAACGACAATTTTTCCCGTCGCAACCCAAGTTGTATATAAATGACAGATAGACACGTCGAGCAATACCATTTTGAATTGCTTTGCGACTCGATCGGCTCTATCTGCCATTGTTTGGACTCAACTTGCGCTACTACCCAATGTGACGTGAATTAAAATTAAGTCGATAGTTTTTAGCAGTTATCTTTATTGTGTCGTAATTTTGACCGATATGAATTTAATATTAGTATTAATAATATTATGATAATAATATGGGGGAGTGGGAATGAGGTCGATAAAGGAGGCAGAAGAGGTGTTAAAACGCGGGCATGTATTACTTAGTACTTTGTGAGAAGACGCAAGATAATTGAATAACGAGATTGTATTGTCAAACCTACTATTAGAATGAAAATCATAAAGTAATAATTTAATTAAATAATGGTATTGTAAGTATTATATCTGTTAAACAAAATATTTAGAATTTATCATTTCTGAGATGTCAGTAAAATGGTATTGAACGTTTATCATCCGGTGCGGTAAAATACACATGACTGATTTACTGATGTTTCAGTTATACTTACTGGTCATTCCATTTGTCATTTAGACAAATTTGATTGTAACATCCTAAAGATATTTGGAAATTTGGATACATTCAGGATTTTTTGGATATTTTTCCACAAGCTGATAGGCAGACGGTATTTGTTCAACAAAATCGAGCGCCATTCTAGAATGTCGTAAAATTAAACGATTGTAACTGAAGAATTTAGCAACAATTAGCTAGGAAATCGAGGACCACCTCACTTGCCGCCGAGGTCACCTGACCACTCCTTTTATCATTATATTTTTTCGTCTGGGGGAAAATAGAAAACTTACCTATAAGCACCGTGCTAATTCCCAGTTCTCATCTTTTGAACAATTTATTACGTTTTTTATGTTGGTGTTTATTAAAGAAGTGGCAGAAAAAATATTATACTTAACACGTTAAGAAAGTGTCTTTATAGAACTCCTGAACTTCCAAGACTCGCTTTCGTCTTGTAAAGTAGCATTTTCCTGTCTTGTTACAAATAGAAAATGTAATTTCACTGAGGAACAGGAGAGTAAGCATTTTCCTTTTCATTTTCATGCCTAGGCGGAAAAATATTAGTTCGCGAGCAGACCAACACAGCTCAAAAGTGTCGAGCTCATTATAATGTTGCTAGTTCACGATATTAGTAATACCTATAAAATATTTCAGAAACATTGTCATTCCCTGCTACTGTATTTGTGAAAATACACTAAATTAAATATAAAATCAAGGGATAATACTGCGAAAAAGTAAGTATAGCATTACAAATGAATTTCTAAAACGGAACAGTTTGCTGAAACACAGCTATAAATAAAGAAATTAAGACTGAATAATGTTGCTCTAATTGTAAGTATATACTCATAACTAAAATAAATAATAAAGTACTTTGTCACTTATGCAGCAGATAATTATCTCCTGTGCGACTTTACGATTTATTTATTTATCCCAAGCAGCATTTTTAGTCACCGCTACGTACCAGCAACCACCGGTGGAACTATAAAGTTTTTGCCGTTGGTCACAAGAACATAATTGCTACGGTATTGTTACGTGCCTGGAACCAAAATGGGGAACAATTCTCGGGTAGCAGATACGTTGCAGTAACCTTTCCGGAACTTGTCCAGCTACCTTTAGGCTACGTAGCGGGAACGTGGCGGCGTAGTAATTGCTACTTTCGTGGAACTTTTTGTCTCTTTGACACATCGTGTCGCGTCGTTGTTCTCTCTTACTCTTGCAACTTAACAAATATTCTTTCACTTTCTCTACTAATGCCGCGGTCGTGTCACAAAATGGATTACTATTTTATTTGTAATACGTACATAATACATAAAGAGATGAAATGTTTCGTTATTTTGTCAATCCAGCATACCAAAATTAAAAACCATCGCAACTTTTCTGTTAAATGCGATGATGATAGATCGAAAAATAACAACAATAACAAAATTTATTTTTTAATAAAAAATGTCTTGAATAAAATATGACAAAAATACTTATAAATTGATAAACATGATAGAAACCATTTTTATTTTATTCCCAAGGCACAATTTGACATCGATTTGTTATCTTTATTGAGAGTTATAGTAAAAGACTTTTTAACAATTGCAACAAATTGCAAATTGATTAATAGCCTTCAACATTTTACAAGTAAATATGGAGTTGTTTTGAAAATGTCACCTTAAAGTAGTATTAACTGTAAAATGTGTGTCTAAAGTTTGTGTCGCTTTATAAACAGTAACGGGAACTAAACAAATTCTACTTCTAGGTTGTTGTTACCACGAAGTATAAAATACGGTTTCCGTAGCCACTTTCTAGCTCCTAATGTCACTGCAAAATTCCCATTGGAACTTAACCTCAAATTTAAACGTCAATCGTAAACAAACAACCAATATTTTTATACTGATTGCTACTTAATAACAATTATTATTTAATTATGGCTCATTTTAAAGTTGTAGCGACGAAAGAAAAAAGGGGAATATATTTCACCCTTGTTTACTACATGATGGTTTATCAGTGATCTCATCCTTATTTTCTTCTATTTTGTATTGTAAACAGTTGATTTTGTTTCCACTGATTTCACCTAACTGCTGTTCTAATTTTCTATAAAAGGTGGACGTATATCTAAAATTCTTTTTTTTTCTTATTGCATTTGCCTTTGACAAGGCAATTTTTATTACAAACTTGCAAAACTACTACCACTGCGAAAACATAATTAACCTCCAAATTCCAAACTAAAATTACTTTCAAGTGATTCTCCTGGGTAGCATAAACGTAAGTTTTACTTTCAATGCTACTGTATAGTTCAGTTACTTTAAAGGTTAAGCAATGGTTTCAGACCAGTGGCAGGAACTTTCGGTGCTACTTTAAAGTTTTAAAAACTTAAAAGTAGCTTCGGGCAAGTTACTGCTACAATCATAATATCACTTGAAGTTGCAACAACATTAAGGTAATTATACTAAGTAGCAATACCGTTCCACATACTTTAAAAAGCTACTTAGAAGTAATGTAACTACATGGTTCTAATAAATAGTAGAAGTAACTACATAATTACTAAAATATTCCAAATTGAAGTAATTAAACCTATAAAGTCATAAATTTAGTTGTAGTTACGTAACAGCTACTCAATCAAAGTTCCGATCTCAGTTACCGCTACTTAGATGCTGCTTGGGATTGCAGTTCTCATACAGGGGTAACATAATTATATGAGAAGCAAATGGCTAGAGGCTAAAGTAATTCACTTATAACTTTTCAATGCGCACATCTTCAGTACAAAAACAAAATTAGAATAAATGTTGAAAGGCAATTTGTTACGGTAATTAAGTCCAGTCAAATTAGAAAAACTAGCGGAAAGTTGTGGTAAGTTCGTAGATTTTTGCAAGGTTTCCTTGTACCAGTCAACACCTGTAGGTGGTAAACTCGAAGAGATAATGAGGGCAAACCACGCCCTCTATCGGTTTTCGCCGTTTTCTCGGAAACTATTAGGTTTATCGAGATGAAGGGGTTAAGCAAAATAAAGTTTATTTAAATCCCAACTAAAATTGTTCAAATGCTTTTTCGTATCTCGCCTTTTTTATGTTATCGAAGAAAGAAGATAGTATGTCATACCTGAATCAGCAATTTGCACCATAGTCGGTTTCCAAGAGAAAAATTCCTCGGAATTCGCATTTTGGGCACCGATTTAGATGATGTTTTTTAAATTGTAGGTAATCGACTATATTTCAATGTCTAATGTCCGTTTGCACCGGCGGTAGTTAAATTTTAACTTAGAGTTAAATTCTTAAACTCGTTGCACAAATACAAATTTGCAATTTAAACGTCTGTTAAAAGTTCAAATTTTAACAAACAGTTAAGGCACCGATTAGCCAGTTTAAGCTACCGGTTTACGTACTGCCATCTGCGATTCATCAAATCAACGCGGATGATTTACAATTTGAATCGAATTACCTTGGCAAATGACGTTTATTATTAGATAAAATTTGTCATTGTTTGTTGATGAGTATTGTTAATATCGTAAAATAATGTGCTCCTTACAATCAGAAGATAAACAAAAACGGGTACGCGGCCCAAATTATGCAGGCGAAGAGAAAATCTTATTGCTAAATATAATTAAAAAATACAAACATATTATTGAGTCCAAAAAAACAGATGGATGCACCTGGAGGGACAAAGAAGAAACTTGGGCAAAAATTACTAATGAATTTAATGCTAGTAATCCCGCTATGGTGAGAAGAGGTACAGACAATACTAAAACCTGTTACGAAAATTAAAAAAAAATAACACGAAGACTAGCAGCAAATGAAAACTCCAGTTTGAGGAAAACGGGAGGAGGTCCAAGCGATTCATACCCAATTGACCCAACATATGATCTAACACTGTCAATACTTAATCAAAAAACCGTTTTTGGTCACAAGAGTAGGTTTGATCATGACAGGGAAATAATATCAGCAGAACTGCCAAGTCAAGGTACAAGTTCATGTAATGCAACTAAAGAGTTTACCACTTCTGCATGCAGTGTAGAAAATGAAGATCGTGTTGATTATGATGACAAAGCGTGTTCAACAAGTCCTTTATTAGAGCCTTTAAATTTTGAAATTATTGATGAGGTACCTATATATACAATTTCATATTTTCTTATTTGTTAAAGATTTTTTTTAATAGGATAATGAGATTAATGACTGGGGAAATTTTAAAATGGGACATTTAAAAAAGCCATTACACCCTAAATTAAATGAAACTGGGAAAAAACGTATAACTACAACTTCACAAGCACGAACTGATACCAAAAAAAGGAATACTACAAACACTGGAGACAGTATGTGGGTTACAAGGAGACGTCCAGCAATGAATGCAACAATGAGCGTGGCAAGAAAATATGAGGAATTAGCCGACATTAAAATTGAAATAGCAAAGTCTCAATTGTCTATATTGCAGATGGAAGAACAGGAAAAAAAGTAAAGGCTAAACGGGAAGAGGAAAAGCATGAAATAAAAAAAAGACAAAATACCGAGAAGTTCAGAATTGAAAAAGAACAGCTGCTACTTGACCTTAAAGTTAAGCAAGTACAATTGGAGAGATTAAACAGTAGCGTAGACTAGCCATAAAATATGTTTTTGGTTTTATTGTTACAAATATCATAAATAAATCATTACATTTGAGAAAAATATGTGTTTATAAATTGAGCCCGTGTTACAACGCCTGCAGCAACTGGCCCATCCTCATCATTCAAAACATTAGAAATTTGTCCATCTTCAATTAATCGATTTAAAATATGTTCATCTAAATCTTCAGGAATTTGGGGTGGTTCAAACTCTCCAAGAGATTATGTTGTGCAAAATGGAAGTGGTTACAATAATTGTTAAAAGGGTATCTACTTTTAGCCTGCATCTATAAGCAAGAATTGGAAATCTTCTTTTCAGCACCCCAAAACACCTCTCTATACAGTTCCTAGTGCGGATATGACTTTCACTATAAAGTTGCTCAGGTTGAATTTGTGGGTTTAATAGAGAGGTCAACAAGTATGTTTTATTAGGGTAACCACTATCTCCTAAAACATAACAGGAACAAGGTTTTTGTATTACAGTAATAATTACCCTGTTACCTAATAATAAACAATTAGGATGTAAATTTTGTTCAAACTCCTGACAAACACTACTATGGAGAAAAATTGTTGAATCATGTGATGACCCTGGCCACCTTGCAACAAAATTAAGAACTTTGAGATGAGAGTCACAAATCATTTGAGTGTTTATAGAAAAATATGACTTTCTATTCCTATAAATCTCTGCATCATCACCTCCTACAATTTACAAATCAATTAACTTGAACACTTTTAATTTTAAAATAAAAACTAATGATCGCCCCTACCTGGAGACTGTATTTTTATATGAGTGCAGTCTACTGCTCCAATTATTCTGGGAAAAGCTGCAATGTCAAAAAAGTCTTGTTGTGTCTGCATTATAGACTCTTGTGTATTAGGAATCATAATAAATTGATTATATCTTTCAGCAATGGCCTCTGCTACTCTGACAATTATTCTGGAAACAGTAGATAGGTGAGTTCCACTAAAATCTGCTACTGCTTGCAAATGTCCACCAGTGGAGAACAGTCTCAGACATATAAGTAGTTGATTCATTGGTGATACACTGTTATTACTACAAAATAGTTTCTCAATTTTCGAAATTACCACATAAATTTTTAGCAATACATGTCTAGGCGATACTCCAGCCTGTTTTCAATCAAGGTCAATACATGAAGAACACTTGCCCTGGACAGTCTAAACCTTTTTCTGAACGCTACATCATTTAACATGTCAAAGTAATCATTTCTTTGGTACACTTGACGTGGCAGACCTAATTCAATAAATTCCAAGACTTCTAGGTCATCGTCGTCGTCATCCATGAAATTTACAATATCATCAATTACAGAAGAAAGCGATAAAAATGCCCACTAATAAATGCAACAGATCAACGTAGCGTAATGATTAATTTGACATTACCATTTGGAGGTTATTAAACATCTAAACAAAATACTGATTACCAACATCTACATATGAAATTCCCAAAATGTTACCAAATAGATTTCCGGATTTTTCCGTTTAATTCTCAAATTTCCCTTTAACCGTCAATTAACTAACTAAATAGGAGTGCAACGATTCTATTAATTAACTTTCAGTTATATTTACCCGCAGGTTTATTAAACGAGAATTTTAACCGCTACTGGTGCAAACGGGCATAAATGTTGGATTTTCCCGCTAATGCCCTGTTTAATTGTTATTAACAAATTACTATTTTTTCCATAAGGGATTAATTAATAAATAAATAATCTCATCAAATTTATATTATAATTTAATAAAATTAGGTACTTACAGCTTTTTGAGATCGCAGATTGCGAATTCGGGGTCAAAAATCCCAAATCGGTCAAAAGTGCAAAATGGCGGCTACAAAATGGCCGCTGAGGTCAGCCATTTATTATTTGAAATGGCAAATGAAAAATAGTACTAGGGGATTTTTAAAGTCGCAAATTGCGATGTTATAGTTATTTACGTATTATAATGCCCGTTTGCACCGGTCACTGTTAAAACTAACTGCTAGTTAAGTTTAACTAGAGCTTAAATTTTAATTTTGTTGCACCACGTTATTTAAAGTGGCAGTTAAATTATCTATCGGTTACGCAAAACAACGTATGACAACGTAGCAATTTAAACGTAATTGCTTTTTTTAAATATTTAGAAGTATGCCATGTATTTGATAGTGTCAAAAAACCAACCTCGTTTTCAAGTTGCTTTCAGTGTCAACAATTCTAAAAGAGATTTTGGGCTAAAACAATGGTAAGTTTCTTACCTTTTCTACATTTTTGATATTTTATTACATGTATTTTATGAAATGAATCTTATTTACTTATAGGAAACAAAGACCAAGCGTGTTCGTGGAACCAATTTTCTCCCAGAGGAAAAACTGTTGTGTTTGAATTTAGTCAAAAAATATTCACACATTATAGAAAATAAGAAAACCGATGGCCTTACGTGGAGGAAAAAAGACGAAACTTGGACTAAAATTGCTAACGAGTTTAATGCTCAAAATTCGGAAGTAACTTTTCGCAGTAAAGAAGCACTGAAACGGTTTTTTGAAAATAAAAAGAAAGAAACTAGGAAGGCAGCAGCAGCTGAGAAAACAGAATTTTTGAAAACGGGTGGAGGTACTGCAGTACCCATTGTTCAAGACCCGACATTTGATTTGACCATGTCAATTCTAAATAAAAAGACTGTTTGGGGGTTTCAAGGAATATGTGACGGGGATCAGTCTCCAAGTTCGTCATGCCGTGATCAGGCACGTGTAACTACAGTGTCCGCAGTACCCGAAATGTCACCAACACGATCAGTTGTAAGTTAATTAAAATTAAAAATGTATTGATTTTCATATCTAATACTCTGATGAATAATTAAAGACTGAAGAAGAATCGGAGGATAAAGGTGCTGAAGAACAGATACAGGAAAATCCAATTCACTTACCAAGAACAACAAAACATCCACAAAATACACAAAAGTGGTCAAGGCGTAGACGTCCAACTTTATGCCCGACTGGAAATGTGGCCAAAAAATATGAAGACTTGGGTGAAATAAAACTCCAAGTTGCAAAAGTACAATTGGAGTTGCTAAAAAGTGAACAAGAGCACCAGCTTCAAAAATTTCAAAAAGAAATGGAGGCTGTTGATAACAAGAAAAAACGGGATGAAGAGGAATATGAAACCAAAAGAAGGATGGAGAATGAAGAATATGAGAGAAGACGAAGACACAAGGAAGAAGAATTCGAATTGAGAAAAAAAACCTTAGAGCTTGATATAAAATTGAAAGAAGCTCAGTTGAAAGCGTTAGGATCGTTTTAATTCCATAGAGTTAATTAGAGTAATATAGGTACACATAAAATTTTCTTGTTAAATATTTAATAATAAAAACCTGCTACAAGTTTGCAAAATATGTATTTATGAATTGTCGTCTCAGTTGCTGTCCAGCGCCTACGGGTTCATTTACAATGTAATTGATATCAGGAATTTGACCATCAGCTATTAGTTGTTCGAGCTCATTTTCGTTCAGTTCGTCTGGTATTGGGGGTGGTTCCATATCGTTCATGGTTAACGCTAAATTATGCAACACTGCTGCAGCTACAATTATAGTCATAGTTGTATGGATTTTTAATCGACATCCATAAGCCAAAACAGGAAACCTGCGTTTCAATACCCCAAAACATCTTTCAATGCAATTTCTTGTTCTAATATGTGAAGTATTATATCGTTGTTCCGCTGGTGTTCGTGGATTAAGAAGCGGAATAAATAAATATGACTTATTAGGATACCCACCATCACCTAAAACATTAATTTTTCAGCAGTTATTTCACCAGTTATTATTTGCATTTTTTAACCTAATAATAAGCAGTTCCTGTATAAATGAGCCTCAAAACCAGCATGTATACGACTATTATTAAAAATTGTTGCGTCGTGTACTGATCCAGGCCAACGTGCAACAACATTGGTAATTTTTAAATCAGCATTACAAATCATTTGAGAATTTACAGAAAAGTATGATTTTCGATTTCTAAATTTCTGCATCATTTCCTCCTACAAGTATTGTTTTTAATTAATTTGCTATTGGAAATATACAGTACCTTACCAGGTGAAAGAATTTTCACGTGAGTGCAATCTATTGCACCAACAACACGTGGAAACGCAGCTATATCAAAAAATTTATTTTGTTCAAGGTGGATTTCTTCATTTGTAGGAAATTGAATAAAAGTGTTATGCAGTGCGCCTATAACGCGTGATACTCGCACAATTATTCGGGACACAGTCGATAAATGCATTCCAGAGTAATCAGCAACAGACTGAAGATGTCCACCAGTTGAATAAAAACGCAGGGTGGTCAATAACTGATTAATTGGAGATACTGAGTTATTACTGAAAAGAATGTCTCATCAAAGATACACATAGCTACAGTACCGCCAACAATAGTAGGTATTTAATAAAAATTGACTGCACTTACCTATTATAGGGATATTCTACTCGTTCCTCAATTAATGCAAGTAAATATAAACAACACTCTTTCGATAAACGGAATCTCTTCCGAAAACCTGCGTTATCGTAACTATCGAAATAATTTTGTCTAAAATAAATTTGACGTGGTAGTCCATAATAAATAAAATCTAAAACTTCAATATCGTCATCGTCGACATCGTCCATTAAATTATTCAATCCATACAAATCCATTTCGTTTTGTTTCGAATTTACAAGTCACACGTGAAACTGTCAGAAAAAGCTTCAAAACGTCGCCGGTTGCTATGGAAAAATCTTAATCCGTCCCTAAACTCTACATTGTCTTGGGATTAAAATAACTGCCAGTTAGTAGACATTTAACTGCAACTTGAACCGCGGTGCAATGAAATTTTAGTTTTAACTTTCAGTTAAACTAATCCCAACTCTTAACTGTGACCGGTGCAAACCAGCATTAAGACCTGTTAAGATATCTATAATGGCCAATGCTTCTGTTAATTAATAACAATTAAATAATTTCATAAAATTTTTGTTATAATTGAATAAAATTCGGAACTTATAGCTTTTTGGGGTCGCAGAATACGAATTCAGAGCCCAAATCCGTCAAAAATGCAAAATGGCGGCTACAAAATAACCGCCGAGGTCAGAAATTTATTATTTGAAATGGCAAATGAAAAATAGTATTAGGGGTTTTTTAAAGTCGCAAATTGCGATGTTATAGTTATTTATGTATTAAGATCTGTTAAGATAGCTATAACGTAAGCTATATAACAGGCTTGGTAGTGTAATGTCTAGCGTGCTGGACTTTCACCCAAGCGGCCCGAGATCGACTCCCGGTGCCGGCTGATCTGGTTAAGGTTTTCTGCAGTTTTCCTTAGCTGTGACACAAATGTGGGATTTGCGCTGTTCCATCTGTAAGTCGGCTGCAGCCGCACGTAGGGCCTACGTAATAATAATAATCGCCCCCTCCCTCCCGCACAAGCTTATAGCTTCTGGGGCTTGGTTTCCAGGTTATGGGTTGTAGCAGTTATTATTATTATTATTATTATAACGGCCAAGGAAGCTGTTTAAAGCTTTAATGCTTCTGCGGTCGGAAAATCGTAGACGCCGTTGTCACCTTAGCAATTGAAAGCTGGTCGTTAAAAAAGACCGTCTGTTGAAACCTCTTTTAACAGCCCTGAGTATTACAGGGGTGTTATTGACAGCTTAACGGTTGTCAAGTGTTTGAACGTTATTTCTTCTATAACAACATAGTATGGCGAAAAGCTAAAAAATGACCTAGATGCAAAGTGCCGATCACAAAATGGCCGGTAAAATTAAAAAATGGTGTAATGTTTATCTCGAAACAAGGGAAGCTATAGTTTACTATACAGAGAAAGCTTTATACTAACATTTTAACAACCAGTATACAACACGAAACTTTTGTATAGAATATTTTTTTAACACTTTAATACTAAATATTTATATACAACATTCAGAAACTATTACACCCACAGTATTGTGACCAAAGAAATTGGACACGATTTTTTTACACTACATTTTTGACACTGCGTTATTTAAAAATGTTTAAAACCATTGTATCAAAATTGTAGTGTAAAAAAATCGTGTTTGATTTCTGTGGTCAAAAGTCTGTGTTTAAAGCTGGGCTACTAACGTTACTGTATGTTTATTTTAAGTGTTCAGTTTTTATTGTGTTAAAAACGAATCTCCGCAAATCTTTATAAATATTCAATGTGATCAAAACATGAGTGGAAAGCTTTTTAGGTGTAGTAACTATATTTACCAAAACAAGTTGCCGCATGCAATTTAAAAAGTCCCCAAAAAATGTATTTCCATGAAGAAGCGTGTTTCGCTCTGAATCTCACCCTGCATGTCAGCAATACCGATTGGTGATATCGTGTTGTATGTTTACCAAAGCCACGGCGAAAAATAATTTTGTAAATTTAGCCGACTTGTGTCCAGCACTCGATTCTGCACAGCAACATTTAAAGAGGGTATATCTGCAAGTTCAACTATGGCTCGAAAATAGTATGACAATTCAAGACTAGGATTGGTCAATTATGAATGTAATCTTTTACCCCATAAGGATGACATGAACCTGCAGCTTCAGCAAATGTATTACAGATTATATTTTGCGGATGCAAAACTGGACGTGGAACAGCATGTGGGTGTAAGAAATAGGACTATACTGTACTTCAGTTTGCAGAGAATTCAACGGGAATGGCTACTTAAATGTACAGCCAATTTTGTCATTGCCAGAAGTAGATGATAAGTATGTTAAAAGAAACACAAGTAAATAATAATTAATACAATAATCTTTATTTAATCTGACGATGAATAAAGTTTCAATATTAAACGGAATTATGGTTAAATTCTGGAATATTAATTTATTTTAACACCATTCAAACTAAATTCCTTTCCACCAATTTGAATTTTAAATAAATAATACTTGGAACTAATAATTGGAACAATCTTAAAATTTTATTAACTAATATATACTCGTATATAAATCCATCTTAAACAAACATATCGGAGAGAATAAACATTTTGAATTTTAATTATATTTAGTTTTGGTGGCCATTTTGTAACCGGCACTATGCATCTAGGTCATTTTTTAGCTTAACATTGGAATTCCTAGTACTATTTTTGATTTGAATTTCAAATATTAAATCTTTGACCCCGGCGGCCATTTTGTAGCTGCCATTTTAGACTTTGGACCGATTTGGGCTGTTAAAAGAGGTTTCAACAGACGGTCTTTTTTAACAACCCGCTTTTTTCAAAATTTTCATGGCCAAGGTGACAACGTCGTCTACGATTTTCCGACCGCGGAAGCATTAAAGCCCTCATTCGTCGGGCTTCAAACAGCTCCCTTGGTTGTTATAGCTATATTAACAGATCTTAATATGTAAATAACTATAACATCGCAATTTCCGACTTTAAAAATCCCCTAGTAAGTACTATTTTTCATTTGCCATTTCAAATAATAAATTTCTGAACTCAGCCGCCATTTTGTAGCCGCCATTTTGCACTTTTGACCGATTTGAACCCCGAATTCGTAATCTGCGACCCCAAAAAGCTATAAGTACCTAATTTATACGTACCATTATATAAGTACCAATTATAATAAAATTAGATGAAATTATTTAATTATTAATTATCCTTTTATGCAAAAATATTAATTTGTTAATAACAATTAAACAGGGCATTAGCGGACAAATTCAACATTTAGACATTGAAATATAGTCGATTACCTACAATTTAAAAAAAATCATCAAAATCGGTGCCCAAAAGGCGAATTCCTTATTTGTCTCCAGGAAACCGACTACCAGTAAATTTGCTCAAGGAACTTTCGGGCGTAACTTTTTGTGGCCTTATGTTCTCCATGAAGTAGCTAAGAAAAATGTATTAAGAGCTGGACGCAATCGTGGTCCAGTCATCTTTACCTTAGCATCTATTCGGCAAAATCCATCAGGCGATATTATCGATATTCTTGGTGCCAATCGGCTGAAAAATTCGTATTGAGAAGTTAATTAAGTTAAGTAATATCATTACTTTACGTATTTTAAAACTGATCATCGCACGATGATTGAGCGATACATTGTCATGAAGCAGCCAATGGTAGGAATAACCGGAAATACCTTGTTTCAACGCTCTGAAAATAAAATTTAAGTGGGGAGGTAAAATCGTGCTGAATTATGCAACTGTACTCGGTCCACAGATACGTAAAAGAAAGAGTAACAATTTTACATAACCTCCCACTAGGCGGAAAAACGTCAATGGTATCGCCCTCCTAAATCCTAACGATATATGTATATCTTCTGAGATACCTCGATGTATGTCGGTAGATTATTACATTTTCACACTGCGTTGCGTTGTAATTCTTTTTAAACAATGCATTCGTTTGCTGCACGGGAAGGTAGGAACAGGCAAAGTTTTGGTTTATCTGATTTTCGAACTTCTGATAGCTACGAGTAACACGTGTTTCGTTTAAATGCAGTACATCGGCCAAATCGTTTAACCGCCGTTTTAAACCAAACTCTCCGAGTTTGAATTTAGTCTGATATGCTGAATTATGGAGCTTTTATGAGAACATGCGCAAACATATGCCATTGTGTTTGTAATAAGGAGACCGTTCTTTTAATACGGTTTTTTCGAACGAAGTAATCAGATAATTTTATTATACGCCTATACCCAATAATTAACCAAATGAATGATGATTGTAATAAAAACATATGCCATGAATATAGAAATTCTTTGTTTTCATTTTTGTTCATTGTTAATTGTTAGTACATTTTTAAGCACACAGCAGTTATTAATGCCGTATAGTATTTTTATTGCGATTGCATGAATGAAGATATAAGAATGAATAATGTATAGTTATTTACTTTTCTAATATAACGAGTGTCTTCCTTTTTTATAGTTTAGCGTTAAACTACTAAGTAGTGTTAAACGTTTAAACGTAAACTACAAATGTCAATTCAACTGATTAGAAGTTAAGTAGTAAGTGTTGGAAGTTTAACTTGTAAATACCTACTACTCATTTGTACAGTGTCCTTTTCAGAGCGCCCACTAGATTACTGAAAGAAATTTGAATGTTTTCGTGTAGGGGAACCTGGGAAGCCTTGACTCTCATATTCAATAATTTAATTTTTGAAACATTACTGAAACTGCCGAAAACTTGGCTATCTATTGGTCGTCTCACGTTGAGACTACAGTATGTGTTCTTATGGATAACGGGGTTACCAAACATCCTGCAAGCAACTTTTAAACACACTTTCTAAATATTGTAGTTGTAACTGCACAAACCTTTATAATCCCTATTGTTCGAGCAAGTTATATTGCAGGTAGTCACTTCTTCTGACAGCGGTAGTAAAACAAATTTCAAAACTTGCTGTTCATATAGTGCGCGTATCAAGTCTGGAACTATCGAAATAAATCTTTTATTAAGTATTTTTGAGAAAAATTCTCGAACACGTCGATTTTTATCTTAAAGGAGACATATTTTAGTGTAATCGATATTTGTAGATCGTCTTTTGTTTCCGAGTTATGACGATAACGAAATTTTTTTTAAATGGAAACCCTATTTTTTATGATGGATTTAGAAAGATAATGCAATGCGAT
Organism: Agrypnus murinus; assembly: GCA_929113105.1. Lineage (NCBI taxonomy): Eukaryota > Metazoa > Arthropoda > Insecta > Coleoptera > Elateridae > Agrypnus > Agrypnus murinus. The sequence continues at coordinate 206,817,001 of OV816025.1, forward strand.
TTGAAGTATTTTTATTCTTCGCTCTTTTTCTTGGAGATTTTATTCCATCAGGTGAAATACTTTCTCGACGTACTGAGAACAAAGTTTTTTCGCTAATACCTGTTTCTTTAGAAACTTGTCGAATAATTACTGATAATGACTGCCGGGGCTTAGTAAGACGATATTTTATCAAATTTGACAAAATCTGTTTTTCACCAACCTTTAGTACATAACCCATTCTGTTTTTAACAATATTCGCCATACTTATGTATAATGTACTATGTGCGTTATGTAATACTACAATACGAATAGTTACAACAAACAACACGACAATGTTAACAACAGTGGCGTGCGGTGACAATTTAGGCAAGGGAAGCAATCATAATTTTAATTTTAATATACCTAGCTACAATAAAAAACAGTGTTATAATTATTAACCTTAAAAGTTTTCAAAGAACAGCTTTTACACTTTATACCTATTCAATTTATTGACTACTATTCATTATTCAAAAAAGTACAAAAGTAAAAGTTTCATTTAAAATACTACTTACTTTTTATTTATAATGCAACTGGATTCTCCGGTCTTTTTTAGCAAACACATCGATGACATCTTCGTAAAATCTTGGTTGCTCGGCCAACTGCTTAATAAATTCTTTTTCTATAGATAATACTGATAGATCTGACAGTCTTTCTTCACTTGTTGAGTTTCTTGCAAAATTCTTGATGCGCTTTAATGCTGAAAAACTACGTTCGACAGAAGCGCTAGTAGCAGAAATTGTTAATACCAACTGACACAGTTTTTTAGTTTCGGAGTACGCATTGTCCAGGCCGTACCGATGAATAAAATTTAACAATTCACAAGCACTGTTATTTTTGTTTACTTTTTCTGTAGTATAAACGACATTAAGTTCTGAACGTAACGCAACTATATCGAAATAATTTATGTAATTGTCTTTTAAGGCTTGAAAAGCTTTCTCTGGAAAAGATGTGTTTTTAAATTCATGAAAATTACATAATTCTAAAAATTTTAGATCATTAAAATTATTAAACCTTTGCCTTAATTGCTCCATAATGGTGTCGATAATTTCAGTAAAAAGTCGTCGGTATGAAGCTTTAATTTCTCCAACATTATCAATTCGCATTCGTCTTATTTGCGGTTCTAAGCCATCACCTATATTCACTGTTTTTTTTCCAGAATTTATTAAACTGTTAATTAAATGTCTTTTATTGTTAATAACACCTTTAAATTCGTCAATTTTTTTCACACAAAAACCAATATCGTTCGATTTAGTTTGCAATATATCGAACAAATGATCCGAAAAAGGAAATATTCCCGAAAAAATATTTAACATAAAATTGAAGTTAAAATCTCGTTTTAATAAATCTAAATAACCTCTTGAACCATTCAATGTCTCGGAGTCCCAATCAGCACCCGACTGCAAGATATTTTCGAACAAGTCAATTAGAGGCTGTCGATATTCTGAAATCATTTGTACTAGCCTCCCATTATAGTTCCACCTTGTAGGTGCAACTCTGGGTAACTTTTTCTGCACCTCTAAGTCTAAAGCTCGAGACCGCTTTTAAGATTTTGAGAAAAATGCAGCCATTCCACTTAAAGTTGAGAAAAATATCTTACATTCTTTAATGTGGGCTACCGATTGTGAAAGAACTAAATTGAGTCTATGTGCAAAACAATGTACAAATATTGCATTGGGAAAGGATTCTTTCACTTTGGCTTGCAAACCACCTAATTGTCCGGCCATTACCGCCGCCCCATCATAACTCTGAGCAATCAATTTAGAACTGCACTCATAATTTTTGACTGTATCACATACTATTTTATATCTTCTGTCTTCTGCCGTTCTCCCGGTCGTTACATCTAAGAATCCTAAAAACCTTTCTTCTATTTTTCCGTCTTGTTTCACATACCGCAGCATCGTAGATAATTGACTTATATATGTGATATCAGTTGTCTCATCCAATATAATTGCAACAAACATAGTTTTTTTTACTTCCTCTTTAATTCTTTCTAAAACAACTGCTGCTACAGCAGAAATTAAATCATTTTGGATGCGATTAGATGTACCTCGAAAAACAACCGACGTTTCAAGATGACTTTTTGATGTATCATCATATCTCGATAATAAATTTACCAACTCCATAAAATTGCCTCTGTTCGTAGAACTAGTGGATTCGTCATGACCATAAGTTCATATTCGCCAAGGTAAAAAACAATGTCAATGAATCTTTTTAATACTTCTCGATTTTTTTTACTAATTGATTATGTTGACTGTGACTTATTTTTAATTGATTATCTAGATCGTGTTCAATTCGTGATTTTCCAAACATTTTTTCTTTAACGACCGCAAGTAGATGATTTGGAGATATCGAATGCCTTTTGCTAACTTTGTGAAAATTATTTAAATCAGAAAATCCAGACTTATTCCAAACGCCTTTTTCATTAGTGAAAAGAAGGCAGGGCCAACAGAATAATTTATTTAAACTACTACAGGCTGTAAGCCACTCATTCTTTTTGTAAGCGTTTATTTTAAAATACCTGGTGCAGGCTTTAATCTTTGTTGTTAAGTTTGGAAGTTCAGGTTCCGGTCTGCCTTTCTCAACAATTTGTAATTTTTCTCCAAAACTGTATGCTGAAAAATCTTTCCTTAATAATTCACAAACTAAACAACAAAATCGTAGCGATTCAGACGTATCGTAAGTGCTCGAACGTTCCACGGAAGTAACTGATTTGGCAGTCATGACGATACAGCACTTTTAAATTTGCATACAGAGCAAAATAATAAATAGAGTTATTTGTCTTTCAAAAATTCAACTTACATAAATTGCAATAATAAAATATTCCAAAAGCAGTTTCTCATTCGCAGATTTTACATTGCTTAAACAATAAACTTTAACGAACACTAACTCGAATAAAATAATAACCAAATTATAATTAAACATCTGAGCACGGAGCACACTAATAAATACCTTGTACCTTACAGTGACAACTGAATTATCGCGACTGAATTATTCACACTTGCCCGCTAAGTAGCGAGGAGAAGGGCAAGAAGCATCCAGATATATGCTTATATGTAGCGTAACACATTTGAATTGGTATTACCTTTCCGCGCGAAGTTTAATGAGCCTAATGTAATTTAAAATAGTACTCAAATTTATTTTTTGCTGTACGGAATTGATATTGAGCTTCAAGTTGATTAAATATTACTTAATAATTTTATAAAAATATTTTTGCTAGCATTGTTTTTCTTTTTAATAAATTCGTAAGGGAAGCATTGCTTCCAATGCTTCCATGGACCGCACGCCACTGGTTAACAATAATTACAGACGATAAAACCCAAACAACTAAGCGAAGATCTATAGACGCACAAGCTATCAAAATTTGAAACCAAATAATTATTTCTGTATCAAGAAATTTGATTATATGTGTTCGGTGACAAATAATAGTGTCTACAAAAAACGTTATACTATAATTTCAGTAAGTACAAACTGTATTATGTAGTTCCACAAAGTAAAAGTAGAAAAACCAGAAGAGTTTATTGTTTACTAAAATCCTTTGCATTTGCTGCTAATCCTAAATTTCCGTTTTTGCAAGTTTCTTTTGAAACAAGTTGAACAAATGAATGATTTTATCATGATGAATCATTTTACCGTTAAAATTGCGTTTGGGGCTTCCTTTATTTACCTGTGAATTAAAAGATTAAAAAGACCATACAGAAGTTAACCAGCCGTTATTCTTATTTTGAAAGAATCTGAAGACGAAAGAATTAAACAAAAAAGTATAAGTAATAAAATATCGAATATTTAGATACATGTACGATGTAACAATCCCAGATAATGTTTAATAAAATAACAAATACATGTTAATAAGACTTTCTTTTAAATTCTCCTTTCGTATGGTTACGATTACACTTTTTTTGGTTACTGTTTTCAAAGGTTTAGAACTTCTGGAATCTTAATCCACATTTCTATAGATTCATACAGTGAAATAGGTGGCAACAACGAAGCACAAACTCCCATAAGAAATACATTGGCTATCTTTCCTTCGCTGTAGTCCCAACGTGAGACGACCAATAGGTTATTCTAATTCGTTCTAAATAGAGTTCCTAAATGAAAACTTCAACTTTGTTATTTTAGAGTTAGGACACGGATGTCAAAATCTATCTCTTTCTAGGCCAAAACTAAGCTGTCTGAAACAGAGATACTTTTTTTTCTCTCTTTTTACTTTAGTGACAACGTTCAGCAGCTGTCAGGTATAAATTTTAGGTTATGCTGTCATTTTTATGCGTGTAAAATTCTTTAATGTGCACATTATCATTTATTTATTGTTTGTAGAGAATTTTTAAAACTACTATAGTATATACATCAATTTTACGACAGTTTTTAATAAAGTATTAATTGTATCAAATTTCAGAGTTATATAATTGTCATACTGACAGTTTAATTTATTAACCCAATTTTCATGATTGCCAACCTTCTGATAAATAGCTTCAAAATATGAAATGTCGCTAGGAAAATTTGACATGCGTGACTTAACTCTAAATAACACACAGCTCAGTTCATATTTAGGAACCCTAGTTCTAAATTGTGTGCACAGTCATATTATCAAATTTATTTTGTGAAATTCCCGCTTACGTACAATATCTTGAAATTTTTGTACTATATGTTTTACTTCACAGTTTGTTATTTGTAAACAAATCAACTCGTTGCTTAAAGCGATAAAATCGTCGTTTGCTTCATTTCCAGGGGCGCGCCGTGAACTTTGGGGGCCTTGGGCTAATATTGCTTGGGGTCTACCTAATTAACCAAGCTAACCGCCATTTTATCAAAAAACTATTATGGTTTTTTAATGGAAAAAAATATATAAGGTAACAGGCATTGAAGAACTTCTTTATTTTATCTGATGCACTTAGATATACAAAAATAGTAAAAAGAAAAACAAAATCATAAATAACACTTATTCTTAAAGGTAATATAAATAAAAGATTTTAGTAGTTAGGTTTGGCCAGCTATTTCAAATATGGGTATAAAAGCGCGCGAAGGCGAACTACAATTTTTCCTAGATTTTGGTTCCTTTCTAGCGCAACTATAAAAAGCGTTGTTTACATTCACTTCGATTTTAAAATTAATATTTTAAACAAAGTAACTTACTTATGAAATACAATTCCTTTCTTCGTCGTTATCGGAGTTTGTGAATAACCACACGAAGTACAACTATCCACTTTAATTTGTTTTTCTGACTTTACTACGTAAATAAACAACGTGGGATGAATCATAGGTAGTCTCTAATGGCGGCCAGAGTTACGTCATATCTGTCGCTTGTAGAACCCATTGCTCCGAGTAGTTACGTTACTTCCTAAAATTTTATATTCTAAGATTTGAACCAATACCTACATTACCAGGCTTTTTATTGATGTTAATGTTAATAAGAAAATATTTATTCCGGCAGATATGAAGATAGTGATTAATATCCAATACAAAACAATAAATAAGTAAAATATTATATACACGTGTCCTAGCACGTAGGAATATAAGCACTAAGCAGTATCCATTTATAAGCGTTTCAATGATATTGCAAAATTAATTCATTTGTTTTTAACAGTATAATCAAACGTTTTTAAAGGGTTGCTATGAAATTTCTAAATTATGTGTATTATAGAAAAACTAAAAAATATATAATGACAACTATCAGTTTGTAATTAACGTTGATTTAATTACACTAGTATCAGTTCCGGATTATCCACTACGTTGGATGTGAATAGGTCCGGCCCTTCAGGAGATACTGTCCTTTGACAACAATTTTTTCAGATGCCAAAGAATTTCTGCTAGCTAATTAAACAGTACTAAGTACACTAATAAATACTAATGAATACTTACGCAATCATTGATAAGCCCTCTGGCAGTACATACGAGCTTTTGGCAAATATTGAGTTTTTTTCTCATCGTACTGTATTTATCAAATACTGTATTTATTACCTGTACCTGTAGGTACTTGCAAATTTTGTTCATGTAATTATTACAATATTAGACGATTTATCCAAATAAAGACGTAGTACTGTAACTTATATTTGTAGAGGAATCTTTTCGTTTGGATGCGCCCTTCCGCTGAACTAAAATGTCCCTGAGCCGAAATGTCTCCGGGCCAACACGCCTGCTTCTCTATGGTCGCGCCGAAATGTTCGGCTCCGGAGTTTAAATGTGCATAGCAAAAAAATCTTAGGTGTTAAAAGCTCACTATTCAACCAAAAACTACCGAAGGCGGCGCGGCGCAAACAACAAGTACAGAGAGTTTTAGACGGTTCCGGCAAGTGCGATTCAGGATGCTAATACAGTATATCGCTCTGTTGCTGACGTGCTAGCGCGCTGTGCTCGTGCTAGTTGTCTGACGGGTTTAAACCGATTGTCCGCAGCGGGGCCCTGGCCTGCAGCCCATGCTTAAATCCGCCCATGTTAATTTTCTATGTTAGAGACTCCTCTACTGTACTATCGCCTTTTTTCACTCGAAAGTAACTTACTCAGCATATCTTTGTTTCATGAACGAAGATTCGTCCTTGAAATCCACATAACATCACCCTGTCGATCACTCTTCATCATTAATTAACCCTGGCTAGACGTCCTTCATCATGAATTCATCATGGTACGACACGTCTTCATCATTAATTAACCCTAGCACTACGTCTATCATCATTTATCGATCATTCTCCATCCTTAACTAATCCTGACTAGATGCCCGTCATCTTATCGATCATCCTTAATTCACCCTTGTTATTTATAAGAACGTGTAATGGGCTTATTCTCGTACTCCTGCGATGTCAATTTTGGATTAACAAAGACGAGTTTATTCTCCAAACTGTTCCAAACTGAAAATTCCAATTGTTCATTTTATTAAAATATAAATTTTTGAAGAGTAAACAAAAATTTCTTGTGTAACCTTTTAATTAACTCTTCTTCAGCTGTACTAAATAAGACTCAAGGATTTAAAGAAGAAAATTAGTTATATTTAAAGTCTCTGTATTGTACTGTTTACTATTTTAATTACTTTTTCTTTATCGTGATATAACGCTGACCTTTGGAATCCGGATAAAACTTCGAAATCTCTGAATTATCTTCGTCTAAAAGATTAGTTACTTATTAAAAATTTATTTATATGTCTTTTGTGCGGTTTGTAGAAAATACCTAATTTCTTTGAACAAGATATGTTTGCTATTATTAAATACATAAATGATTTGGAACTCCAGTATGGTAAATTTCTGTTTAAATATGAAACGCATCTAAAATAGATCCCCATTGAGATTTAAATCAAAACATTCATTCGTTGATTCGAAATCTAAAATCCGAAACGGTATATATTTGAGAAATGAATTAGAATAATTTGAAAATATACGTTTTAAGCAAAATCATTTCATACAAAAAACTGATGGATGGAAAAAAGTGGATAGATTGAGACCCATAGCATTTCAAAGTGTGTGAAAGATAATAGGTACTAACAATCCTGCTGTCAACAGTTTTGACGTAGAACAACCTTTAACTCCGCAGCGCAACAAATTCCTGCAAAGTCCATAGTGAGAACAAAACTTCACTAATAAGTTTTCTGCATGGTTCTAATTATATTGCTCTGTTGCAAAAGATGCGAATTATAGATTCATCAACTATCCACAATTAACAACCAATTGGGTTAAAATCTGCTTCTATGTCTTTAATAAAATTATCCATAGGTTATGCCCCTACCCTCGTATTGTTCAATGCAGTGGAAATACCAAGAATTTTCATGACAAGACTATATAATAATGTAAAAACCTATGTGAGCATTCTATGCTTTTTGAATACTGATGATGAAACTGGTCTTTTTGGAAACTGGTACGGAACTGTTACTCGTTACCATAGCAACTATACACAAAATAATCACTTTTTGTACTAGGACAAAAAGTAATCTGATGTTATGCATGTCATGTTTTTCGCGGTGCTCTAAAACATTTTATTTTCTACCAATAATGCAAAAATAAATAAAAATTTTCAATTAAATAATAATCATTTATCTCTTTTTTATAATATTAATATGAGGGTGGTTTGATAAGTCAGTGACTTTCTGAATTTCTCGCACATTAACTTTAAATGCAACACTGCTCCTGTCAACTGCCATCTATTAATAGACCACTGTAAAACTTTGAGAAGGCTGTGCCATTTAGTTTGTGTTTGACAGCTATTGAAAGCAAACAACCTCGTGAATTTTAAATAAAATGGAAAAAGTGAATTTCGTGTGCTGATTAAACATTATTTTTTGCTTAAAAAAACCATCACCGAAACCAAGGAAAGGCTTGATAAATACTATGGGGACTCTGCACCATCAATTTCAATGGTTAATAAGTGGTTTACTGAGTTTCGTTGTGGTCGTACCAGCACAAGTGACGCCGAACGTTCAGGTCGCCCAAAAGAGGTCGTCACGCCAGAAATCGGCGATAAAATCCATGGAATGGACACTCGACTCACACTCGACCATAAGCGCAACCGTTTGACCACTTCAAAGGAGTGTTTGGCGATGTTGAGCCGCAATCCGAACGAGTTTTTGTGGCGTTTAGTTTCCGTAGACGAAACGTGGATCCATCACGCTACACCAGAGACCAAGGAACAATCAAGACAGTGGGTTTCTCCGGGTGAACGTGCACCAAAGAAGGCCAAGGTGGGTCTGTCCGCCAACAAGGTCATGGCCACAGTTTTTCGGGATGCACGCGGTGTCATTCACATCGATTACCTTGAAAAGGGTAAAACGATCAGCGGCGAATATTATTCAGAGCTTTTGGACAGATTCGATATTGATTTGAAGCATAAACGACCGCATTTGGCGAAGAAGAAAGTGCTGTTCTATCAAGACAATGCACGGGTGCACACGTGTGTAGTCACCATAGCAAAAATCCATAAATTGGGCTACGAACTGCTACCCCATCTAGCATATTCTCCAGATTTGCCCCCCTGTGACTATTGTCACAAACGGAAATATTTACACTTAAATATTATATACAAAACTCAACTTTTCTTCCGTTTGTACAATATAGCGTGCAAGGCCACACTCAGTTGCCCACGCTAGTTAAGCAGCTGCGCTCTCGCCACCGACAACTTGGAGCCATGTGCGCGGTCAGCTGCGAGGTCTTCTTAGAAGCGCGCTCGCTTCGCCCACAACTGCATTAGTTGGCATGCAACTTATCCGCCTACTTACTCCGTATATGCGAGGCAACCTACACGATTTGCAAGCAGATGCACATTCCTTCAAGAGAATCTACCAACACTTCCGCACAGCTGCAGATTCGTGCCAGGCACCAGCAGCGCTAATGCAAACTACCCACAAGCCTGCAACCAGGAAGCATGAACTTCCTTAGTTTCTTACTAGAACTCCAACCTACTGATTCCCACTACGATGCTAATTACTTCCTCGTTCAGCAGTATATAACCAGCTTGCTTGAACTATTCAAATCAGTCAGTGAGTTGACTCCAACACTACATCTACAAGCAAGCTGGTGAGTACTCTTTAAATTATGTAATGCTTAGTGGCTTAGTTGAGTGGGTAGCGCTTAAACGCCCACTCTCTGCGAAATTATGGGTAGTTGTGACCAGGCTACCCAGCTTAGATGTAATTCACCAGGAGGTTATCTCCCACGCTTAGTTGTAGACCTAGTGCTAGAATAGGGTTGGTTCCGACCTCCCTCTTGATTGTATTAGTTTAGGAGGACAAGTACGTCCTCTTACGATGTATTCTTTTTATATATGTAAACCTTTGTATTTGTATTCTCTTATTGTTATTAGTATATAGTTGTTTTTTACAACTTGTGTTTATTTTCTCTCTACCTCTGACTACGTCCTCCAGTCACGAAAACCCCACGTGACACTATTTCCTGTTTCCAAACCTGAAGAAATGGCTGAGCGGTAAGAGATTTGGGTCGAATGAAGAGGTCATCACTGAAACAAACGCCTATTTTGAAGTCCTTGAGAAAACCTATTATTTTGAAGGAATAAAAAAATTGGAAAAACGCTGGACTAAATGTATCGAGCTAAAAGGAGACTATGTTGAGAAATAAAACGGTTATTAGCCGAAATAAATATCTTTTCTTCAAAAAGTCACTGTCTTATCAAATCACCCTCGTATAATTAATTATTGAATACATTTCTTAAGACACAAAAAAGAAAAAGAAATTCGATGTTTCTATTCAAATCTTATTTGTTGCTAGCAACCACGTCACAAAAACAAAAACCAAAAACCAATCCTAACGTCTTTTCATTTAACGTCGAAAGTTCTTCGAATTCTCAGTAAAATGAGAGTGAAGATTACACTCTTGTGAGTATTTCTTAATTATATTAAATTAAAATTGGCCCTTTTTACCCGGAAACAAAAATTTCGTAGAAATTTACAGTAAATAAAATGTAACTTACGTTATGTTGTTTATTCTAAACAGTCCTCTCACGAAGTTTACTAGTTAAAAGCGTATGGAGAAAAAATAGTATGTTTAATTCATACAAAAAATGCGTTTTTGGAACTCATAAGATTGCCAGACTCCGCTAACGTGCTGCCCGGTAACTTTCTTATTCGTGCCAAAAACATGCATTTTTTGTGCTAATTAAATTAATAATTATTAACTTCTTATTATTCTTCTTATAATTAATAAACTTCTAATTATTTTATTTGATTGCTATAAGCAATAGCAAAGTTGTGAATTTCCAGTTTGACAGTTGTAAATGGAGTCATTTGTGATCAAGTTACATAATATCAATATGCAAAAAAAATTACGCGTACCAAGTGTTGATTGATGTATTCGCCGTGCATGAGAAAAGTATTGCTTTCGATAATTTGTTGTACACATAACTATTGTAAGGTAATTTCTGTTACAAACAATACAAAAAAAAACATAATTTAAGTAAAGTCTTGATAAAATTGTAATAAAATTAATGTATACTGTTTTAGAAATGTTAAAAAAACGTGACTGTTTCTACAATTGGTCTTATTTTGTTACTAAGTAAGATTGGCTTATTATATATAAATGCTAGTCACACCATAGTTGGTTATGTGTGTATTTAGAAAATTATAGCTTGGTTAAAGTGATAAAAGATTTTTTAAAAGTAATCACCTATTTCAAGTGATCATTCCGTGTTGGTTCCAAAAGTAATAACATAGAAGTATATTTTTCAATATTTTGGTAAGTTAACTGTATACTAACTTAATTTATTTAAAGTAAATGTAATTTCCGCAATGTTGGTAAAGTATAATGTGGATGTGGAGAAAAGTTTCAAAAATAAAATGATCGCCGTCCGTTCTGTCAGTCTTGTAGATTAAAACTAAAACAAATTCAAGGGATTGTATAATAGTTGTTTAGTATGTATCAAGGACCGCAACTGTATCTTGGCGGTCAAGGGGCGCGTTGCAAGTCAGTTAAAAAAAAAACTTTTCGAGATCCCAGACACTTACTATCCATTTTTTTTCTAGAGTCCTCTGACTTTGAAAGCGTATTGCTCGGGAACTACTGGACCAAATTAAGTATTTTAAAAACGAGCAAATAGTAAATTCATTTCTACATACAACGGTAAAATATTATATTTCTAACTGGTATACTTTTGTTTTTATCGGACGATACGCAATAAAAGGTACCCATTTTTCGGGACAATTTCATTGAAAGTACGTTCACTAATATTTTTCTCAGAAAGTATATGTCATATATCTATGAGGTTTTTGTAGGATTAGAAAGAAACCTTGCGGTTCTATGCTACTAATTTTCAGACAAAAAAGCGTTTTATTTAAGATTTATGTGGAAAAATAGCAAACTATACGTTCTTGTTTATTAATAGAGATAGCGTCAAGTTTTTTCGCTAAATCAACACTTTTCATGTGTAGACATTAATGTTTTCAAAAAATGTTCCTAATTTTAACAATAAAAATGCGGAAACAAAAAAACGATTTTTGTTGACAAGCGGTTCCGACAAAAAACGGGTTTTTTTGTTATTGCACTTTTATTGTTAAAATTCGGAACATTTTTTTAAAGAAAATAATGTCTACATATGAAAAGTGTTAATTTAGCGAAAAAAATTTGACGCTATCTCCATTAATAAACAGAACGCATAGTTCGCTATTTTTCATATATATCTTAAATAAAACACTTTTTTGTCCGAAAATTAATAGGATAACAACCGCAAGGTTTCTTTCTAACCCCTACAAAAATCTCATAGATATATGAGATATACTTTCTGAGAAAAAAAAATTTAATTCACTCTCAATGAAATTGTCTCTAAAAATTGGTACCTTTTATTATGTATGGTCCGATAAAAATAAAAGTATGTCAGTTAGAAATATGATATTATATGTTACATGTAACTTTACTATTTGCTCGTTTTTTAGAATATTTAATTTGGTTCAGTAGTTTACGAGCAATACGGTATGAAAGTCAGAGGACTCAGAAAAAAATGGATAGTAGGCATGAGGTGCCATGCATATGAACTGAATAATATATTTTCTACTACGAAAAAAACATTTAAGAATAATCTTGGACATTTGATAACTATTTTACGTTTGTCAACTTCTCATAATTACTAATTTAAGGATACTCCTTACGGATAGCATTGATATAATGTATTTCGCAGTTACTAATACAGTTGCTTACAGTCCTAGGACGGTAAAAACAAAGAACACTAAGCCTATGCATGGCTCCTTGCAGTGGAATAAAACATGTTTTTTTTAAGTATTATTCATCGTTGAAATTATTAAAAACTAAAATAACACAAAATTCTAATTAAGATCATTAGGTTTAAAATTCTTAATATGATACTTGCGAGGATCGATTTCATGGACAAAATTTTAGGTTATTAGTTTAATACATGAAACTAGTACTGCCCTTGAGCAAAAATTGTATTGATAGTCCATAAATTTTTTTTTATGATGATGCTCATATCGCATGAGTACAAATCGTTCGAGGTCGATATGGGCACACCACTCAAGTTGTACTGTACATTTCTTTTCGACTAAGCAAATCAATTAAAAAATAGATTCAATGTCTCATTCAGAAAACGAATATACGGTTGTTATATTTTTTATTTTGTAAAAAATATTTTAAAGATTATCTTTAGGCTTGTATCTAACCTGTGGCGACAACAGCTTCAGTTTACTAACACCTCGCTTCTACTGATTGAGCTACGATACCACGTCACAGAACGTCTATACTATACTTATAAAAGTATTTAATAACAAATTGTTGTTAATAACAAAATAAAAAGATAGAGACGAACCCACTAAAATAACTTCAAGGTTGAGATTTTCGAGCAGTTTGTCATCAGTTGAAGGTAGCTCGCTCGTAGATTTCACACACCCAACAGAACTTAAATATTTTCTCCGAATTAACATTAGTGATGAAAAGCACGAACGGCGACATCTATAACAACAAACGATATTAAAATATTGGTTGTTACTCGAACTATTAGTACATAAGTGAAACACCTAGTGGGCAATATAATAACAAATTGTCATAGTTACAAAATAAAATGATAGATACAAACCCACTAAAAGAGTGAGTGTGTCAAATCCACGGACGGCACTTCAAGATTTGAGTTTCGAGCTGTTTGACTCTCATCAGTTGAAGGTAGCCCGCTAGTAGATTTCACACACCCAACAGAGCTTAAATATATTATTTATTATTAAAAATTATATCCGCATTGCTTGCTCGAATTGTCTACTTTTCAATTGAGTGAAATGTGAAGGAAACACATTTTCGTTCACTCACATTTTGAAAAGCATAGCCTACTGCTCTTGCAAAATAGAAGTCAAATATATCAAAAAGTATTAATGATAAATTTATGTAAGTATATAACATTATATATAAGTAGAACGGTATTCGTGGCCGGCTAGTTAAATAGTAAATAGATGAAAATTAGTAGGGTTACGGCCAAAGTATAGTTTGGGATAATAAGTAATGCTCTGAATTACTACGCCGAGCTTTCGGAAAATTTATTTTCCTTTATCAAGGCTATAATATAGAACCTGATGTTAATAACAATATATTTATGTATAAATATATGAAACTTACGTGTAAAGTGAGGTTATATAATAAAAATGCAAAGAAGAATAATTAGTGCATTCATCATTTCGGCATTCTTAAGATTTTTTTCATATGTGTCATGTGATGATATTGACATTAGTTTTCAGTGATAGTACCGTGAGATGATTTAAATTTAAAATTAAAGTAGGCGGGAATTTTTTTATACGTTTGGCGATCCTGCCAATTGACTCGCTGTGTAAATTAGAGGTTATGCAATTTTATGTTCTAGATTAAACATTTTGGAGCGTCACTTTGACAATTCAAATCAAACTGTGAAGTGAACAGTTAGTGTTGCCAATCTAATTTAAAAATCACAGCCAACTTTAATTATAAATTCAAATGATCTCGTGGTATGATAAATGACTTTAAGAAAGATGGAATATAAATTATAAAAAAGTCTAAACTTGAAACGACATAAAAAACAAAAAAAAATAGAAAATATGTTGAGCGCCACCAAATTGATAACAGAATCTAGGAATCTTAATTTGGAAAGATTTCTCATTTAAAATTGACGTTAATTTAATCAAAAACATGTATCAATCGATACTACTGAATTTTATTAATAAAAGAATATATCTGCAATTTGTTGAGCCAAACCATATCATACGATAAATTAAATTTGAAATCTATATATTGAATAAGGTAAAAAAAATTGAAAACACAATACACAAATGAAACATGTTAGAGAAATCTTCTCTTTCAAAATAATACAATAATAATTCATCATATTCTAAAAATATTAAATTATATAGCGTTTAGGGATTTTCGCATTCTCTCTCCTTTTAGCTGCCATTTTGTTTGAAACTAACTTCCTGTTGTTAATAAGAGATTTTGTCACTTCGTTTTGATCGTTCGTGTGAAGAACATTCTTTAAAGTATAGTTTAGTGGCATCGCCGTTAAATTAGTTTTTCCTTTATGTTGTGATATGGGAATTGCATTTGTGCAGATCGATAATAAATTTTTGGTAATGTTTTCCAAGTTTATTGGTAACCGTAAGGGTTTTTCCACTAGTTCTTTTTTGAAGGTTAGGAGCACGATCTCGTTAGTTTATAGAATAACTTTTCTTTACATTCAATCTCTTATCAACAACAGGAAGTTAGTTCCAAACAAAATGGCAACTAAACGGAGAGAAAATGCGAAAATCCCCAAACGCTATACAAACTAACACAAAAGCATAGCTATACAGGGTGCTACGAAATTAGCACGTAACAATGTTCCATTTAAAAAGAACATGCATATTCAGTATCACGTGATCTGTACATATAATTATTGTTTGATAAAAAGAAAGATTTAAAAAGATAAGTACAACAATAGAACTTAAACTGAATAAATTTGTAATATTTGTGTAAACAAATGGCATTAAAAGCAAAACTTCGTTACTATATGTATTAAAACATTTAATTTCTAGACTAACTACATTTAATTGAACCGCATTAAGTACTTCCCTCTAATCTATAAACATATAGGTAACTACCCATAATTATATTTTATGCAAATCTTGTTTAATTTAATAACAATATTAAGATTAAAGTAAAACGCTGCATTGCCCATCTCATTTCCCCTCAGTCATTAGGCTAATGCACTATCTTGGTCGTATATTGCCGAATTCTAAATGTACATTTGACATGTATTAATGTTTATGATTTATGTTTTTCGTATCTATTCGTGGCCGGTGTGCGAGCGTCGGATGCTATCGGTGGCTGCCGGTAGCAGTCGAGTGCCCTTCTCTGTTCGATTAGGTAACGCACGGTAGGATAAACAAAGTGAAATTGATTCTTTATTACAGAAGTTTTTTGAGAAATAGAATAAGAATTACGTTAAGATTAATTAGTATGAAGCGTGGTTGCGTCCTATGCTCTTAAATTTCTTAATGTGCGAGGATATATGTATGTGCATAGGTCTCGTGCTTCTGGAAATATTGGTATACGTATACAGTGTGTTTTTTGTAAACGATAATATAGGAAATCCAATGGAATTTTATCATTTTCCTCGTAAGTTTGTACCCTTGCAAATGTAAGTAGAAATTTTGGTATCAATCGAAAGAAGAATTCATTTTACGTCAAAAAAATATTAAACTTTATGAAGAAAACCAAAATCGATTTAGAAAAAGACTTAAAAAGCTTATTGATTTACTGCTTTTGGTAATAAGTTATTAAAAAAAGCTGGATGCTGAACGCCGATTGGTGTCGCGGTTAACGCTTCAGATTCCTAATCAAAAATCGCGAGTTCAAACCCCGTCACCGTATACTTTTTTTTTAATTGTATTGCTTACTAATTATTATTTTGAGAACTTTATTACAACGATTAGTAATTTTTTTTATTGTTAGATATTTTTGCTACGGGGGTTTACCGTTATTTTTTGTACAATTTTAACTACCCATCAAAAAGGCAAATGAAAAAAGGGCATAAAACTAATAATCGTTGTAATAAAGTACTAAAAATAATAATTAGTAAGCGATACAATTAAAAAAAAAAAGTATACGATGATAGGGTTTGAACTCGCGATTTTTGATTAGAAATCTGAAGCGTTAACCGCTACACCAATCGGCGTTCAGCTTGCAGCTTTTTTTTAATAGCTTATTACAAAAAGCAATAAATCCATAAGCTATTTAAGTCTTTTTCTAAATCGATTTTGGTTTTCTTCCTAAAGTTTAATATTTTTTTGACGTAAAATGAATTCTTCTTTCGATTGATACCAGAATTTCTACTTACATTTGCAAGGGTACAAACTTAGGAGGAAAATGATAAAATTCCATTGGATTTCCTATATTATCGTTTACAAAAAACACACTGTATGAGTCTCCCGGAAGTTCAAAGGAATTACTGCTGTCTCTAATATTTTCAACATCGAATCTTGTATTTTGCCAAAGAAAATACCTAAGAAACTTTTATTACATTTTAAGGAACTTGTTAACATTTTTCTTGTTTGACAACTAAAATCGCTAGCACTGAGATTGCTTAGAAATTAGAATTTTTGGTAATGTAGAATACACGTAGTTAACACATTTTGATAAACAAAGTACTAGTATGTATACAACTTATTTGTGTCTCGGCTTAGCTTAAATACGATAAAATGAGGACTATCTCCCTCTTGTGACATTAAGGCAGGTCATAGCCGCATTGGAGCATCACAAATTCATGGAGATATGGATAAAGGAGTGACGTTAATGCTCCACATTACGGAGTTCTAGATCTCGAAATGAACCAGTCTCAATTATGCAAAGACGGATTTCCAACGCTCTTGTTCAGTTCTTGTTGAAACTTCAGGGTTTTAGTTGTTATTCAGATTATATCTTAGTATGGATTATAATAATACAACTTAATTAACAATACTTTAAAAATTCTGATCTCTATTCCGTTTGAAGACTATTAATATTACTTGAAAAATATTAAATTTCAATCTCCTAAAAATTTACTTCTTCTCGTATCAAAAAATTTCCTTAAATTGCAACATTAAAATTTCTATCCAAAAATATAATCCACTTTCAAATTTTGATCAAGTGAACCAATTAACGCTTCCACAAAAAAATATGATATATTGAACCCATCTAATTGTTTTTTAATTTGGTTTACTAACGTTACTTCAAATAACTCGTTGAAAAATGTCAATCAGGTGCATCAGGTTATTGTGAGCCCCCTGGAGAAGGTTCCAGTGATTCACTTGTGGAGTCGCAAGATACTGGGAACTGCAAAACCATATTCGCCATTATTATCACGCATGTAAACGGTATTTGACTCAATTAAAAATCACGAAACAGTGGGTTGTGTATATAAAACATTATTTAGCAATAAAATTACATTAAATTAGGATGTCAGAATCAAAATATTATATCAAAGATGTAGTGATATAAAATGGCGGACACCATTGTAACGCATTGGCCGGTCTCTAACGTTGACTATAGCCCCTTTATTTTCAAATAGTAGCGGCAACGATTGATCTCGTCGCTGGAGAAAAAGCACCAGAACGATGTTGGCGACATTGAATGTTACCAGACATTTGACATTCCGTCTTACAATAAATCTATAGTAAAAACCAAATAAGGATAAAGTAGATGGCGCTTCGATCCAAGTTACATTAGAGATCCTTGATAATAATTAAGATTAATTATTTATCAAGGATCTCTAAGTTACATTTACACACCTAAAATTAAAACAGCGGGAAATTTGAAAATTAGAGTGTTTAGTTTTTAAAATATTTATTGAAAAATATATAAAATTTATTTCTGTGCTTTTGTGCAAGATGCCAGTGTATCCTATGAAATTTTTTTAAATAGAATTAATAAATAATGCTCACTATTATGACACTGTAATGTCACTATGATTCGAAAAACCTTAAAAGTTATTTTATATTGACCGAATATCAACACCTTCGTCTGATTCGTTGGGTTGAAATTTTCCTTCCGATCCTAAATTTATATTTTTCCACAATATCCTCCTCTACTTTGTTCTAAATCCTACCTTCATTTTTCTTCATTAATTATGTGGTATACCTATGCAATCTGTCCATCGTTCTACAGTAACAGGGGAAAGCCCTTGATTAGGAGGATTTGTTCACGCCAGTAAGTGAATATATTGTATGTATTATTAGCTGCCATGTAATACTACATGATGTTTCACTTATGCCCATATCAACTCGATTGGATTTAAATTACAAACATAAGAGGGCAATCCTAATACGGTTCTTCCGCCACTTTTCACCATTTCATCAATTTTGATCATTAGGAATTACTTTTCTTCTTGCATTTTTGAAGGATTGTCGTTCAGCCATAATTAAAATTGGGTACATACAAAAATATTATTACGTTTATTTAAACTGCAATTAAGATTGTTACATAAATCATCGTACCAGCACAGTAATAAGAATAGCGCCGGTAAGTTCTAAAAGAACTATTGTTTTAATAAAAGGACTAAAAATTATAAAGAACTTGAGAAAAACTGGAACTAAACCATAACCTCGAAAATTGTCAGTATTACTATCTTAGACATAGATGCAGCGTTGCCGGATTTTAGGTATGATTTTCCGATTTCCCCTTTCATTTAAAACTTTGTATATTAATTAATGAGCATTTTGTCACGTTAATTATGAATCTGCATTAATTATAGTTTCTTTTGACACACACAATAAGTTCTATTTTCATAGTTGAGCGAACGTAAGCCGTAACGTTTATTGTAGAACTGAAACGGCGCTTTACACATAATTTATGTACAAATTTACTTTTTTAAGTTGTGTGAACGTGCCTCGTATTTTAGCCAATCAACGCGAAGGTCAAGCTTGCCCTATACCTTCCTTCGCTTTATTCTTAGCTGAATTTTACTATAAGTTTAATCATAATCATCCACAAAAATATTAACAATTTAACATTAATTTGATAATGTACATTCATGTTCTGTAACAACGACTATATTAATATGATATATGTGTACCTCCGTAATTGTAATTTTTAACAATTTTTTATTACATTTTCTCTACACCATGCATGTAGCAATTTTTTTCTTTATTAAAGTTTGTGTCAGGTTTGCTCCATAATGTCGCTACTATTTGAAATAAAGGGGCTATAACATTGACAGTCTAAATTTATTTTACTATAAAGGGTGTCTTACAAACAACAACCCAATAGTACTTTTATAACTAGACAAGTTATTTTAAAATAAAAGAATAGACAGAAAAAACTGTCTGTTATAATGTATGCCCTCTTTAAAGGCAATATTGCTAAGAAGGTTGAAAATGGGCATTGGAAAATGGGGCTTGATGGTTACAAAATAGTACTAATTATTTTAAAGTAAGTTGGATCGTGTTTGACCAATATGACAATAAACTACGTATTTTGGCATGAGCATTTTTTGCTAATTTTACCGGATAAAGGCATCAGTTTGTTTATAAGGAACCTTCAGAAAAAATTCGAAAGTAAAAACATTACTCAAGGCTTTGAGGACAACATAAGGTTTGCATATTAAGAGTTTATTGTTAATGCAGTACTCTTAAAATAATGGGTTATATATAATTATACCGAATATAATTTTGAATGTTGGCACTTAACTTCCTGTTTATTTTTATACTTATGTACGCTCAGTTTAACATCTTGTGTTTATAATAATAAATTATTTCATTCAATCTCAGAGGAAAGAGTTATTATTAGAACAATTTTATTTGTACAGCCATTTTTATTATTTAGAAATTCGGGATGCATTAACCTGAATAACTGATAAATAAAACAATAGCGTGAGTTTATTAATTAAACCTCATCCACGGAGACCACGACCTATGTCAAAAACCGACGTAGTAGCTTTGTAGGTGATAATAAGCCTTAGAAAAGATAATTAAGGACACACGTAGAACCTAGTTTAGTTTGGAAAAACATAAAAGGTTTTTGTATTTGGTCTTGGTACTTCTTTAATGGCTAGCTTATTTTAGTTAGTAAAAGACATAATACCACAGTAGATACAGCATATCCACTCGGTTGTCGGCACTGAGTAACACTCCACGATCAGTTCGCCGAGGTTTGTCGATAGTCACCGTCATTGCATGCGGGTAACTACGAGCAGTGTATACCCGAGCATAAATGTTGTTCCGTAGCCCGAGAATTAGTTAGACTTACAATATTTGCAGGAGTGCATCTACTGGTTGTTAAAAAGTGAGAAAGTTTGTTAACCGCTATAATAACGTAAAACACAATTTTGCTTTTAAACGCAGTTGCCATCGGAAAACTTGATGTTATAGTGTGCTTTTACTATTATTTCAGCTGAAGTACATGTACTTAGTTCTAGGAAAATAAAGTAACCACTAGTGCTATAAAGAGCTACTTTATAGCTGTAAAACTATATCATAAACAGGACATTGCAATGCAGTTTTACATAAATATATTTATTACAATACTAAATTATAGGAAACAATAATTTAAATCTCAAACTTGTTTCATGAGGAAAAATCACTACTAACTTAACTGTCATAATTAGTGATTGGTAAATTCCCGGAATTTATTTTTTTGGAAATATTCCTGGAAATATATCTCGGAATATTCGCGAACTTCCCACTTTATCGGGAATTTATATTTTGGTTTAAAAAAAGGTCCAACATAGAGAAATTGTTCGAAAAAAAGTTCAATTCACCACATGTCAATGCACATCAAAGATAAATGTACCGTGATATCAAAAATTATCTTGGTCAAGGGTGGTTATGGAATATAAAACGGTTGTCTTAGTTTGACTTAATAATAATGATAATTGACTAATAAAGATGCAAAAACTCAAACTAAGACAACCGTTTTATATTCCATAACCACCCTTGACCAAGATAATTTTTGATATCACGTTACATTAAACACGTTAAATAAACGCTAGAACCGGCCACGTGTTGGTAACAGGTTTTATAATAATAGTCCCCTTTTACAGGCCATGAAGGCCCATTGGGGGTATATAGCAGGGTAGGCTGCTATTATTTGAGCCGTTCGGTATTCAAGGGTGGCAAAATGGCTAGCTTTACGCACCGACCGCCTATTATTATCCTAGGAAATGATTTCCCAGGTACTCATTTGCACAGACTGAGTCGACCTGGAAGCCTTAGATATTTAAAAAAATTGCAATGTATCACTCCTGGAATTTGAACCCAGGACCTCAAAATTGGTAGTCAAGTGCCGTACTCACTGAGCTACCATGGCTTCTAACAGGTCTTAGCTTGCAAAATTGTATTAGGCAGTGTACGCTTTGACGCGTGTTTACTTGCGTTTCACTTACTGGAGTATAAAAAATAAATTTCCATTTTTCAGGAATTTATCTGTGATTTTTATAAATTCCCAAAATAAATACCCGGAGGGGAATATTCCTCACCGGGAATATTCCCGTCGCCCATCACTAGTCATAATGCTTTCTCATAAAGGTATTTCGAATTTTTCTTCAATTTATTTTGTTTCAGCTAGCTGCTCTAATTGTGGTCGGTATAGTTCTTTTTATTTTTTATGTTTTTATATGTTTTGATTATTGTTTGTTGTACTTGGCTTTTAATTAATTCCAATCCAGGCTGTGGTATTCTGTTATTTCTAATTATAACGCGTACTCGATCCGCTAGCCGTTGTTCTGTTAGGAAATAGAGTTCAGAATATTCAGGGTATTTGTGAATTCTGAATGTAGTTGGGGTCTGTAAGCAGTTGTATTTGTTTCTAAATTGGTTACTTTATAATAACACGGCTTTTCTCCTAGAGTGATTGCTGAAAGCATGTTCTTCAAATCACCTCTGGTTGTGTTGGGTGCATCAAAAATAAGTTTTGGTAATCTGGGTTTAATTAATCAGTGCATTTCGTTGTACATTAATTGAGCTCCCTCAAACATATTTGCTTCTGGGCTTGGTGTTTCGGTTGGTTGATCCGTTTTGTGTGGTTCAAGTCTTTCATGTACCAGTCTTTCCTCTGTTTCTAAGCCTAATTCGATGGCAACTTCCCTTTTAATTATGTCGATGGCTTCAGCTGGTAATTTGTTGTTAGTGAATATTGACTTTCTCCGATTAATTATATTTTGAACTGTCTTTCGGCGTAATTTAGGGTATCTTCTTAGTACTTGTCTGTAAACTTGAGATCTGAAAGCAATGCTATTTGTTTCTACCGGTGATACGGCAGTGATCTGATAGCAACATCGAACTACATATACATTCACGCTAATAGTCCAAGTTGTTCTCTGTTTTCTATGGGCGGTTAGGTTGGGGTTTCAGCCTCCTCAGCAACAATCTCAACCACGTTTGCAGTTTGACGTTGATGGGCATTGCGTGTTTGGTTCTCGTACATTCTCTTGTACCTTGTTTATTTTGCATTTGACTTGATGTTGTACCGTATTCACTGTACTCTGGTACGGTATTAAGATTTATTATTATATGAGGTTTGGTATTTGGTAACAATTCTAGTAATGCCCATACTTGGATTCCCTATTAGAAATAAATAAATTGTTTTTGAATACTTATCATTGTTAATTTGTATAGGTTTAAGAGATAATTCTATGTTATGAAACTTATTAGGACTTTTAATTAAGAAAATATTAAAACATAATTTGTATAGTTCAGACAGGGCATATATTTCAACGGTTGTTCCGAATGTTCCATTTGTTCTCATTTAATTGCAATAATACTCTATAGTTTCTACAAGAGAACCATCAAAATTAAAAGTAGACTGATATATTTCTTCCCAGTGGTTATTGATGCAATCAACAATATTTATCCGAACTTTGTTTTTCTTGAGTATCATAGAGATATATAGACTAACGGGTCGAAAAAGGCAATTTCCATCGGGAATAATGTCATTTCTTCTTAACTTTTGTCCTTCCATGTCATTGTAATATTTGAGATTTCTAAAATGTCAAAGTTTTTTCACCAATAACAATTTTTGGTATTTTTAACAATTTCCGTGAAATTAAACAAGGCCAAACAACTGAAAGGTTTCATTAAAAGTCCCAAACTATTTTTTCTTAAAATGCAGGTATTATACTAAGACGATTTTTCGAAATTTATAGATATGTCATTATGTTAATAATATCACAAATTATATTTTGTAAAACACTTATGTTTTAACTTTTTCAAAATTTCAATCTAAAATAACATTATAACTAATTCTTCAACATATGAAAACCATAGAAAATTACATATCACTGTTTTCTACGGATGTTTGGGCTGTTTTGAGGGGTTTCACCCTCCTCGGCAACAATCTAACTTATTATTATTATTACTACAATTTTAATTTTGCCAAAAATGATATTAATTGATAATTAATAATTTTTAACGCAATTTTGTAATTTTTACACCATTCCTTTTTGAGATGCCACTGTAAAATAAAAAAAGGATAAGAATGTCTAAAAAGTATTCAGGTTGCCAATAATTTAACGGAGCGGTAAATTCAAACCGTCCTCAATAATTGTGTAACATACTGAATTATTTTAAACACTATTCATTATTAATAAAATACTACATAAAATAACACATATATGCAATAAAAAGTTTGTTTTTTACTTACAAAATGATAAAAGGTTTCTTAATTTGTTTTACGAATTTCATAAACAGAATACCAAAGTAACGATTGGTTTGTTTTTCTTTAAAATGTTTGTTTATACATGTGATATGCGCAAAATACACGTACCGTGAATGCTATTTCATTGTGATTATGAATTTATGACGAACCGTGAACGATTAAAATTCATAGTACAGGAGTAACAAAGATCCTCAAAAATGGTTGAGTTACAAAAACAATTTCGTGGCGGATCTGGTGGTGGGTTTAATAAAATATTGGACAATATATTTATCGTTAAAACAATCACTTTCGTCTTCGTTATAAAATAAATTTCTGTTGACTTTGTCAATTTGCACCGCCCTATGTACTTACGATTTCTTTCTCCTTAACTTTTTTCTGGCTTTCATCGGCTACTTCAAACATTTTTATTTTGTTTTCGGTTGGAATTTTACTTTGGGCAGTATCGATTGTAGGCCGGGGTCGTAATTCAATAATGATTTAAATTGGTTAAACATGCTTTTGGTACATTTATTTTAAAGAATTCTAGTTCTCACAAATTAAAGTTAATCCCCAGTTCTGAATGTTACGTTTGACAGGTCCTTTCGGGTCGTGTTACTGCTTGCTCCGGAATGGGCGGGAACGGTCGGTTACGCTTCACTAGCAGTAATTCATATGCGTTCCATTTTGAGACCAAAACGCAAAATACCACAGAGCCGGATTAAGGCACACATGAAAAGATAATTACAACACATTAGCCGCTTACCCTTTAAATGGAAATTAGCAGTACTTACGGGGGGATTGGGGATCCCCCGTGCCGTCTCACGTTGGTTCTGGAGGATTGGGGTCTTCGGGAGTGAAGACCTTCAGTGCACTATCACGATCATGATGACCTGAAACAGATGATGCTTGCCGCATCAGGCGCCCCTTTAGCCGAACGCTAACAGGGCCAGGTACCCGGAGGTACTGTCAGTGTATTCATCTCCCTCCGAGTCCGCTCCTCGTTGGGATTGCAATACAGGAACGTAGGGGAATAAGCACCCCATTGCTGCCCAGTGATCAGCTGGGGCCACTGGGTGACACACTTGGGCCACCCAGGTCGAAGGTAGACTGGAGAAACACGCCCATTTCTCCGTCTCCTAAGCAAACAGTATACTGCGCGGTTAATTTTACAGAGCTCAATTCACATATCATCAACAACAACAGCAATTCCACAAATTGCCAACAAATCAACACAACAACAACAGGCAATTCCTCAATTGCCAACACATCAATATAATACAGCAATTCCAACCAATTGCTAACATCAACATAAAGCCAATATCACACATTGGCCAACAATCACAATTCAAGCAACAACTCACGTTGCCGAATAATAACAAGAACACATATAACAAACACAGTAAATATTAGCATTACGCATCTCTACGTTTTTAGTCTCAATATAGAAACGCATTACACTCGAAACCGCTAAAGGCCTTTGGTACGTTCGAAGCCGCCGACCATTCGCCCAACACTACCATAATACAACGGTCCCTTCTCGCATAATCATACCGATTCCTTCCCTAGCAACCCTAATTCTTGTAAACTTTTAAATATGTGTTTTCTCTAGCTCTAGGAGGGTGTGACAAACCATTAAGACCAGATGTAGGGTCAGAAGGGTCACCACTTTATGAATACACATTCCTTCTTATGTCGTAAATACATTTTGGTTCCTACAAAGAATTTAAAACTGAACTTATTTAAGACATTTCCTATTATCATTTACTATTAATTAATCACTAAAGATGCTAAATTCGCATACAGAAAATAAATATCCCACACGATGTTATTTTGTTTTTTAGGCTTAAAACGCTTTATCTTAATTCTAATTCGTGCCTTCTTCATCTTTGCTTAACAACAAATAACTATTATTTACTGAATTATTAATAACGAAATTGTTTTAGATGTTTTATAAAGCTTGCATTGTAAGTATAAACAATCACATTAAGTTAATCTTACCAAAACATTGTATTTAATAATTTTGTCCCGAAAAAGTTCTGAAAGCATAATTTCGTGCAAGCTATACATAGTAAGGTCTATTATTCCAGGTTTATTGCCCGGGGTAGAAGGAATGTAAAAAGAAAAAACTATTTTTTCAATATAAGTCTCTCTGAGTTCAATACATTATTACATCTTTGCCAGCATCACTATACATTTAAAAAATAGTTCTCTTGGTGGTGAATTTTAAACAGATTTGAATTTTGCGAACAAATAGTAGTCGCTGAGAGCGACTACTATTTTCCCTATCTTTTCTCTTTGATGACGTATCGGAAACAGTGCAGCAAGGCTGCGTAGTACTCTGCGTTTACAGCGGTATTTCTTTCTTTGTTTAGAGAATAGTGCGACCTGTAGCCGCTCGGATAAACCATCGACTCAAGCAAAAGCACGCGTTCCTTCCCTAATCATTTATTCCATTTTGTGGGCAGCGTAGTTATAGGCTGAGCAATCGGGGATCTGCTCTTCATTGTAGTCTTTGTAAAACTTTGACGTTTGGTCTTTCTCAGTTACGTGTTAACTGCTAAAAGGACCAAGCGGCACAGTTTTCAACCGTTGAATAGTAAGTGATGGGAACTCAAGAAGATCGTTTTCGTTAGCTTCTTTCCACGATGCTCTCGACTTTCCGTCAAGTTTCATCTGCTCAACTTGCTCCTGTAGAACATTGCTTTGCTCAGAGCGTTTTATGTACAGATTAGAAACGCAAAACGAGTTTAAATAAAAACCACGTGCCTTCTCATGCCATTCGGATTCAGTAAAAAGTGGGAGAGAGATAGCATTAAGAATTGCAATGCAAATCTTTAAAAAGTCATTCATTGCAGGGAAGTAGCTTGCTAGAATCAAATTCTGAAAAAATCTAAACTTCTCTTTGAATCTTCCGTTGGCCATTTTTACAACAAATCGCAGCATAGTAACCTGTAGAGAATTTTACATAAGCTTATGAAGAGTTTATTTAAAACCTTTTATAGTCCATTGTACTTGTCGGGACTCATTTGCCCAAGAAGTAGTAAACTGCTTTTGTCCTTTTTTAAAGAATTTTGGAACAAAGGCCACAATACCATTGTCCGTTAGTAGTTGGCCAATAGCGTCCCTAAAATCTCTATCAAGTAGCAAAGCATCCCCTTCCAGTAAGGTTGTCATTATTCCTTCTGCTTCATGCATCATATGCTTAAGGATATTTGCATCGTTATTCCCGTAGTCTCCAAAATGCAAACCCGAAGCTTCTAATATATACCCATCTGGATATACGGTCATCATAGGCTTTAATAAATTTCGACCTTTATGTGTGGAAAAAGTTCTTTCACTTCACTTTTCTCCATTTGAGGTATTAGAGGCTCTTGTGGTTCTTCAGAGTGGAACTCCTCCACAACATGTACTATAATTTTTATTATCTGTCCCAAATCAATGGATCCAGATCTTGCATACCTGTTGCGACAAAATGCATAACATCCAGTGCAAATACAGGACTTCTGGAGATCCAGCTGTAGCCGCGTTATCTCCCTCTTGATATTACTTTTAGTCCAAATCTCTGCATCAAACCCATTCCTAAACAGGGTCTTCTTTGTTGATTTTTTGCAAATCCCGCATTTGTAGTTGACGATGGTCTACAATTTGGAAACACAATGTTTCATTTTGGGTTTATGAAATAGGCAGCACTATACCGGGTGTCCACTCTCAAAGTCGATCATAGGCAATTAACATTGTGCATTTTACTTTTATGTAGTTTTCTGTAATTCTACTAAATCAATACATATTAAAGTATTAAACAGTTTAAATAGTCGTTATTCAGTTCAGTAATACGCTAAAATGAAATAATTTGAAAAGCAATGGCTTGTCATACTTAACAACAGTCAACCTTCAAAGTAGCATTTTAAAATAAAAATCGCACTCTTAATATTAATAATATCATTTGATGCACAATAATTTTATCTTTCTATTGATACCATTATCTTTCTTGTAGTTGGATTTGGTCAGCATGAATCACCAAAAACGTTCAATACAATGTTAAATGCATATGTTCGAGTTTGAGAACGAACAGGCGTATAATCACGTCCGTTAACCATAAAATGTAATTATTTATAATACTCGTATTGCCAGTGACAGTGTACTTTGTATTGTGAGTGACAAGTTGTATCGTCAGCAATGCTACACGTTGTATTGTCAATGAGGGTAAATGGACATTGATGACAGCAGCTGAATAGTCAGCCATGGTACTTGTTTACGACCATTCTTTCATCAGTAATGGTTTAGTCAGTCAAAGTTACTTTAAAGTGGCTAAGCTACTCTTTTGCCACGAGAAAACAATAGTGAACCACCGCAATATTTTAAAGAAGGTCATATTTATTATTTATTTGAAAGTAAATATAATAAAGAAATAATAATCATTCACCTTTACGAAACTTTACCTTCTAATGCAGAAGAAATCTTTAACACTGACTCTTAATTAATAACTACCCATGGAGAAGCACCTGGCGATACAGTCTCCACTTAGAGAGCGATCTGGGGGTCGCTGCGGGGATAGACTTTGCAAAAAGGATATCCATTAATACAAGAAATGAGTCGTCACAAATCACGTGTTGAAAATGGGTAAAGCTATCCGAGATCACGCGTACATCCGAGATCATTCACTGCGAGCGCGTCATACAAAGGTAGTGCAACATTCAGTTGCGTCTCCGACTCCATTTTATACAATGTATGAAGAGAAACTATCCTAAACATGAGTACAGATCATTGCGATGTGCTGTGATATGTTGTGATAGATGCCAGATGAGTGTGTCTTCGAATGGGTGAATATGAATGGGTTATTACACGGGTAACTCACTTCTTGTATTTTTGGATGGACTTTAGTATCGACTGGCGAATCAGATTGATCAATATTGATCTTTACTGAATTATTCTTTGTTGATTTTCATAAATTGATAGGTTTTTCAAAAAGCATCTATTGTTTTCTTCAAACTATGAGGGTCCACATCGGGTTTTGTCGTCGTTGAAAGAGATCTACTTCTTTCTCCGATACATGGTCCGCTGGTTTATTTTTTCGTGAGCAAGGCTAATTTTCTTTTGTCGCTTTTTTTCCATCTATGAGGTAAATATTGAAGAAGTTCCTCTTATTTCAGGAATTCGGGACTACGTGTCTTGATCTTAGGGTCATTCCTTAGTTTGGGTACCCAGAACAAGGTTTATCCTGATAGCGTTACCCTGACCGCTGTTCTAGTGGAAATCGTTTCGCCAGATGTGTCGCCCTGGTGTAGTCATTTCGGTACTGTGTATCGGATGCCGCGGAGGCAACTCTGCGATGGATTTCAAGAATTACAGGTATGGCTGATCCTAGGAAGGCCACCTCGGGGGATACAGGCCAGGCCTGTACTTTTATATAGAATTGGACGGAACTCTGCCGGGGCCCTAATTATGGCAGGGTGGGGCTTAATCCTAGGATATCCTAGGTAGAGTCTATGTCTCAGCCACACTTGAGGTTGGACTCGTCCTGGCAGTAAAAGTCTGCAAGCTAGACTAGGGGCGATTGGACTCCTTCGGAGACGGATTCCAGCGGGTGAGCACATAGAAGTCCCGCCACTAGCCTGGAGAGCTAGTGGAAGGTGGATAGGCAACCTCGCTCCAACCTGCACGTAGTGGTAGCTGTTACAAAAGTAAGTGACACGCTAATTAAGTGTAACTTAATTCGTTGACTCCTAAGGGAGCCGTGACCATAAAGCTTAACGCAGGTGTGCCACGTTAAAACGAAACTTTGGCATGTTACATGTCCTTCCGTATTGTAAGAAATTCCTGAAACCCCCACATGGCCCACAACTATTACTGTAAGCCCCACGATGTTAGACTTTTACTCTTTTACCATTGATGTCTTTAGCAACCAATGAATTAAAATGTTCCACTAAAGAGAACAAGTCAGCTAGTCAAAAGTGTTCAGTGTTCAGTCTGCACTCTTCTCACCTTATACAAATATTTAGCACACTTATTATGTTCACCAAGAAATATAGTATGGAGTGTTTCGTGTGTCTTGTCGCAGATCTTCTAGTTGAACCTCGATGAGTCGTAATTTTTTTTCTAAATCTTGCAGTTTTGGTACCTTCAGCAAAACATTCTTGTAACACAATTTGAACACGAAGTAGATAAAGTACGTGCCATGTTTGTGTGTACCGAAGTACATCTGAATTGGTTGCATGGCGTCTCTGCAATCTGCAATAAATAATAATTGCTGTTGATCTTTGATCTCGACAGCGATCTTTCGGAGATTATGAGGTACTGCATCAGAAAGGAAAGGTCTTGAAAACTTGAGAAATAAACTAAATAATATATGGGTCCTATATTTGTACAGAATCTGAAGAATATCAGAGCTACTAAGGGGGCAATATTTAATTCCAATTTACTAATCAGTCACTAATCAGTTACTCATTAATAGACTTACACAAAACAGCTTAAGGATATATTTATTTATTCCAGTTCGTCTTAAAAGGTAACTGACTATTGAAGAGTACCGAGATTTTGAAATCGAAAAACAATTAATTTTAATAATTTGACAGACTTCACACATTTTTAGTTTTTTAAAATAATAATAAAAGTGAGAACAATCTATTGATAGTAGCGTACTTTATATAGTATTGTACTATGTCACAGCTTTACTGCTCGTTACATCATTATTTTAACATTTTAAGTCATATAACGAAAAATTTTTTTTCTCGTTTTCTATTCTATATAGTAGGAAGTAATCAACGGGAGCAATTTTGTATTATGATTAGTTCAGGGCCAAAACTAATCAGATCTAAACTAAAAATATATGGCTGTTGTTATGAGGTATATACTACGTGCTTTATTACTGCCGAACACATTTTTGCGAATTGGAACAAAAACGGGTTTAGTTAAATTTTAAACCTTGAAGTGAATACAATTCAGATTATTTTTTCAGTAATTACACAATAGGTTTTATAGACTTCATTAAAGAAGCCCATTTAGATATTCTACAAAACATTGCAGAATAAATGGGTACTGCACTTCATTATCTTGAACAGGTAATATACTTAATGGTCAGTAACGAAATGTAGATTTTCTTCGAAATTTTAAGCACGCTCATAAATAAATTTATAAACTAAGCATTTTTTATAACTATATTGTTCTTACATACATAAATACGAAATACGTCTTATCCGTGTTAATATCTATAATCGTAATTGTGAAACTGGTATAAAAATGTGAAGTTTTGAATATGTAATTTCGATTTTCTTTATAGCCACAAAAAATGAAATTAAAGAAGCTATACAAAAACAAATCAATTTAACTTATATTTGTGCATATTGTTTTATTCTATTGTTTTAGCAAGTATGATAATGATGAATGTTTTTCGAAAATTGTTGGGAATATCGTATTCATTATCGTCAACCAGAGTGCTCCAACTGACTGTTAGTTGTCTTTGTTTTAGTGGTATGCGTTTTACGTATTGTTTTAGTGCTATATCCTTAGCTATTCTTTATATTTCTAGTGCTTCATTTGGAGGAACTATCTGATCACTCAAGAAAGGTGAGATGTCTTCATCGCCAAGAAGAGTACAATGAAATAAATACAAGGTAAACCGTTAATCGTATTAAATTGTTTCATACCTATTATATTGAGATGTTATTATCCTTGATAGTAACAGCAATTCCGCCCCACGTTGGGGCAGATAATCAAAACTGCGGTGTTATTTGTCCTGATAATTTTATTGAATTGACTAGCTAAATTAAAATAAAACACCCCAATATTATTTTCTCCCAATAAACTAGCTCAGTCTTGTTTATTTTGTTTGAGCACAAAACAATGGTATAACGGCATTGAATGCACTTACTTATTTTTATAACTTTAATCTAATTCCCAAAATCACCTGGATTAAAGGAGACGAGAATGACGAAATTAAACATATAAAAAACACCATAAATAAATAAACAGAGTTATAGAGAAACAACAATATGTTTTATTTATTATACAGAAAAATAAATAACAATGAATACTAAGACAAAACAAAAAATCAAAGATTAATTTCTGATTGTTAGATTAGCTTTCAATTATTATCTTTTGTTCAAAAATCAAATATCGAACGATAATAATTTAAACCAATTCCTAATCGAACAACCATAATATGGTGAGTCATATTATGACTAAATAAATAAAGCGCACTTTTTTTGTTTTAAAAAACACGGTCCGTGATACACCTAGAAATACAGCTCTCCTACTTGACAGAAAACCAACAGTCAAATCGAAAATTCAATATTGATCATCTAACTGATTTATTTTATTGATGGATACTTCAGCTGATAATAAATCTTTGTATTTTATTTCCAACAATATTTATGGTAAGTAAAAAAAAAGTAAAATTTATGGTAAGTAAAATAAGTCATTTTGTAGAAGGGGTATTTATACACTTTTGAAAACAAAAGAAAATTTAATAAAAACAATCGAAATCTTTACAACACCAACGCATGTGATTATATTATTTTTGCTATAATAAAAATTATGAAATTTCTAATTCACATGGAAATGAAGCTTATGGAAATATAAACAAAATGACATAAGACACTACCCAAGCAGCATCTAAGTAGCGGTAACTGAGATCGGAACTTTGATTGAGTAGCTGTTACGTAACTACAACTAAATTTATGACTTTATAGGTTTAATTACTTTAATTTGGAATATTTTAGTAATTATGTAGTTACGTCTACTATTTATTAGAACTATGTAGTTCCATTACTTCTAAGTAGCTTTTTAAAGTATGTGGAACGGTATTGCTACTTAGTATAATTACTTTAATGTCGTTGCAACTTCAAGTGATATTATGATTGTAGCAGTAACTTGCCCGAAGCTACTTTAAAGTTTGTAAAACTTTAAAGTAGCACGGAAAGTTCCTGTCACCGGTCAGAAACCATTGCTTTACCTTTAAAGTAACTGAACTATACAGTAGTATTGAAAGTAAAACTTACGTTTATGCTACCCAGGAGAATCACTTGAAAGTAATTTTCACTACTTATTTTGCATCAGAATTACTAGAAAGTTCCAGTTACTATTAAAAAATTACAATGTAGTGACAGTAACTTCTAAAGAGGCATATCTCCTGTAGGTTAGTTTGGAAATTGGAGGTTCATTGTGTTTTTGCAGTGGTAGTAGTTTTGCAAGTTTTTAATAAAAATGCAAATGCAATTAGAAGATAGAAGAATCTTATATATACGTCTACATTTTATAGAAAATTAAAACAGCAGTTAGGTGAAATCAGTGGAAACAAAATCAACTGTTTACAATACAAAATAGAAAAAAATAGGGATGAGATCACTTGTAAACCATCATGTAGTAAACAAGGGTGAAATATATTCACCTTTTTTCTTTCGTCGCTACAACTTTAAAATAACAAGCCATAATTAAATAATAATTGTTATTAAGTAGTAATCAGTATAAAAATATTGGTTGTTTGTTTACGATTGACGTTTAGATTTGAGGTTAAGCTCCAATGGGAATTTGGAAACGTTGACGTCGTTTTATAGTAAGAGTCACTTGAAAGTTCCAGAATTTTTTAACTTATTTTATACTTCGTGGTAACAACAACCTAGTAGTAGAATTTGTTTAGTTCCCGTTACTGTTTATAAAGTGACACAAACTTTAGACGCACATTTTACAGTTAATACTACTTTAAGGTGACTTTTTCAAAACTACTCCATATTTACTTGTAAAATGTTGAAAGCTATTAATCAATTTGCAATTTGTTGCATTGTTAAAAAGTGTTTTATTATAACTCTCAATAAAGATAACAAATCGATGCCAAATTGTGCCTTAGGAATAAAATAAAATGGTTTCTATCATGTTTATCAATTTATAAGTATTTTTGTCATATTTTAATCAAGACATTTTTCATTAAAAAATATATTTAAAGAAGGCGCGTTGTTATTTTTCGCTCTACCATCATCGCATTTAACAGAAAACTTGCGATGGTTTATAATTTTGGTATGCTAGATTGACAAACTAACGAAACATTTCATCTCTTTTTGTATTATGTACGTATTACAAATAAAATAGTAATCCATTTTGTGAAGCGCCCTCAGCATTAGTGGAGAAAGTGAAAGAATATTTGTTAAGTTGAAAGAGTAAGAGAGAGCAACTACGCGACACTATGTGTCAAAGAGAAAGAAAGTTCCACGAAAGTAGCAATTACTACGCCGCCATGTTCCCGCTACGTAGCCTAAAGGTAGCTGGACAAGTTCCGGAGAGGTTACTGCAACGTATCTGCTATCCGAGAATTGTTCCCCATTTTGGCTCCAGGCACGTAACAATACCGTAGCAATTACGTTCTTATGACTAACGGCAAAAACTTGATAGTTTCACCGGTGGTTGCTGGTACGTAGCGGTGACTAAAAATGCTGCTTGGGTAGTATTTTAAATTGTACCACAAGGTTGCGAAACAACGACAACCGTAGCTGTCAAACACAAATTTAAAACGTTTATTGATTCTTAATTACACAATTTTATTTTTTTACAGAAATCTGGAACATTTCTCTTCATTTTTACCTTATACACCATGCTTCACTCAAAAACCATCCTGCTTGCCGAACAGCAAGTATCGTACGATCGATGGCTCCTGTAATAATCTAAACCATTTAGAGTTGGGAATGGTAAATACTCTATACGGAAGACTAGTGTCACCCAATTATGCAGATGGTATTTTTTTACCGCGTATCTCAACTGATGGGTCTCCTTTACCTTCACCTAGGAAATTGGTAACTACATTTTTCGTTGATGAAAATCACGAAGATATGCTAAGTTCCACCTGGATGATATTTGGCCAGTTTTTAGCACATGATGTTCTTCTAACTTCGAGTCGAGGTAGGTGTCAAGACAAACTACCCTTTCTATTCGAATGACTGTTATTTTGTATCTATAGATGGAAAGTCAGTTGATTGTTGCAAAATAGAAGAAGCTGAAAATAAAGATGCGTGTTTACCTATAAAGGTCCCGATTGATGATCCGTTTTATTCTCAGTTCGGTGTTAGTTGCCTAAGCATGCTAAGAAATAAACTTATTTCAAGAGACGATTGTTCAAAAATTGCTCTACAGGTTACTTATAAAACTGATTTGCTTTATTTTATTTTTAACATATAGTTTTCTAGGCCAACAGTGTCACACATTTTATGGACGGTTCACAAATATACGGTTCTACTGTAGAAGTTGCAAAAAGTATACGAGAATTTAGAGCCGGTAGGCTGTTAGCTCAAAGTTGCCAAGGACGAGGATCGTACTTGCCAACTTCTAAACACATCGATCCTTGCAACGCTAACGACAATATAACTTATCTTGCAGGTTGTAATGGCTACTACTTTCTTGGGTGAGATTGAAATGATGAACTATTAAATAGCATCTAGAAAAATGCTGAGATGATGAATTCTTAAAATATTTATTTAGATTTTGCGATAACAAAAAAATGTATTTTAAATGAAAAACTCATATATAACGAAGTGAATGTTCAAATGAATGTTTCTTGGCTTTATGCATTATTTATAAACGCTTTTAAACATAGCTTTAATTAATTGTTTAGTACTTCAAGCAAGGGTCAATTTTAGACTAATTTTTTAGGTGACATTAGAGTAAGTCAAAGTCCAATATTGGCGAGTATGCACACCTTGCTTCTTCGTGAGCATAATCGAATTGCTGCAAAGGTACAGCACTTGCATCCAGATTGGAATGACGAGATAGTGTATCAAGAAACAAGGGCTATTGTTGTTGCAGAATTGCAGCATATTATATATAATGAATGGTTACCTCCACTTCTTGGGAAATCTTACATGGTTCACCATGGCCTTTATTCGAATATCCATAGAGACTATACGTACAATCCCGATTTAATACCAGTGACCGCAGTTGAGTTTGCTTCTGTATTTAGAGTTGGTCATTCAGCAGTTCATGGTAAATTGAAGTATGTTCTCCAAAATCAGAAGATTAGAAATAGATGACGATTAACCAATCTTATTTTTGTTATAGTGTAGCCTCCTCATTGAGAACTTGTCCTAGAAAACAATTCAATTTTAGTGATTTCTTAGGCTTACCAGGATTGATTCAGCAACCAACCCTTTTTGAAGGTGTAGTACGTGGTCTGATGCAGCAACCAATGCAGCAAGTGGATGAATTTTATACAAATCAAGTTTGTGAATGTTAAAGAAGTAGTAGAAGTTGCTTCAGCTTCTTATTTTTTCAGATATCGGATTTACTTTTTCATGGTAAAAGGCCTTTCGGTAGGGACCTGATTAGTATAGATATACAGCGGGGGAGAGATCACGGTTTAGCAACTTATGTAGAATATTACTATAAATGCACAAATATTAGACTTCGAACATTTTCAGATTTAAAAGGAATTATTAAACCAAAGGTACGGACTAAGATATTCTACCCGACAATATTTCAGTATAGTACAGTAAAACTAGCTCAAAAATTGACCAAACCCAAACATCCAAAAAAAAAGTTCTACCCCGTGCCAAATTGTTCTATACCCTCCTCGTAGTAATTGATAAAAAGTTGCACAACCCAGAGCGTCGGATTTGGAGGTGAGGGGGGTGAAAATGGTAAAATTGTATGTTTCAATAGTTTTTCGCAAATATCTCGAAAGCTATGAGGTCTAACGCAAACTTCACTATTTAAAAAATTAATCTATATTAAATTCCGAACAAAAATGGTTCTACGCATTTTTGTGCTGAAGGCAACGGTTGCGGAGATATGGAGGCGGTAAAAATATCATTATTTTTCAGTTTGCTTGGAATTTCTCGAGAGCACTTGAGAATCAGCAGGTTTGCGAACATAATTCTTTCCGGAAATGTGCTCGTAATCCAAAGCACTCGTATATCAAAGCGAATTTCTCCATAAGAAATAATGGAAACTTAGATGATTCGTGCCGCAATTATTTCGTATTCATATAAAAATGATACACAAACAAAAAATAAAGTATTGTTTCATCACAGTTGGACTCTGCACACATGAAGCGTTAGCTAATGCGCGATTGATACGCGTGTTAGTGACTGCATAGCATTGCATAAGTTGCATACACATTCAAACTCGCGATTTTCATGAAGCGAGTTGCAACGCGCAATTCGAAAGTAAAACTAGCTCAACAATTGACCAAACCCAAACCAAAAAAAAGTTCTAGTCCGCGTCAAATTCTGTCAAATTCATGTTCTATACTCTCCTCGTAGTAAGTAATAAAAAGTTGCACGACCCAGAGCGTCGGGTTTTGGGGGTAGGGGGGTAAAGACCCAGGAGGAATTAAGGCTTCGTTCGAGAAGATGGGGGATGGAAGGCGGTGAGATAAAAGTGGTAATAAAGTTTAATATTCAGTTGCTTTTGTATCTGCGTTCCCTAGTGATATTTTCTCGCC
This sequence comes from Agrypnus murinus, assembly GCA_929113105.1. Classification (NCBI taxonomy): domain Eukaryota; kingdom Metazoa; phylum Arthropoda; class Insecta; order Coleoptera; family Elateridae; genus Agrypnus; species Agrypnus murinus. The sequence goes on from OV816025.1 coordinate 206,854,462, forward strand.
TTCCATATCTCGGTAACCATTGCCTTCAGCACAAAAATGCGTAAAACCATTTTTGTTCGAAATTTAATGTAAATTAATTTTGTACATAGTGAAGTTTGCGCTAGACCTGATAGTTTTCGAGATATTTGGGAAAAACAGTTCAAACATACCATTTTGCCCCCTTTTCACCCCTCCCCCCCAAAACCCGACGCTCTGGGTCGTGCAACTTTTTATCACATACTACAAGGAGGGTATAGAACAATTTGGCGCGGGGTAGAACTTTTTTTTTGGATGTTTGGGTTTTGACTCTAGCTTTACTGTACTAGTAGTGTTTATGGCAAAACATGCTATTTGCCTTTTTTCAAAATGCACTTTTTGGCATTAAATGGCCACAAATAAAGTATGCTTTAAGTTGATCAAAGGGTTTAGTTACTTTTACTTTAGTTACTTATGAAAATCACTATGTACTATTGATAACATGCTAATACAAAATTGTTTTTGCTTCTCCTGTAAATCACAAAAAATGGCAGATAACATGTTTTACCATAGCACTACTGATTTGACAGTATCTAAGTACGTATTTATCATGTTTCATACTTATCGACATTTAAAATGCTACTTCTTGCCTCATAAAACATGATATTCAAGACATGCAGTTTGTACTGTATTCAACAGTTTAATTAATTATTATTCTGCTTACAATAAGTATAATTTTTATCTTAAACTTTTAAAATCTTCATGAAAATCAGTAAATAGTCTGATGACCAGTTGTAGTAATTTTAACCGTTTTTGGGAAAAATTCCCTAGTGTTCCAATGAAATTTTATAATATTAGGTCGTTCGGAAAAAGGTCATTTTTATGATTGTCTTAATAGTTAAATTAAACAAAGAACATTGCATCTAGATTAGATTTGCGTTAGCGACCTTTATCATCTATCTGCCAGCAGTTGTATTCGACTATCATACCAGCCACTTTTTTATAATCAGAAAATTCTTAACATGCTATGTATTTCGAGTTCGTGAACTTTATTAAAATGTCTGTCACTAAGGAAGTGTTCCATCGAACGAAACATGTGATAGTCAGATGGGGCAATATCAGGAATAGTCCTGGAATGTTCTTTCTCAGTCAGCGTATAGACGCTGACTGAGAAAGAACATTCCATCCAAGCTCCATAATCTTTTATAGAGCCCTAATTAGAGTATGGGGTCTTGCGCTATTCTGGTGGAAGATTAGTTGATTTCTGTTTAATGTAAAATGCAAAATATTGTGCATTATGTCAAATTGAGCACAATGAAGTTCAGCATTAACCGCACAGCCATTTGAAGCAAACTCAAAATGGGTGACACAAAGATATACCACCAAACACTGATCATTTATTCGGTATTGGACGCTGCGCTTCCTGACGATTAAGTCATTGTCTATGACAATATGGATTCTTAGAAAAATCCATGTTTCATCACAAGTAATGATTCGTCTCAGAAAACGATCGTTGCGGAGCTTTTGTAGTAATTCTCTATAAATGTTATCTAGTCGTTAGCGCTGAGTTTCGTTTAAATCATGTGGAATTTTGGAAGAACGTATAATAAACTTTACCAAGCTTTTTCAAGTTGCACAAAATTGTCCAATTGGATGTTCGTACAGACAATGGACGTGTTGTAGTAACTGAATTTCCATCAACACGTTGCAAAAGGACATCTTGACTAATCTTTAACGAGTGACCAGACGTTTCCTTCGGAGGGCAGTATCACCATCTCCAAATTTTTTGAATTCAGGCTGGGCTTTTCTTGTATTGACGCACCCTTCGCCTTCTTGTTCACAGATATTCCGAGTCGCTTGTGTGACGCTGCTTTCATTTTTAAACTTATATAATAACAACTCAATAATTCTTTGCTTTTGATTAGTCATTGTAGGAAGATACAACTAAATATGTGTTGACAGTGGCATATTGTATTATTTAGAGCAGTACAGTTTTTGATTTGCAAATAGAAGATTATATCTTATTACTTTTAAAACAGAGTTGTCTAAAAAACGACATTTTTTTCCGAACGACCTAATAATTCGTTAAATAAATGTCTTGTAAGTAGCTTCTACTATAGTCACCAAACAAAGCCTTTTAAGGAATGTCAACAAAATCTGAGTATTGAAAGTACTACATATGAAGTGTTGAAGGGCAATAATATTAAATCTGAGCAAAATTAAAGAATGTCGGTTTGCAAGGTTCATATTTCCTCTTTCTGAAATTGCTTTTGCTTTTCAGTTCATATCTAGTTTAGAACAACTTTACAAAAGTGTGAACGACATCGATTTGTTTGTTGGTGGCAATCTGGAAATTCGTGCATCAGGATCAATAGTAGGTCCCACTTTCCAGTGCATTTTGGGTCAACAGTTTTATCGATACAAATATGGCGACCGATTTTGGTATGAAATTCGAGGACTCCCACATAGCTTTTCTAATGGTTAAATCTATTTTATTATTTTTAATATGTCTTTATTATAGTTGAAGTATGTTTTTAGGGCAGTTGTTTGAAATTAAAAGAATAACTTTATCTAAAATTATTTGTGATAATTCTAAAATTACCGAAGTCGCTCGTAATAGCTTCCTTGTACCCTCATTAATGTAAGTACTATGAAATGAAAAACAAGATAACTTTTTTTAAAAACTAATTTTAGGAATGAAATTGTTTCCTGTGATGAACTACCTGGAATTGACCTAAACAGATGGCGGTAGTTGGAAGGATGAAACTGAAAAATGCATATTGCTCAATTAATTTATTTTGCATAAATAATCCATATTCCTGAAGAAATATAGCTTTCTTGTAATATTTTGCAATGTTTTTGTACATATCAAGGTATTATTAATAATAAATTTATTTTTGTATTAAAGCATGGGTTAAACACTCGGCTTATTGGGCACGTTCATTTCAAAAAATGGGCGTGTCTATAGAAAGGGGCGTAGTCTAGATTGTATTGGTAAAAGTTGCTTCGTCTGGAAGTGTACAGGTAAAAAGTTACACGTACTTTAATTCCTCATCATAACTCGATGGGAAAGTATTAGTATCTAATTTTCTTAAGAAATCGAGCCTAACCGAACCCATCGTAACCTAACCCAACCGATACATTTCCGGATGCTAGATTTGCTCTTATTGGTTTCCATTTTTAATGTATATACAAAATGAATACAAATATGTCCAAATATAATGCCCGGTAAACCGAATGTCAACCAAGCAGGTTTCTTTCTACCAGAAATTCTACAAGTAACTCTGGGGCCAATAATTAATCGTGTATTTGATGGAATAAATTGATAATTACTACTTTAATGAGACTTGAAGACGTATTTGAGATTTTGTTCCAAAATACTGGAACTTCGACTATAGTCTGAATCGGTAACTGTCCCATCTGAGATGATCAGTCCGTTCCGTGTCTGTTATTAATTTGAGATGATGATCAAGACTTTGCTACGAAATGATTGAAGCTCAAGCAAGAACACAGGATAATCGTGCTTTTTTCTGCAACTTCCCTAACTTTAACTAACCATCTATTGGCAGGAATAATTCCACAAACACGTTTCTTTGAATGTGGAAGTTGAAAGCATGCCGTATCACATGATTACAGTTTTTTCTTTCTTAAACTGTTAGCTAGCTATATAAAAAATATTGTTGATAAAAATTAAAATGTTTAAAGTGAAGATCTTCAGTAAATCTAAAGTTTTATTGCCATAAAATTATGTTAAAAGTTAATCGATTTACGTACTTATTTCCTGAATGCTCCACATGATTTTGTTGCTAACATCTAGTTCTTAAATCACCGTTACAAAGTTCGTTTAGTAAAGAGGCTAGAATTAATCCACATAGTGGATAGCGTGAATGAAAATGAATTTTCCTCGCCATTTTGCAAGAGAAAAATTGAAGTTTCTGGGCATCGAGTGGAAAAATTAATAAAAAGTAAATAGTAATCTTCGTTATTTTCTGAGGTTTTTTTTGACAGTATAACCTTTTTTGTGTTTTGAATAAAAATAAATCAAGTTAAAACTATTTTGTTGTGATTGTGTAGAAGATGAAGAATAACGTGTGCAGTGGTATTTTGATGCTCAAGAAGTGCCCATCTTGTCATTCAGTCCAGATAACATTTACTTGCCTAATAGGACAAACAATTATTTTTTAAATAATTCTTTTGGGATATTTTAATCTCTCCAGTAGGGGATATACTGTATTTTTTTTCTATTGGGACGCGCCAAAGATGAATTGCATTCTAGCGGAATCTTATTAAATCTAGTTATGCGGTAGAATAATATTGTCATATTGGTAGGTTTGAAGGTTATGTTACAACTAAAGCATGCATCGCATTGGTTGCATGCATGGTCAGATAATCATTGCTTCAGATCATTTCATCAGATAATTTTGTTAGAGTCACTGCATCTAGTTACCTAGGCCAGCTGGTCGACCAGAGTACCGCAAACCGCCGCCATATTGGAGCAAACGAAGCACGAAATGGTTCATTATTTGTTCTGTATTGAATTTAATCAAATCCACGTTTACTTTAAAAGGTTTTTCTTATTCTGGAAGATCAAACCTCTAATATGTCAAACACGTAAAACGTGGTTTTAATTTGTCAATTATCAAAAATCACCCTTCTCTGTCCCAATATGGCGGCGGTTTGCGTTACTCTGATCGACCAGCTGGCCTAGGTAACTAGATGCAGTGACTCTAAATTTTGTTGTCGTACAGCGCCATCTATATTTACTGGCGCGTCCCAATACCTATTTCGACATATTCAATTTAAATTTATCTTTATAATTAGTGCCAACTATTAACATTTAATATTTTATGTATTATTTTTTGTATTATAATTTTATCTGTTAAAGAGTTTCCAACATTCTTCACAACGTTAGAGGAATCTGGCATAACGAACAATCTTCCTACAACTTTATATGGATGTTTTTACGAATAGTAGAATGCCTACTAGCACTAACACTGAAAATTTCCAAACATTTTTATTTAAAGGGCCCATATAATATTATTATTATTATTATTATTATTATATCTGAAGTAATATTGTCAACAATAGTGTTTATATCGCACAAGTGCGTACTGCACATAAACAAATAATTTTAAAAATCCGATTTTTCACAATTTCTGGTTGTGCAAAATATTCGGTAAAGTCGTATCAAATTTATAGTTTCCAACGAGAACAATTCCCACAAAGCATAAATAATAGCGCATGCTGTGTATAAGTGTTAAATTTTCTGTCTTATGTCTTTATAGTATTCTAATGCTCGGTTGCGGTAACATTTGCTTTAGAATTTCTTAATACCCTGTAACGTCAAAAACTGTAAACGAGATAATGCCCCGCAATTGGGCGTCAATTTGTAACCTCAAAATCCACTAACAAAAATAATGATTATAAAATTATCATACTTACATTAGCAAAGAAGCTCAAGATTACCACGGCTTGAGATTTAGCTCTATCTTACAAATTTTTGTATTCAGGTCGCAGGTATTGGTTCTGCAGTTATCTTATTTATAAAAAGGAATAGATAAGGGTTTAGAATTCAAATAAAAACTCTAAAAGGGCGCCATCTGATTATGAAGCTTAATGATGATGTTTAATTAAGCCAGAAAAGATATTAAATTCACTAATCAGAAAATGAATTCAATATATTAGGTTTTGAACAAAAATTTTGATTGTTTAGAAAATTTTAAAATAAAATTTGAATAAAACGTTCATAATTATATGGTTCCGTTTAGATCCTTGATATAAACTGAAAAACATATTTATTGGATGGCAAAAAATAAGAATAATAAAACACATATATAAAAATAGTCAAACACATAAAAAAACATAAACAATATAATTTTATTAAACTTAAGGTTAGTCATTCAGTAAATAATTATCAACTTACTCCGGAATTATTGAACACAGAACATTCAAAAAGGTATTTAAGATTTATTCAGAATGAAAGAAATATTTAGATTTTAATGAACATAAATTATCCAAAAACTTATTAAGATCCAGAGATTGTTTAGATTTATTGAACATAAATTGTTCCAAAGTTTAGCTAGATCAGAATTTATTAACATAAAATCCTTCGAGAAATGTAACAAACAAATATCAGTAAAATATTACGGAATTGAATCTACTTAAGTATTACTAAAGTTAATGAATTTGAGTTTCACAAGCAGTAACAAACTAAAATTTAAATACTACTAGAGAGCTCTCTTCTTGTAGAAAATAATAAAATTCACTTGTTCAAATAATCCATCAACAAAAATTACAATGATAAATAGTTCTTAAAGTACAGTACCTTAAATCTTATCCAATTAAGCATTTTTTTATTTGACTTGCAAAATAAGCCACGCTGATTAGCTAGAAGTTGGAAAAGCCTCCCTTAGACAAAACCGTGGTTGATTCTAAATGGTTTTAAATTGTTGTTTGAAGGTAGCAGGTCCAAAGAAATACTTTTTATTTCGAATATAGTCAATCACTCATATGATTTCACCAACAATCTTTGTTAAACACAGTTTAAACAATCCTGTTTCTGTTATTATTTTTGTTTATAATTTACGCACGAGGAATACTGGTAATGTCTTTTAAAAGTTTAAACAAATTTAGCCCAGATAACACTTGCTACAATAATTTCTTCCCATAAAATGAATAATTATTTATCTTTGTCTGCAGATAGAACGGGAATTTATTATTTAAATTATTGGCCAGTCTACGTGATTTTTAATAACAAGACTGCACTATTTTTAAAGCGCGAACTGAAAGAAGTAATTGTTCTTAATGTTTCATCACGATAAAACAAACCACAGATGATTATTAGCGGTACGCTATAAACAAATCTTTCAAACAAGATTTATCAAAATTCAATTGCATCCAAAAAACTCACTTCACAACAAATATCAATTAAACTGTACGGGAACTATATTTAGAATTTGCATTAATTCTAAATAATTAAGAATAAACGGTGGTTCGATAATATCGACCAGCGTCGACTATCTTCACTCGAAGTTCGAACGGAAGTGTTCTTAACACTTTTTCGACCCCTGCTGCCAGCGCGGAAGAAGTATGCTTTTTCCCTCGCTCAAGATGCAAATCGGACCAGCCAATTAAAAGCCTGTATTTTTTAGTAAGAGCAAATCAAAGCTAACACACGCTTAGTACACGTGGACTCCTTAAAGTCGATATTATTCGATTTTAGGCAGGATTCTCGCCCTAATAGACTGAGCTAAAGATTTTATGCAGGCACGAAGACAAAAAACCAAACGTGCCACATCTGCTGACTAGACTTGCGGATCATGCATTTTTTTAAGTTAATACGCAGAAACCAAGTTGAATTTGTGGACACGTGTCAAATGTCACCTTCCAGACAAAGGAAAAGTTTACTTTTTACCAATGCTTTCCCAGAATATAGACAGGAATATTTTTATAAAACGAGATGACTTAAATACATCATTGGATTTTATCAAGGTCCTCTATTTTTTTTTAGCAACGCAACCATTTCTACGGGTAAACAAGCAAAGCACTAAAACTATTATTTATTACTTCAGCATCCTTTAAATTTTTAGAAATTCAAGAGCTATCTTTTTTAAAGTATTCGTTGTAAATATGTTTATACGACAAAATGTTTGGCTGCAATTAGAATATAATTTTACAGGACCGAACTTTAAATTTTTTAGTGAAAATACATGCAAATATTTGAAACCGATAGAAAATATACCGTTACATACTGTCCTTAAACTACAAGTTTGTTAAGTGTTAAAACAAAGGTACTTTTTGTACTTTACAATTACAGCAAGATCACCCATTCCCATAGGTGCACAATATCTAATCTTAGGGGGGACTAAAGTTCGAAATTGTGCCAAGGGTGTTTCGTTTTTTTGCTTGCGATATTTTATAAGAGACCTTTTTCTTTTTACATTATTATATTTATTTTAGTTGCCTAAGGGCCGATTTATTCACCTCCTTTTAAATTGATCTGGAAGTTAGTTGCTATAGTTACAATTGTTCCCACAATGGTGTCCATGACACTTAACTAGCAGATAAATTTACGAGGAGGTGAATAGAACGGTCCTAAGTGTCTATCTAGCTAGCAGTTATATGTGTAGGTGTTCCGGAATATCAGATTAAATTATTTTATTTTTCAATAAAGGTTATTGATTGTATTTATGCATAATGTAGGTACAGGGTGACTCATGAAGGTGATCTAGTATCTTATCATGGAAATTGCAAGAGTTACGAAAAAACGTTAAATATCAAAGTTGGTTGGTATAAAATACATTTTAACTTTATAATATTTTTATGTACAGGGTGAATTGTTTTGCTACAGTTACTTTCAACTTTTTTATTTTAAATGGGACACCCTGTATATCTTTGCATTTTTCAATTCTACACTTTATTTTAAGTATTTTTCATTAATGCATATATTCAGAAATTCGGCACAGGTTTCGAATAAATTTTTCAAATTTTGTACACGCTGCTAATTACATTTAAATAATTATAATAGTACACTACGCTTATAAATATTTAAATCTTTTCATAAATTTATTGTTGAATAATATTCAGGGTGTTAATATACTGGCGCAAGCTTACCAATCTTCGAACATAAAAATATAAATTTTTTCAAATGGAACACCATGTATATTTATGTTTCATATGATTCAGCTTTGGGATCTCGATCAATTTCCAAGTTATTACTCTTTCTATATGTCTTGCTATTTTATTATTTTTGTTAAAGCTGATAAATAACACTATTAGGGTTCAAACTAAGCGCTTATACTCGTATCATAAATTAATTTGACCTCAAAGAACTCGCAATAAATACTGACTAACTATTCTTAATGAATATGCTTATCTTATATAGAATCTTTTATGTAAGTACAGGTGACTTAATCTGGTTTAAGTAATGTATAATTAATAATAATGAATAATAGCTTAAATAACTAACAAGTACTTTATATTATAATCAACTTACAAAAATAATAGTAATTCTTATGATAATAATAACCACCACCCATAATAAATATTAATACCAATTATATAATTTAGGTATTTAGACTATTCTAACAATTGACCATCCTGAGTTCTAAAGTGTCCTCGGTTTATTTCCATCTACTGCTTAAATGAACGGAAATTTGTCTTCCGTTTTTCTACGGGTCAACAGGTCAACTATATGCCTACTACAGGCCATTATGTACATTGTTCGTTAATTAATTACAGTGTGCTACACATGAAATACACAAGACTTCCTACCTATATAAACGGTTTGATATTGATGAATAAAGACTTTTCATACTTGCAAAATTTTCCCATCATTTCGAGTTTTTTTCCCAGCCCCTTGAATGTACCTCACTCCGTTTTGCTGTCTTGCACTACTCTAATGACCAAAACTTAGCCATTTGTAGTAACATTTTGGAAATCTTTTCTCTACTAGGAAGATAAGAAGTGTAGCTTTGCAACAGTTCAAAAATAAGTTATAGTAGCCTAACAGTTACAAAAAAAAGTTTCAGCTGTTCTAAATGATATTTACTCAACCAATAAAATCTCTTTCTCTTCATTTATAGAAGATATATTTTATTTCATTTCTAGGAATTTTTTTTAAATTGGTTAACAAATAACCGAGTTATGGCCGATAATATGCAAAACAACAATTCCTTTTCCCGAGGGGTCAACCACTCCCCAAAAAACGTACAGTAATTTCCAGTTTCTGGGAATACTTTCAAAACACATCAGGTATTTCCAAGTATTCCCAGGTATTTCCAAGTATTCCCAAATATTTCCAAGTATTCCCAGGTATTTCCAAGTATTCCCAGGTATTTCCAAGTATTCCCAGGTATTACCAAGTATTCCCAGGTATTACCAAGTATACCCAGGTAATTTCAAATTATCGAAAAATAGAACATAGAAAGTCAGATTATTTTGATATAAACTTAAATGGCTTTAAAGTTCTAAAACATCAGAAAACAGAGCTTTATCTTAAATGGCTTTAAAGTTCTAAAACATCAGAAAACAGAGCTTTAGTAAAAAACATTTTATCTTTGTGAGATGACTTAAATGTTTACTTAAAGTATGGCAAATGTGGGGACAACATTGGGACACTAAATAGACCTTGTGGCAAAGTAATGTAATTGAAATAAAATAAATTTAGCAAAACAATATTTTTAATATAAAAAAATTATTCTCTACCAAGTTTAAAGAGATTACAGATTATACCTACGTATCACTCATTCCTTGCAATACATTAATTTATATAACAATTTAGTATTTTTACTATTTTTTATTGCATTTTTCTATTTGCATTATAGTTGAACATAAAATAATAGTATAATGTTTAGAATATTTATTCTAGTCCACTTAATTTTTCTCATCGAGATATCCATAGAACATATTGTGATGATTTTCCTCATTATATGAAAATCGTGAGTTTCTAAATTGGTTACCCATGTAAAAACGTTCAGTGTTGATTTTCATTGCTAATCATAAATTGAATTTTTAAAATGATTAATTGTTAAAACGATTCAGGTTTGAGTTAATTTTATTTATTGAATACAGGTATATAGTAACAAACTTTTATCAATAATGGTTTGGGGTTTACAGGATTATCACTTCCAGTTAAATCTGAGAAAGAAAATGTATAGTGATAAAGGTTTACAAGACATTACAAATATTATCAACAACAATACAGAAATAGTCTTGACGACCATAAACAGTTAGTGGGTAATACAATTGATAAATAGACAATAATAAAATTACCGAGCTACAGAAATAATGAGCAAGGTCAAGCTATTTTAAATAAAAACTGTAAACTATCAAAATACATGTAAAATAATTGCATAAAAACAATATATAAGGTTTCCATGTGGTAGTTAGGTAAAGGGGGAGATAACAAAATAAATAACATTAAAAATGGTTGTAAAATTAATGTATCCAAAATAAATGTAAAGTTTTATAAAGAAGACAATAAATAAAATATTCAAGAAGTTATCCTGAGTTAACAGTGTCTCATTAATTGTAATAATAATAAAAAAAGAAAAGAGTTACAGAAGAAGAAAGAAAATTATTTAGAAGTATTCAACATACAGTTTCATCAAAGAAACCAGCAGCAAGAGAAAAGGAAGTTGACCTCATCCATTTCAGTTTCTACAGGTATCCAGTTTGTAACGCATTGGGACCATAGCAGCCGAAAGAAAGTTCTTGAAGGGCGTAGAACCAGGCACCATACCACTGGAAAGGAAATTGATGTGCATTATAAGATAAGGTTTGTGGAAGTGAAAACGAAAGTATCCAGGTATACTATATAGTGTTCTTCAGTATTAAAGCTATATAGAGGAAAGTGAAAAAAAATCAAAAATAAAAGTTGCATATACTTACCAGCAAATTGAAAAGTTAATTTGTAAAAGCCGTAAGTGATCATCCCATAACCTAAAAGAATACATATTTTAAAGATAAGTACTAAAGTAATAAATATAAATTAAAACTTACCTAATCAGAGTCGTCACTTGTGTTTTCATAAGTGAGGTTAAATATTTTTCTTTCAAGCAAATGTCAAAGTCGACAGTGCATGGGGATAAGACCTTTCCCATTTTAAATCTTCTCATTGCATATTATAGTAATATCATTATATAAAATCCCGGAACAACAAAACACTGAATGCTTAAAAGGAACCCATAAAGGAGTTCAGTATTGGTTTCAGAATTAAAGCAGAGTATAATAAAATCGACCCTGAGATAAACATTTTAAAATTCTTTTATTGTGTGATTCCAGATAAAATAAAATCAAATTAAAATTAAACATCAAAATTCTACAACATCACAATATCTTTCACGCAATCTTTCAAAACCTTGATAGAAGTTTTTTCTTTAATCACTATTTAAACCCTTCTAATACTCCAAACAATTTCTTGCAATCAAACTAGCAAGTTTTAGTTATCCATCTAGACCAGTGTTTGCAAACTGGGGGGTGCACCCCCCTTGTGGGGCGTGAAGTAACGTTAAGGAGGACATGAGAGCGCACAGAATAAATCTTATACCTGGATAAAAATTCAATTTTTTATCAAAAATGTAGCTACATTATATAAATTTGAAAAAGTTATTCCTTGCTTACAAATAATAGAACAGCATTCAATATTTGAATTTAAGAATTGGCGCGGTCAGATTGTTTTACCATTTTACCGCATATAATATATAGGCCGCAAAGAACCTGTCTCTTCACATTAATGGTTTTGTATTTTGACTTTTTTGTTAAATAAATTAATAAATAAATAAAATGTTATTGCAGTAAAGTTTTTGTGTTAATTATCGGGGGGGGGGGTGTAAGGGTGATTCCAAAAAGGAGGTACCATAAGAAAAAGTTTAGGAACCACTGATCTAGACGAATAGGCATTACGTCGGCTTCATATGAAAAGGGCGTAAGTGCCAAAATTAAAAAATTGAGATTTTAACGTTATCTGGTTAATTATTGGTAATAATTATAATAAATATAAAATAAAAATGTGAAATGCCGAAAATAATTAGTAGAAGTCGCTTAAATAGCAAAAATAAAATCAGGCACAAGTGCAAAAGCACTTTTCATGTGAAGCCGACGATTAGCAAAATCTTTATAACAACTTTCTAGATTTTTATCAATAACCAATTTGTTGTTATCATTTATATTTGATCAGAAGATGCAGCCAAAGAACTTTCCCACTAATTATTTGTCTCGAGGAAAAGGCTTTTCCTCGGACAAGGCGGAAAGGCATTTATAAAACCACTTATGGCCCCTTCTACGCATGCTTTTGCAGTTTCAGTAAATTCATCTTTAGCTGAGTGTAAGCAACAAATAACAGTAACTTTTATAGTAATACTTATAACTTTTAGAGTATTTTGTACTTTTTTGAATATTTATAAAATTGTGCCTCTGGATGCAAAAAGGATTACATCCTTTAAAAACACAGGTTTCAGTTTCTAATGGTCATTTCTTCTTAATTATTTTCTTTGACGTAGAAATCTCAAGTTTTTTTGGGGGTTTTGATTTATTTTTGATTTTTTTTGTGCAGCTCTAACTCGTATTACTCTGTCAGCCGATAAATGAGCTTATTTATTAGAAAAAAACAGCAAAGTGTAGACTTTTTAGCCGGCATTGTTTTTTATTTTTCAGTAACACTGCTAAATATGATTTATCATTAAATGATTTAATTCCCGTAAAATCTTTTAAATTTGTGTCATAGGAATTTAGAATGGATAACTGTTCATCATTTTTTTATTTCGTCACTAAATGCAATTTGAGTTGTGTTGGATATATTACCGGTGTTATATATATTAAATCTTCATCATCTTCGAAATTTCATTCAAGAATCCCACAGCCGTGGGATTAAGAAGTTCTTGAGATTCGATAACTAAGGGTATTCCTATTTGTTCACACAGTATTTCTGATGGTTCTATTCCAAAAGATTTTGCGGTTTTCTCAGCTTTATTTTTTGCTTTTAACATATAACTTCATATTTTTTTCCATATCCAGAACTGAAAGATGATTTCTACTTGATCTGATCATCTCATGAATGCTCTAGTGCAGAGCATACTTAATACATGAAATATATTAAAAATGCAGTGTTGCTTCTATAAATTAACATAAATATTCCATGACGTCACGAAACATCGGTACTTCCACTACGTCTTTAACTTTTTTTATTTATAATTTATAACCGAGTTTGGGTTAAAATAATTTGCCGTAATTGACTTTACTTAATAGATTTTCGTCTAATAACGTCGTTAAAACGAAAATAAATTTCCACCTAAGCATGCATAATATCAAGTATTCCCCAAATATTTCTTAGGTATTTCCAGGTACTGCCATGTATTTCCAGGTACTGCCATGTATTTCCAAAGTATTCCTAGGTATTTCCAAGTATTCCCATGTATTCCCAAGTATTTCCAGGTATTGCCAATTATTTCCAGGAATTCCCAAGTATTCCTAGGTATTTCCAAAGTATTCCCAGCAAAGTGTACAGTGATTTCCAGTAGTGGTTGACCCCTCGCCTTTTCCTTACGTTAATCTGTAATTATAGTCCAGTGTCCAGTCAATCTGTACATTTTACCTTGCAATAACTCAAGTAGTTTTGGTTTTTGGATATGTTTTGTAAATTGGGGCCCTTTATTAGAAATCCAAGCTTTCGATCACGGCGTTCGCTGATCGTTGGCTGATATATCGAAGAATTGAGGAAAATATCGATTTTTCTCGGTTTTCGCAGAATATCTCGTAAGCGATGTGTTTTACGACAATAGTATATTATGGGACAAGTGGTTGAAATAAAATTTTAACGTTGAGAGTGGTTTGTGAATGTAACTCGAGACGTCGAAATTTTATCAGCCACGCGTTGCATATACTATTTTTTCTCCGATTTTTTAGTAAATTAATGCACTTTAGAAAACATTATACATAAAGTGACATTTCTCTTGTCAGCAATTGAATGTCTAACAGTTTGAAATTCGAAATCCCGGTAGTCCGAAAATTTCAACCTCTAGTGGTTGAAATGCGATTTCAACCATCGCTATCAATTACAAAATGAGTGATTTCAATGTCATGAGTAGAAAAACATAGTTATATTTAATTTTAAAGTAGACTAAATTTGCTACAGTTTGAGTGCTAGATACAGCCTCTTCAAAGTTTTGGTAATTCTGATCATCATTAATGATCAAGCCAGTTTTGGCAAATGAAGGGTGTTGATAAAACCAGTCTCTGAGCTTATCCATGTTTTCATTATCTGGGGTAATGGGAGAAGGCTTCATATCCACATGTTGCTCAGATGTTACTGACTTAATATCACAGTATTTCTTAATTCCATCAAAGATGTTCTGAAGATGTACCATTTCTAGAGTCAGTCCTCAAGAGTTTTTCATCGTCTTCATCAGTGTTTTTTTATGATCAGATAGAACAAAACCTGACCAAAACTCTTTTGTGCATTTGATGGTGAAATATCCTTCGGTTGTGAATTTATTGTATTTAGCAGCATCCATTCTTTCTTCCAATTATGTCAACATGTCTTGCAAATACAGATGTACACTTTAGACATAAAAAGTGCATGAATGAATAGCAGCATTTTTTTTAACAAAAACAAGATGAAGAGTCCAGTTTCCCATTTTCTCCTAGCTGTATCTTGGCAACACTCAAAGTGTAGCAAATCTAGTCTACTTTAAAATTAAAAATAACCACTTTCCTGTAAAACACATCGGTTACAAGATATTCTTAGAAAACCGAAGAAATGTTGAAATTTTCATTTATTTTTCAATATGGCGGTGGTGCGCCAATGTCATAAACTTGGATTTTTAATAAGGACCTCAACATACAAAACATATTTAAAACTCAGAACTACCCGATTTTTTGCAAGGTAAGGCCTGTTTTTCTGACATATTGACTGGACTATTAATACAAAAGGTTTTTCTAAAAATGTTTGATAGATTCTTTTATAAACTTCATTCCTGAAACATGAAGAATTTCTGAAAATATTATATGCCAATGTACTAAAGTGCATCATTTAATCCTGACTGTGAACACACGCGAGATTAAAAGGCTCTTTAGTTCTGTGGTGTATACGCTATTTTTGCACGACCTAAAGGACTTAATTCATACTGTTAAATGTCATTCTGACAATTGAAATTTGTTAACACTAAAATCACATAATTTTAGCATAGTAGGTTTCCTTGGATATAACGCGGTTATTTTACTTTACTCCACAGGGAGTAAAACAGCTACTTTACTCCCTCTTCTGAGGGAGTGAAGTAGAGGTTTACATATAGGCCGTACAAAATAAAGTTTGAAAAGTCTTTATTCTTCAATATCAAACCGTTTATATAGGTAGGAGGTCTTGTGTATTTATTTTTTTTTATTTGTAGCACAGTGTAATTATTATACAATTATTTATGTTAGGCAAAATATATGTCTACCACAGACTTTGGAGGCTCTCCACAAGCCTAGTTCATAATTATTAGGATGCTACTTCTTTATCTATACTTTATCTACAATCAAACAATAAGTAAATTAATATCAAGACCTTTTAACCTTCTAACAGATCTATTAGTTCATCTGTATTTACTTTACTTCACTATCTGAATTAGAATCGTCGATTACCCCTCCAGGAATGGGCGTAATTGTGCTACAGTTTCCTACTACCTTTGTTATTTTATAAGGTCCATCAAATTTTATACCTGTTCTTCTGGTTGCTTCTATGCTATCATAAATATATGCCAGTAACCAGACAATACCTTAAACAGTTATTCATAATTCAAAATAATGTTCATAAGAAAATTCTCCGTTCGCAAAAGGAAGGCTTCAAACACATTACACAATAATGACCATAACACATAATTTTTCACTACAAAACTGCTGACCTGTAACATTACGGGAACACTTTTTAAATTTAAATTTTGAACTATATTTCATCTTATGTTAATGTTAAAACTTGACATCACTAACTGCAATAAACTCCTTAACCAATAAACTCTTTATTAGAAGAATGATAATTAAAACAATACGAAACTATTTAACTTGAATGCTGCTTGAAAGGGCTGATTTATAAGTTTGTCACAACAGGAAGCGTTCTACGATTATTAATTTACTATTAATAAGAGCGTCAAGTGTTAATATAAAAGTCCACTGCTCCATCCAATCCAATTCACCAAACTAAAATCTCGAAACAATCCCTAAAACAGGATCAGTCCGCTAACAATAAAATCTGTACAGTACAACACTAAACTTTGCTTTATTCGAAACGCTGCTGTAAATATATCTGACGGTCTTGTTACCCGCATGTGACCACCGTAGCCGCGAGCTACGCCCTGGAGCAAGCCCATGAACTTTAGGCATTGTGAGCCGATGTCCAACTAACTCGGGAATTCGAAAAACTATCTCAACTTTACATAAATTCCGATAGGGGTATTCTTAAAACAACCACTAGTGTGAAAGATGACGGTAATTCTGATCAATGAGAAAATACTACATTTTAAATCTCATATTATATTTAAAATAGCACATACACGGTCTTCCCCGACGACGTCGGCGAAAACGTCGTCGACGACGTCGGGGACAAGGTCGAAATAATGAGGTAATGTTTACATTTACTGTAATTTAATGCATAAACAACTTGTAACTTCCAGCTGGACTGTTATAATAAAATTATGAATATCGTATTTCTTTAAAACATCAAAATGAAAAAAAGCATTATTGATAATAATCATTCATAAAAAAATGTGTACTGAATCTCTTTCTTTATTTAGACGTATTTCGAAATAGCTTATGCAATTAACAAAAATCTTCATAAACATAATAACCTTGACGTCACCTTTCGGTGGAATTACAAATCAATCTTTTATTATGAAACGAAAACTTTAGTTTTTTTTATTTCATTGTTAATTTAGTTCAAAAATGAATATAATTAATTAACGCAGGATTTAGGATTCCGAGTTCCAGTGTGCAAACGATGTACAATTTTCCGAAACCAAAAGGAAGATTATCACTTACCAAAGGACAATGGTAAAAATCTGCTGATTGTTTATCATATCTGTCATCTTTTATTAATAGTAGTAAAAGCATTTCCTACATTTTATAAGTTGGCTAAATAATACCTACTGTAGTTTCAACATTTATAAAATATTGTACATAAATAAAATTAATCTTTCAAAAAGTATAAAATTCTCAGTATGTACTTATTTCCTGTTATACAAGAAAATAGATGGCATCAAGTGTTCAGGTGACAATTATTAGTAGTACAGATTGTAATTATCTTCCAAGGTTATCAGGTTATGACCCATATTGTAAACATGATTTGTAAAATTAAGAATCAGTTTACATCAAATTCGGTTGAATTTATTAAACGGTCTCTACAAATGCAACAAAATATTTATTTTACTAGAATCAGCACGTTCTTGATGAACAACGAAAAAAATGATATTTGATACCTATATAATAATTTGTCCATTGACCTCTCCTATACCAAAATCAGCAGATTTTTACCAGTGTTCTTTTACGGAAAGTCCTTTATAGGAAATTATTGTACATCGTTTGCGCACCAGAACTCAGAATCCTAAATCCTGCGTTAATTTTTAAACTAAATTAAGAATGAAATAAATAAAAAACAAAAGAGTTGATTTGTAATTCTACCGATGGATATCAATATTATTCCGCTTATGAAAAGTTTTGTTAATTGCATAAGCTATTTCGAAATACTTTAAAGAAAGAGATTCAGTACGCATTTTATTATGCTCAAAAATGCTTTCTTTCAGTTTGATGCATTAAAGAAATACGATATTCATAATTTTATTATAGCAGTCCAGCTTGGAAGTAGAAGTTGTTTATGCATTAAATTACAGTAAATGTAAACATTACCTCATTATTTCGACCTTGTCCCCGACGTCGTCGACGACGTTTTCGCCGACGACGTTTTCGCCGACGTCGTCGGGGAAGACCGTGTATGTCCAACATAAGACCTGCACTTATCAAAGTTTCGCCGGAAACACAAGCCATAAATTCAAGCCTAGACACATTAAACTGTTTTGTTAGTGGCACAAATATAAAATTCTTAGAATAAAAATGCCTAGCAAGATCGAAATATCATCTTTAACACAGGGATATAACGAAATTAAACTGCAGCCTGTTCAAAATTTAACTTTTATTTATCTAGTACGTGCTTTCAACTGAAGAAACTTATATTATATTATAAACTTTTATTATATTGATAAACTAAATATTTTTTTAGTTTTTAATGCTTCGATAAGAAAATTGTTTTTTCAACTAAATCTGCACCCAAAATAATTTTTATACGTCGGAATCTCAACTGCTTATTTAAAAATGCAAGGAGAAAACATTTAATATTTAGAAACGACGAAATATTTTCCTTAAATACAGGACCGTACTCAGATTGTTTCTATAATTTTATTTACGAATGCACTACAATTGAATCTGAATTTTTTAGCACGTTACAATTTGGGAACAAATTCCTTAAGTGGCGCCTTCAAAACTCTTGATATCGTTTCGATAACTGTTGACTGATTTTTAATTCCAAAGAGAAACCCTATTACACGCTGGGATGAGCTTAACCGCAACTTGGCCAAAATGGCAAGCGAGTTCCTGACGCTTCTGTTTGCGCTATTTCGGAGGTCACGTTGTAGAAAACTGAGGAGGACTTCGAAGTCATTTTTACTTATTCCAACCAGAGTCTCGTACTCTGTTGTAGTTAACGAAGAGTTATCGAAAGAAACTGGGTAGTTTTGTCGGTTCATCAGTTCCTTTGTTAATTTGATCCAATTGGCGACTTGGTAGTCTGTCAGTGCTGCTTCAGTGGAAGAAACTTCAATGCTGGAGAGAGTGTCCGACTTTAGATATCCTTCTTCCAGGTGAGCGTTACAGCATCTGTTACATTGTGGAATGATAATACCAGTCTTCAGATATGCATCAAGGATTGTTGATGGTTTTATCCGTGTACGGATTTTTTTCTTGCAAATAAACCAGCGAATTTGAGTCAAAACAGCAGAAGAAATTCCTGGTAGGGTCACTTTAATAAAAGCTCCAGTTGATGTAAATGGCTGTGGGCTCTGCTCTTGTTCAAAAGACAGTTCCTCCACTTGTGGTCTGTAACGGGTACATTTTCCACCGGCATTTAGTAGGCAGAATTTTGTAATAAATTTTATTAAAAATCTTAAGTTCGGTCCTGTGGTTTCGCTTTATTTAAACAAGCATTTCATCAAGTAAATATTTCCTACGAAAGCACTTTTAAGAAAGGATTGTGTCATATTTGATGTTATTAAAGAAGTAACGTCATTAAGATATTGTCTTTTTCGTATCGTGCTAAATTGCTTTTAGGTATAATATCAATTACTTTGAGAGGCCTTGATAGAAAAAAAACTGTGTGAAGTGATTAGTCAACTCATTTAGCGAGATATTTTTGTTAACATTCGGAGAATACAGGACTCGAACATGAAGTTTTCTTTGTTAGCAAATTGCGTTTTAAAGTTATAGAAACACGGGAGTCGGTCACTAAATTCAGGATCGCTTTAAATGATTCCTTTAGTTTTTTTTTTATTAATAATAAACTGCACTTATCTGAAGATCAGACGAGACAAAGTAATTGTTATTACTAGTCCTTCACCAAGGAATAAACCACTATTGTTTATACGCAATACGAGATTACAAGTCCTTCAAACACAACTTAATGGAACGTAAAACCTTTTCAATAAAATTTTCACGTTGCAACACACAACAATAAAACTTTAACACACGGTATACAGAATATCTTTCAATTCTAAAGGATTAATGAACTGTAATCCGTTAGCACTAATTCAAAGTCGATCAATCATTATTGATATAAACTCAAACGATCAAAACTTCGACCCCGGTTAAAGTGTATACATTTTAAATTTCGACCGCTCTCGACCGTACGCTGTCAGTGGGCTATAGTAAAAAGGCCCCGTCTCAACCCTGCCAAGCACTTTTATTAACTCTCAACCCCTAGCTCCGCGAGAATACATCTGTTTTTATACGGCAAGAGCGCTTTTATTTGGCCTTCTATAGGATTCTAGACTCAAATACAAAAAAGTAGAACCGCTGGAATTCGCGCGCCAAACTTATGCGGTGGTATAGCATGTGGCTTGTAAACGATATTCCTACGCTATACTGACTTAAAAATTTTTTAAATTTCGCTGAAACTAAGTTAAAAGCATTTAGTGCCATGAGTGATTAAAAACAATTTGAAGCTCCAGAAACATTTTCGTCATTTTTCCAAATGAAAATAAATACGTCAGCACGTATAAGCAGAATAAGATCTTGATTTTATTTGGTGAGCTCGACTTAGTTTGTTCATGAAATCATATGGGCGAATGACAATAACTAAATATTATCGCATTTTTGGTACGAAGAATCAACACTTTAATACAACGCCGAGTTCAACGACAATTTCCCCAAATGAAAGGCCGAATTTCCAATTTCTACTGGACTATATGTATGGTATTCCATGAATTTGATGGATAATATTCAAGGTACTGTGGTTTTAAGGATTTGTTTATAATTCAGTTAATTAAGAATCTCACAGTTAAGAACTTTTTCTTTAGGGAGAGCTCTCTTCGTTATTTAAAAATCTTTAAATTTTAATTTAATTACAAATCATTTATATTGATACTGTCGAATTGATTTAATTTGTCTAATCTCATTTAGATATTTGTTTATAAATTTTGTCCAGAAAAAGACCAGTCAATACAAATTTTAATATTTGAATTAATGTGTTTAACAATTTTTGTGGTCGATCCAATAAACTTTTTGGTTATTTCCGTTATCTAATGAAAAGTTCTAGATGAATTTTTATTGATTTATTCTGATGAATTTAGATTGGAATTGTAATAAAGGTATGAGGTGTGTTTTATTTCTTATATATATGCAAAGTTATGTCTTTACCATTTTTCTTATTAAATAAATGTTATCAATTCAAAACTAAGGATCCAAAAAACGGAACCATATTAGTTATGAATGCTTAGTTCCATTTTTTTCAACCATTTTAAGTAAACAAAATTTTTGATTCAACTAAATATTTTATTGATTTTCTGGTTAATGAATTTAATAAAAATTCTAATGCTTATTCAACTAATATCTTTGATTGGGTATTCATATACCTTAAGCTTCATAACCAGTTGGCGCCCTTTTAAGTTTTTATTTGTGTTTGAACCTTTATCTATTCCTTTTCACAATTTATACAGCTGTGGAACCAATACCTACGACTTGACTAATTAATTTGTAAGAGAGAGTTTAAATCTCAAGCTGTGGCAGACATTTGAGTTTTTAGTTACAGTAAGTATAGAGCATTTTTATAGTTTTGTTTGTGAGTATTTTAGAGTGTTTCACTGGCTTCAACGCGGGGCCTTGTTTCATTTGTGAGGATTTTAGCTTCGTTTCAGGTCCTTCCGCATCGTCCTATTCGTATCGTAACAGACACATTTAATTTCAGACTTCCAAGGTTACCAGGCACTTACCATTGGCGTCAAAGTTTCGAGATGTTCCATATCAGATTCAAAAGACAGTTCCTCCACTTGTAGTCCTTCCGCATCGTCCTATTCGTGTCGTAACAAACACATTTAGTTTCAGATTTACAAGGTTACCATTAAACATGCACTTACCACTGGCGTCAAAGAATCCAGATGTTCCATAACAGATTTAAAAGACAATTCCTCCACCTGTGGTTTTTTCGCATCGTCCTGTTCGTATCGTAACAAACACATTTAGTTTCAGACGTACAAGGTTACAATTAAACATGCAGTTACCATTGGCGTCAAAGAATCGAGATGTTCCATATCAGATTCAAAAGACAGTTCCTCTACCTGTGGTCCTTCCGCATCGTCCTATTCGTATCGTAACAAACACATTTAGTTTCAGACGTACAAAGTTACCATTAAACATGCACTTACCATTGGCGGCAAAGAATCGAGATGTTCCATATCAGATTCAAAAGACAGTTCCTCCACCTGTGGTCCTTCCGCATCTTCCTATTCGTATCGTAATAAACAAACTTAGTTTCAGACGTACAAGGTTACCATTAAAAATGCACTTACCATTGGCGTCAAAGACTCCAGATGTTCCATATCAGATTCAAAAGACAATTCCTCCACCTGTGGTTCTTTTGCATCGTCCTATTCGTATCGTAACAGACACATTTAGTTTCAGACTTCCAAGGTTACCATTAAACAGACACTTACCATTGGCGTCAAAGTTTCGAGATGTTCCATATTAGATTCAAAAGACAGTTCCTCCATCTGTAGTCCTGTAATGATATTCATGATAAAATCAGTCATTACATCCATATTACCTCAAGAAGGGATTGCATGCTAAGTGATTGCCATGAGAACAGTAATCAACAACAAAAATATAAATAAATATCTCATAGAAGTAAACATGTCTTTTATTGTCTTCTACAAGAGATAACATATAAGTAGTGTACAAGACCACATTCTAGGGCGGTGTCTCTGTAGAAATGACACAAAACTTGTATATTGCATAATATACAATATTCAACATCAACATCAATATTCCTTTTTAGAGATAGTTCGAGATTGTCGTGATGAAGCAGCATTTTTTTCTTACTCAAATGCGGAGGTTTTTCCTTAAACCTCCGGTTTCGTCTGTCTAGCTTGTTCAATAACGCTGCGTAATACCCTCCAGTTATCGTTTTCCTTTTTCAAGATAGTCGATAAAGATGATTCCATTAGCATCCCAGAAACAGTAGCCATAACCTTATCTGCCGATGGAACCGTCTTTGCCTTCTTTGGTGCACTTCCTCCAGCTTCTACCCATTGTTTTGAGTGAACTTTGCTTTCCTGTGTGTAGTAACGGATCCATGTTTCGTCTACAGTGATGTATCGATGCAAAAATTCCTTCTTATTATGCTTAAACTTTTCCAAACACTCCACTGACATCTTCGCACGAACCCGTTTTTGTTCCGGTAACAGCAAACGCGGCACCCATCTGGCTAATAGCTTTTTCATATACAAATGTTCATGTAAAATGTTGCCAACACGTTCAGTTATGTTTACTATATCAATCATATCTTGCACTTTATTAATCATTTTTTCAGTTGTGACGTCAATTGTATGACCCGAGCGCTCGACGTCACATGTGCTCGTACGACCACAACGAAATTCATTAAAGCACTTCTGAATCATTCCATAGGATGGCGAGGAGTCTCCATAATATTTACAGGTTTCTTTACCATTAATCACTATACCAAACCTCACGATAAAATCTAATCCTATTATAAAATCTAAATTAAACTCATTTACAATTAAAAATGCATCATGTATAACTTTTTCATCTGACTTCATCTTTATCAAAACCATGATATCCATAATCGTATTTTTTTCATTGCTGTTATTAAATTTGTTTTCTTAATCCGATGTAATATCCTTAAAAATCTCCCAATTCTTTTTTATAATTTCTTCTTTCGCCAGCGACAACTCTAACAACTAGTCTATTAAAGCGAAATACTTATGTTTTCCTAAATCTAAATTTATAAATGGTAAACTACCTTGTTCTACCATGTGTGACCTACATTCTTAATTTTCTTGTTTGGGTTAATGATAATGAACGTATTGTGCAATATTCTGTAAGGTCAGATGCATTCTATTACCACGTCCATGTTCGATCTGACAATGAATCTGCACGATCTCATTTCTAAAGCATTGCTTTCTACCAAATATAGGGGAACCCCCGAATTGTTTTACTACAAGCAGCATTGAAGTGTTTATTATTTATTAAAACCCAACTATTACTGTATTTAAGATTTTCTATTTTTAACGAAAAACTAACTAACCATTCACACCCTGCAAAGTCTCATATTACCCTTGTAAGAGGACAAAACTCGACCAGCATCATTCATCCCTTAAATATACACAAAAACAACCCAATAGTAAATATCTAATTACACTTAACACATATGAAGTATTATTTTAAAAATTAATTAAATTTCTCCGACATTGATTGTTACGTAAATTCAATTGTTCCTACCTTATTCTAACCATTTTTTCGTAACTCTTACAGTTTCCAAGATGTACAAGTTTTTACCTATATTATTATCAAAATTTCGATATGTACAGGCATTATTTAAAAAATATTAGTATACAAAAACTGGATAAAAAATAATTCACAAAGGCAACAATAAAACGTTGGTATTGTAATCTAAGATAAATATTATGTAATTTAGGTTTTTTATGCAACAATGTTTTTGAGATAAATCTTTTTGTGATCTATCCGCCCTTGTTCATGTTTCGCCCCATAAAGCGGCGTGCATATTAATGAATCATCCTGTATAATTTTTCCCTATTTCTTTTATAACCCATCTACCTTCCTGATGTTAGATTAGTTATGATCCCCGATGGTTGGGAACTTTCCCAACATTGTTGCATGAATAGTTATCTGAATTCTTCATAATTTTGATATTTTTGTCTAATAATGCTATGCCATTTTTCAGCATTTCCTAATAAAGATGTATTGATAATCTGAACCTTTATATTTTCTGATCCTTCATTTTTCATAATCTCATTTAACTTATTTAAAAATACCATAAGGTTGCTCGAAGCTCTTTCTCTCAAAATTCGGTATATTTTCTATATTATGCCTATAATTGAAATTCGCCCCACATGAACCTCCTGTATTTTGTTCTAAATTCTTGATGTTACCATTTGCACTTGATTAATGTTTATTGCTATCGTTTCCAAGTTTTCATTTACTTCTTTCTCCAGATGCTGTATTTTGTCATTGACTTCTGTTAGCTCCTCCTTAATTTTATGTTCTTTGTGTTGTAATTTTAATACCTCCATGGTATTTTTCGATTCTTTTTTCCTTTCTTGTCATTTTCTGCTACTGCTTTTGTTATATTTTCAATCTTCTGTTCCGTCTGTTTGGTGACTACACGTATCTGTTCTTGTCTATTTATTCACTTCCTCCTTTTTCTTGCATCAACTGGTTATTTTCTTCTTTAAAATTTTTTAACGTTTGTTCAAATTGCTCTTCTAACTTCTTTATTGTTTCTGAAGTTCTTTTAATTTCTTCTGCTGACTCTACAATAATTTCTCCATTTCTTCTGAGAATTTTTCTGTCTTCCGAAGACTTTTCTAGTTTATCTGATACCTCTCCAAATTTTCTTTTTATGTAATCAAATAATTTAGTGAGTTGATCGTTCTCCGTTGACTTCTCTTGTTGTTGTTGAAATAGGGCAAAAGACATTTGCCCTTTTTAGGAAATTCACCACCCCTGCACGGTACGATTTTTGCACGACCAATCGATTTTGCATTCTTAAAAGGTAGGTAATGATTTAAAGTGAGTCTTTTATATTTTAGCAATAAAGTGCAGATGAAAATCGTTTCTAGAACGCTTTTGTAGGCTAGGAAACTCTACGAAGAAAACTTCTCGTTGCGGGAACCTACCATAAGATGCTCCCTGGACCGCTAGGCTCTGCAGTGGATGGAAAATTTTCGTTCTCCATCTTGTAGAAAAATTTATTATTTTGCAATTGCTTTTTTTATAGAGTAAGCACTGGTTATGCTTGTTGAAACACAAAGTTTTATTATTTTTTTGTATTTATTATTTTATCATTGATTATAGCAATTCTTTTGTTTATTTATTTATTTTTTATTGATCTCTTTAAACTATTTTAAACAACTTTTATTAACAACCCCAAATCTCTTCCCGAAATACACAATTATAACTTTTCAAAATAGAATGTACGCCTGCCTTTCTTTTAAATTTCACAATGGTAAACTTTAATAACAAACAATAATACATGAGTGGAAGTCCTGGAAATATAACATACTTAAATTGGTTAAATTATACTGAATTCGTAAATCACTTCCTTGTTGTGTTTTGAGCGTTTCCACATCGGTATAGTTGGAATGCATATAATAAACCCAGGAACCTTCGATGGGACCATTGGCATGAGCTGGTTCAGCCCATCGTAGATGAATACTATTCCCTGTTATACCCAGAACTGAGATTTAAGCGATTACTCGGAACTAAAGTGTCCTTAACTGTTGTCGAATATAAGCTTCTGTTGTTGTAAGATACAGTTAACTTCTTACAAGCGCACGCACCACTGCTAACACACAAACACCAACATGATCCATTATCACATAATAGGTATGTACACAAAGCTTTGGATCAGATAATCAACACCCAACTACAACTCTTTTAATTTTTCCATCCATCTCTAGCATTTTGCGTCAAATTTTTTTACGCAGGTCGTACAAAGTTAACTATTATAATTGTGAATGCTCTAATTGTTCGCAGACTCTCCCGATATGCATCCTTATAACGCAAAATCCACTACAATATAAACTGAATATACTCTTGATATACCGTAATTATGGTGAATTTACATAGCATCCTGCATAAAACTTGCAATAGATGAAATTGAGTTCTGAAATTTATCGTTTACAAATTTTTATAAATTTTGGTAGTAGTCTTTCCAAAACTCCAGAAAATAGGATTATGGTCCTGGCTACGCTCTCGCTACACTTCCAAAATATTCTTTGTTATTCTATTTCTGACTATCCAATAAACAAATTTCCAAACTTTATTTTATTAACAAATCGTATTATTATTAGTTACATTATCGGACTTACACACACATTAAGGAAAAGAAACTAAAAATAATAAAACTATATAAAACTATATGTAAAATTACAACATTACATGATAAGTGAGATCGCAGATTACAAAATGTTATATATACAGTTTAGAATATTACTTATGATGAATATTTCGCATGTTTCAAGCCTTGAAATGAAAATTAACTCTGGTTTATATTAATTTGAATGGAAATCCAATGCCTTTTGTAACATCTTTGTAAAGTGAGCTTGTTCATTCTACAGCGTTAAAAGTGTTACACTGTTATCTGTCTTTAACAAACTTAAAGCTTGCTTTAAATAAAGGCATTTAATTTTTTGATCTAAGAATTGACTATCACCGTGTATATTAGTTCAATTAAGCTTGATCCAAAACATTTGAAACATGCACTATTTTACATTCCTATGTTTCAGTATAACTCGGAATGTCTTATTTTCTAAAATGTTCCCATAATCTTTGGCCTGGTTATTAAGTTCTTCTGTTTGAACGATTACAAAATTCTCTAACAGATAGAACATGAAAATCTTTAGTTGAATTATTACAAAACTAGGACCTGCAAAAAAATTAGAAATTAGACCATTCAGATTTTCTATTGCTAAAACAATTACCATTACCTATACAATCATCTGGAAGTACACCAAATGGTATGTATGAATATGGTTTTACCATTGATTTATTTTCACCACAAAATCTACTCGGATCAAATTCTTCTGGTTGAGGAAAGATATTTCGATCGTGATGAATTTCATGAATGGGGAGTATAATTGGAAGATCAGATTCAAAGACGACTGCTTTCTCCCAAACCTTTTTGGCCTGTATTATCAATGACCTATTCAGCCTTGTTTCATCAATAGCAGCAAAAGGCCTTTTTCGCAAATGTTCTGTAAAATAAAAACCGTTAAATGGTTAAAAAGGAAAAAAGTACCAAGTGGCCGAATAAACATTATTGTATGGAACACAGCTTGAATAACATGGCATCTCAACTGTGACCATTATCGTAAGGAGGAGGTATTTTTAAATGGTTAACCTTTAAGTTGTTTATGTACAAGTGACCAAAGAAGGCTTTTATCTATGAGCGGAAAAGCTTAGTAGCTTTTCATTGACAGTTATTTATCGGTGCAAGTGAATAAAGAGTGCTTTTATCTATGAGAGGAATTCCTATTCCCTGAGTAGAATTCGTCGTGAGACAGGCTAGTTTCACCCTACTGGCGACTCGTCATTGCGATAATGATTCTGCGATAATTCCGAGTTCCGACATCGAACTGACAACACCCATGGACGACCGCTAGAGGCCGAACGGGCGTAGCGCGAGGTATCATGCCTTCGTCCGAGAGCCTCGTGCGACAATAGAGTTCGTGCGACGGCCGCCTAATAAAGGTGCGTTTCTTCGAGCCTTTCGACTCTGGAAACTCCTAGACGTATCGTTGCCGCTTTCATAGCGGTAGCTTCGCACCACCGACCGCTCGAGCGAGTGCGTGACCAAATGTCCGAACATGTGGTTCCTCTCGTACTGAGCAGGATTACTACCGCAATAACGGGTCATCAGTAGAATGAAACTAACCGGTCTCACGACGTTTCTGTTCTGTTTAGTTTTACCAAACTTATTGTGAATGCTACAACGGTTAACATCTGTGTAATCAAGTTTTGTAATAGTAATAGGTTTATTTGGGTCATGTGAACTGGTCATGTGTCTCTGGCCAAGTACAAATATGTTTTGAAACATTTCTTGCATACAGGACATTCGAGATAATAGGGTGCCCTCTTTGGCCGCCATTCAACTCAGTCGGGCCAGAACTGACACGGACAAGGTCAATCGGATTTTCTAATTAAATGGGTTAACGAGATTCTCACTGTCCCTACTTACTTAGGGGCGTTGACGTGAGAGGCTATATATTTTCGTATCAAAGCCCCTTAAGCGTCTCTAGACGATTTCTGAGAGTTTCAGTCGTCGGATTACCAGAAATCGGCTAGAGACCTACGCTTAAGGGGCGTTGATGCGACGATATATAACCTCCCACGTCCAAGACCACTTCACCCGAACGGGTACACATCGGGATGCTACTTCGATGGGCCCTATAAAGTAGCCTCGAAACGAAGCTATGTCAGGGGCACACCAGGTCTATAATTGGGAGATTGGGGTGGCAAATCCATTTGAAAACCAAGTTCCGCCACATCTGAGGTTGGATTCTTGGATTGGACAATTTAATATCCTAGGCTGGTGACTAGATTTTTAATAATAAGTATTATGCATTTTAGGCTGGTGATTGCATTTATGATCTTGCTAGGGAGTAAAACCGGATTTTTACTCACCAGTGAACAAACATCAAATATGATATTCAAAAACGTTCTGATAAAAAGCTTTTTTGCTTAGAGGTATTGGATAAAAAAATTTCACTCTCTAGTCCAGTCAAATTAGAAAAATAGGGGAAAGTTGAGGTAAGTTCGTGGATTTTTGCATAGGGCTTCCTTGTGGATTATAACCCCCCCCCCTAAAAGTCAACACCTGTAGGTGGTGAGCTCGGAACAGATAATGAGGGTAAATCACGCCCCCTAATGGTTTTTGTCATTTTTCTCAGAAACTATTAGATTTATCAAGATGAAGGAGATAATAGAGAGGTAAAATAAATCTTATTTAAATCCTTACCAAAAATGTCCAAATTCTTTTTGTATGTTATCGAAGAAAGAAGACATGTCATACATGGGTCAGCAATTTGCACCAGTAAATTTGCTCAAGAAACTTTCGTGCGTAACTTTTTGTGGTTTATTATTCAAGAAAAAAATGTACTCGATACAAAGGTCTTATAAATAAAGGAAATTAGGATTTCAAAAAAAGCGAAACACCTGTACGTAATGAGTCGAATAAAAAAATTGGCTAGTACAGTCTACCCTCCTAAGAATGAACTTGCCAATACGAATTTTCCAGCCGACTGGCACCAAGAATATGAACAATATCGCCTGCTGGATTTTGCCGGAGAGATGCTAAGGTAAAAGATGACCGGACCACGATCGCGTCCGACTCAATCTTTCTTAGCTACTTCATGA
Source organism: Agrypnus murinus (assembly GCA_929113105.1). NCBI lineage: Eukaryota > Metazoa > Arthropoda > Insecta > Coleoptera > Elateridae > Agrypnus > Agrypnus murinus. The sequence goes on from OV816025.1 coordinate 206,884,603, forward strand.
CGAATATGAGACAACAAAAAGTTACGTCCGAAAGTTCCTTTAGAGCAAATTTACTGGCGGAAATTGTTGAACCAACGAATGACATATCTTCTTTCTTCGATAACATAAAAAGAAGGCGAGGTACGAAAAAGCATTTGGGCATTTTTGGTAGGGATTTAAATAAGCTTTATTCTACCTAACCTCCTTCACCACGATACACCTAATAGTTTCCGAGAAAAACGACAAAACCGTCAGGGGGCGTGGTTTACCCTCATCTTTTCGAGCTCATCACAGGTGTTGACTTTTAGGGGGTTATTTAACAATCCACAACGAAGCCCAATGCAAAAATCCAGGGACTTACCTCAACTTTCCGCTATTCATGAAAACTTGTTCAAATTGACTTGACTACTAATATTTTTAAAGTTAAAATTGAGCGAAGCTACCAAATGCATGGGTTTTGATAGCTTGCTGTGAATATTTGTTTAGTCTATAACGTATGTATTGTTTAAGGTTTACCTAAAATAACTGAATCTAAATATGGCATCTCATCGAAAACATCATATAACGTAATTTGATTGTCATGCTTTTCTTTAATCTTATTGATTTCTCTTACGACTTCATTTTGAACATTGTTATTCTTAACTAGTTCTTGTATTAAATAACATATTGACACTGAAATTGACTGATATTTGGCAAATAAGTTCAGTAAGTCTTGCGCGGTGATATCGTCATTGCTCGTATGGTGCATTGTAACTTGCTTATTCTTCACAAAATCTTTCTTTATTTCTTCGAAAAACTGCTTCAATTCTTCTGTAAATAACGACCCAGTCTTTTTCTTCTCACGCAACAGATTTTGATAAAAACTAACATCTATTGGGTCAGCATCTTTAGACTGCAAAAACTGTAATATAAAGATTTATTTAGATTTAACTAGTGTATATGGCAGTGTTAGTCTTAACAACAACCACAGGTAAATAGGTGGCTATAAAATTACAAAATAAAATACTGTAAGTTATCTTAAGCCTTACAAAGAACCTTGTTGTTATTCTACTTCTAGAAATCGGTTTACGCTTAAGGTTTTTTCTAGTTTCCATGTAAAATTTATTGTCGGGATCTTTGAATGAATTTAGCCTCTTGTCAAATACCATGGAAGCCAAAATATCGCTTGTAATCTTCATGGTTACTTCTTTCATATCTACTTCGAATATGTCTTGATCTAAATAGTGCGTAACAAATTGCTTCATGACCTCTTTTGCTGTGACGAATATATCTTCTGTTTTATCATTGATTGTAGTAGCAACTGGAAACATAAAATAAATAAATACTTCCGTAGTTTTTAGGTTATAATGGAATGTAGTGTTTAGAAGTTGTAAAGATTTCCTTATATTTTGGGCCCTATATTTCCTTATGATGTAAAATAAATAAATATTAAGGAAACCCCGTTAAAACATGACGATCAAAAGTAATAAACGCAAAGTAAATAAATGCAACCAAACAAAAACAGTTGAAGGTGTTATTTAACAAGCACCCCCGACTTACCCATCCACCCCCCGTCTAATGCCCTCTCCCGACTTATCCCAGTCCAAATAATTAATTTTTGTCTAGATGTTGTTAGTAACATTAATAATTAATTTTTGTCTCGATGTTATAATAATATTTGATAGATTGGGTTTTTCTACATTGAATTGGTTTAGATTTCTTTATTAAGAATTCTTTAAAATGCATAATGCCTACAAAAAATTGTATTCACAATTGTTGGAGTAATGATTAATAAATATATGATTCTTATATCTCGGTACTTATGTGTCTAACAAACGATAAAATTAAAAACTACTATCGGACATCTTTAATCATTTAGAACATAATTCTTATTTAGACTGATTTCACTGGGTAAAACAAATTTCAGTAGAACGCGATTATACGTACTCCCATCAACCGTGCACTCTATTAAGCGTTGAGGTAGAGGAATGATGTTTAGTTCGGAAACGTAAGTGAGAAGTCGATATCGAGCGTATTGAAATGTATCCATTGCAAATAATGATAGATAAAATGCTTGACATTTTAAACATGTTATTCAGCAGACAGCACTTTTCATTACTCTTAATCTGTTACTTTTATTTTATACTCGCTGTTTAAGTTTGATCCCGCTAAAAGTGTCTTCATGCAAGGATTACTGTGTTGTAAAGAAAATACCACGCTTACCACCTTCCTAGATTTTACTGCTACACAACAATTTGCAAACACGTAGTGTAATAGAAAGCGAAGTAAACTTTTTTAACTAGAATGCTTTAATTACGGTTAATTATATCGCGAATTTAATATATTTCAGTGATTCAAAGCTCCTCTTCCAGTGAGTACTTGAAAGATTTCAAGGACAGGTTTCTTGGATAAAAACAAAAAAAAGCTCGTAGGAAGATGTGCCCGGAAACGCTTTGTTTCCAAGAACAGGGCGTGATGTTTATTAAATGGCTTTTAATTATTTCAAAAGTTCTTGATCCGATTTCATTGAAAATTGGCAGGTTTATTTCTAATAAACGGACTCATTTTTTGTGTTATTACATTTCACTTATTATTTATTCCAGGGGCATATCAGGAGGCATTTCATTAAATATTTTAATGAGAAAGAATAAGGTACGCCACTGCTTTTTCGATAAGGCAATTAAAAATACAACTTTTTTGTCGCTTGGAGTTTTGTCGTATCTCGCTTCGTTTTCGAAAAAAAAATTATAACCGAAAACAAAAATTTTTAATTGCTTTATCAAAAAAATAACAGACTTAAATAAAGCAGTGGCGTACCCAATTTTTTTCTCATTAATATACTCAATGAAATGCCTGATACCACTAGAATAAATAAGTAAAATGTAAAAAATGGCTCCTATTCAAACTAAAGTTATCACATTATTATATTATTTATGAAACAAATAACACACGTTTTTGGGTACACTTGGACCTTAAATATCAAGATTAACGCAGACAATCTATTTGAATTTTCCATATACAGAAAACCAACACAAACAGACATAACAATACCAAATGAATCTTGTCACCATAATACACATAAAATAGCAGCCTACAGATCATTAGTACACAGAGCTTTAACTATTCCACTAACAAAATCAGATTTTAGCAAAGAGATATCAACCATTAAACAACTAGCACATGCAAATCATTATAATCCGAACATGATTGACAATTTAATTAAACAAAAAGATTATAGGTTAGCTATCAAAAGAATATATCCCATTGACAATCAAACAGAAGACACAAATTACATATCTATACCATATTTTGGTAAAATATCAGAAAAAATTGCACATATACTAAGAAAAACCAACAATTATAAAATAACATTTAAAACCAACACTAACACTTTTTCATTTTTATTTAATGCTAAAGACAGAACACATGATATCATGAAATCGGGCATTTACCGTTTAAATTGTTCTTTTTGTAGTTCGGTATATATTGGACAAACACTTCGAAATTTTGACATAAGATATAAAGAACACGTACGTCATTACAAAAATAAACATCCTGAAAAATCGAATTACGCCAAACACCTTTTAGAACAAAATCACACAATGACTCCTCAAAATAATATTAAATTCCTACATTTCTGTAATAACAAACGCAAATTAGACATTTTAGAAGCCTTTGAGATATACAAACACAAACTCAGGGTACCTTTAATGAATGAACAACTTGAGCTCAGTAATTCTCCGTTACTGGAAGTATTAGATATTTAATTCTGATTATTATTATTATTTTATCTAGTTATATATTTTGTATCTACCTTAGCGACGTGTTTGTTTATAATTATATTACCTTTGATAATGACAGCATAGCTGTCGAAACAATATTGTCAGGTTGTATTTTAATAAAACTGTGAAACTTTTAATAATCTTTATTTATTTTATGATTATGGAGTTCCACAAAATAAGGCTGGAAACAATAAACAAAATTTAAACGTAATTTCCGCTTTTTAATTTCATCAAACCTGTCTTCCACCTTTAATTTTAGGAAAGTTTTACATGCATAGATTGCATGATCTTTTGCATTACAAAAATTACAATTTTGTTGTTTTGAAATGTCTGTAATTAGAAATGCTTTTGTGTTGAATGATTGTTTCGATTTAAATTTATTATTTTGATTGTCTAAAGATTCTAACATTTCGCATTTGCCTTTTAAAAATGATTTTAGATCTTCGATTGTAGGAAGATCTTCTTTTATTCTACTGACTTCCCAGTCCTTCTTTGCTTGATGATCTAATTTTGGTGAAACTAAGTAAATGATAAGCATATCCCATTGATTTATGTTTTGACCTAACGATTCCAACGATAATAATTGTTTTGTGAGTTCGTCTGAGAGCTTGCATAGCTCTTCTGCTGTCTCATTTTTTACACAAGGTAAATTGAAAAGATTTAATGTGATTAGTAACAAGCAATCTTTTATTATTATACCTTTCACATAATAATGTCCATGCTACTTCGTAATTTGAATCACTAATTTCTATTGTACGAATTATTTGAGCTGCTTGATCTTCTAAACTACATTCTAAATAATGAAGCTTTTGTGCATTTGGTATATGTGTGTTTGTATGTATCATGGATGTAAAAATATCTTTGAATTCTGTCCACCCTTCTAATTTACCATTGAATTTTTTTAATTGAATAGGCGGTAGCTTAATTGAACTTGAAGTTTTCACACCTGTTGCGGAACTGTTTGAATTACGTACAGAACCACTGTCACTGTTTTCAGTGTTTAAATTACTAGACGATTCAAACACTGCTATAATATGCTGTGCAAATGACGTTACTTTGAAATAATTAACTTCATTAAATTCAAAAAACACATTTTCTAATTTTTGTAACCTGTTTTTCATTTCAATTATTTCTACTGGAGAATAATTGTGATTTTGTTCAAACGAGTTATTGTGATTTTTAAATGAGGTTAGAGAATTTTTTTGTAGCACGTTTTCTAACTAAATTTTCCATTGTTTTTAAGTGTGTTAAACAAAATAAGGAATAGATATGAAACGAAAGGAAATGTATTTTATTCACAATCATATTGCAATATGCACATTTCATATGTTGTAAAAACCTTGGAAAGTAAGCTATTGCTATAGCAACACCAAAGTGGTTAACAATTTCCTTTACATGTCTGTAAAACTGACATGTAAAGTTATGGCCAACTTGTTTTTCTGAATAATTTAAAACAGGACGTTTTATCCGATTTAAATTTGAGTTTTTATAAATATATTTAACGATAACAACATATTTTTTATTTAATATTAGTTTTATGTTTATTTTTCCGTATTTTATATTTAATAATTACAATGGAATTAATTTCCAATTTTAAAATACTGAGCGCATACATTGCCATCTAGCGGCGAAGAATGAAACCTTACTTAAAATTTGTTTTGGTCGATAGATGGCTTTGATTGAAATTATGACAGTTTATAAAAAAATTATTTTAAAATTTAAAATTACTTTCTATTTTGATTATCTTAAGTCTAATTATTGTGAATAAAATAGTATACATGTTTCGTTGGTAAAGTTTCCAAGCCTCGCGATAATTGTTTGACCTCGACGTACCGTCTCGGTCAAACAATTATCGCTTGGCTTGTAAAGATATCCTTTACCAACTCAACATGTAATATACTATTATTCGCAATCGTATTGGTAATGAGTCCATTCCTGACCATTTAGAGGTCCGAAAATGCATCATTGTTTGTAACTTTGACATTCTCATGGTCCGAAACGACCTATTTTCGCACCTCTACGTGTCTTTAAATTCAGCTACTAGGTGGCGCGCAGAAAATTACATCGCCAAATGCTGTGTATAAATGGCTGTATAAATCATGTTTGGTAATGTTGCGGACCTTGGCTGCTAAAGAACGAGTACCCAGGTATTATTATTAATTTATAAATACTCCTATTCAATAAAATCCTCGAAATATTATGCGATCGAATTTGATGATGTAAGTGGCGACATACGTTATGCCAATCCCAACCGATGACATTTTGCATCTGTCAAGAATTTTAGATAATTCGGTATTTAAAGGACGATTGCGAATAAAATAGTATACAAACCTCGGCAAAAGTACCATTCCTGGGTCTCGAGAACTAGTTCACCTCGAGGCTATCGCCTCTCGGTAAACTATATTGTTCTCTCGACAGGAATGGAGTACTTTCGGCCTCGGTATGTAATGTACTATTACTGACCTTATTGTATTTATTGCGAATTATTGTAATGAATGCAACATGTGGTTTGCCAATCGCCCAATGCGTTTTGATACCTGCTTGGTGTATCTAGTTTGCGAAGGTTGTCGTGTTGCTGCGTTGACTGCTTGGCTTGGTCTCCTGCACACGGCTGCAATGCAATTTATTTCTTGTTATTTGTTTTCTTCTAATTGTTCACATCGGTTCGAAGGACCAAATTATGTTGAATGCATATGTCACTGGTAGAATGTTGTTAATAAAACACTTTATTTGCTTTTTAATTGTAATTTATTCTGAACTAGTTGTTTTATACGACTGCTGCCATTTCGCCATCTTCTTCATGTAAGTTATTTTTATGTCACTACTAAAAACCCCAACACACTTGTTGGCATTAAACATGCCGATACATACAAGTACGACATTAATGTATGCTATTTTTTTGTTGAGGAATGCATTAAATGCCCTTTTGACTCACGGCTCATTTCTTTTGGTACATGTTCAGCCTTTTTTTTACCCGGGGTGTCATGTAATGATATTCATTCATAAAATCAGTCATTACATACATATTACCTCAAGAAGGCATTGAATGCTAAGTGATTGCCATAGCAACAAGAATAAACAAGAAGTATAAATAAATATCTCATAGAAGTTACATGTGTATTATTATCTTCTAGAAGAGATAACTTATAAGTAGTGTACAAGACCCACATAAAAAACTCTGTATTAGTAGAGTACTGCCTTACAAGTATAAGTACTGTAATATTTATGTTTGCATTCCCTAATTGTTCAGTATATCTTTACGGTACTTTTGTATTACCTGTAAAAGAGGAGGGATGCCGTGTTCACTTTTCTACTTCGACCCACGTTAGCTCAACCGCCATCTTTTGCGAGTTTTGTTCTATTTTGATGCCAATTCATGATATTCACTGGCTTCTTTCGAACAGTAATCGAGTGGCTTAGCATTTTCTCTCTTTATCTTTGTAGTGTTCCCCATGATTAAAATCAAGATTTAGTTTTAGATAAAAAAAGACTGAGGAATTGACATTTGTGACATTAAATAAACCAAACAAACGACGTCTATGAGCTATACTGTGATCAAAGTGACTATAAATGAGTCATCACAAACACGTGGGCGAAATTTTAAAATGCATCTACAATCGCCCGAAGGTCACACTGTAATCTAAATGATAAAATAAACAATAAATGAGCTAGAAAGATTCATTATCGGAACAAACCCCTTTTTAATTAAAAGTAAATGTGAACGAAGCAATGAAAATGTGTTGGTTCTAGCGTACGTCACTGAATTCTTAGCAACGTGAAATCTGTACTCTTATCTTATCTCACATCGGTTCGTATTTCTTTATTCCGGTGCGATTACGAAAATGACTCATTTCATGTATTTTTGGCTAGAGTATAACATAAAATAAAACCTTCTCGAGTAAATTCCTGCAAATGTTCCGGTTGTTAAAATCTTTGTTCTCAATTATCACAAATGTAAATATTCTACACATCACATCATAAATATGTCTACACATCAAAGACTAGACGAATATTAGCCTTGGTCATAGATTAGGGAGGACTTGGTGTGCATATGCATGCGTCTCTCCCTAACAGGTCAAACACATCGTGTGGAGTAACGTGCAAATGTTCACATTGGACAAACGTTGACCCAAATATATGCTCTTAACAGATGCCAACGTTGGCCATATCGTCTATAGCGGCCTTTAATGAATTTGAATTCCTTTTTAATTTTGTTTACATTCTTACACAATAAAAATATAAAAGTCACGCACTTGAGACAAAAATAACTATTCCGACAACTTAACTTGAACACCTTGAATATTATTATTAATATTCAAGGTGTTTGGGTTGTTGTTATTAATCTTGCTAATAGTCGTTATTAATGTTGCTTTTATAGTCGTCAAAGATGTATTATTTGCTGCACATCTTGCTTATTCCGTTGCTAAATCAGGTTAATGCAGGTAAAAACAATTTATTTTTTTATCTAATGCACATTAACGCACATTCTTTTTAACAGAGCAATGTACAACCCCAAATGGCGAAAAGGCTGAATGTACTTCTTTATATGGATGTCCCGTTCTCCTGAAAGCACTAGCGACTAATCAAGAGACGGCTTCACAATTTGTTCGCAATTCAACTTGTGGCGGTGATGCAGTTAACCCCATGGTATGCTGTGGATCTATGACAACCTTTAGCAATAATACCATAAAACAAGATAAGCAACAATCAACGACCAAGAAGCAAGCGAAACCACTTTTACCTAATAGAAGCATTTGTGGATTTCAACATTCAGACGATTACTTCCGCACAGGTAATGAAACTGTTTTATCGGAATTTCCATGGTTAGCACAGATTCATGTTTATCTTAATATCATCGACAGGCGTTTCGGGGATATAGATTATTGTTCTGGTGGTCTTATTAATACAAGATATATACTAGCGGCTGCGTCATGTATTTTTAGTGATAGTTTTACTGTGTAAGTAGTGCGTAGATGTAGTATATTAAATTAAGTGAATCAAACAATAATTAAAAGTGTCCAATTTTAAGCTCGAGGGTTACTCTTGGAGATTTTGATCTTTTGAACCAGACTGATTGTCAATATGATGGACGTTATAATGAATGCGCTGATGGTGTTCAGGAAGCTGGCGTGGAAGAAGTTATAATTCATCCATTGTACCGAAAAAACTTTGATGTATACGATATAGGTTTGTTAAGATTAAACAAATCTATCAAATATTCAGGTAAGGTAATATTAATTAAAATACATTTTGGTTCAGTCTGTTACGAACGTTGAAAATAGGTAAATTGATAAGTCCTTCCAGAGTTATTGGATTAATTTTTCCATCATAAGATGTGAACAGAAATAATCTTACAACTAATGAAATATTTAGAGTATATTTAAATTATTCTTCTGGTTCTACTCTCTGCATGTGCACTACACTGTACAGTGTACAGTTTACTTTAGTAATAATTCCGGTCTGATTCTATGTCCTGATGAGTCATAGCAACACATTCTACAATTTTGAACGAAATATGATCATGATTCTACAATATTGTAAACAATACAAATATAAAAATTGTATACGAAAAGAAAATAAAATTATTTGAAATTAAATTAAAACAATTATGGTAACGTCAACAGTAAAGAAAATATGCATAATCAACCAAAATTCCACCTGTATATGGGAAGGGTACAGATTCTACCCTATAATAAAGCGGTTAAAGAGGTTAAATCACATATTAGGTCTATATTGCGTGTATTCCAACCCTGTAAGATAGGAGTGAAATAATGTACTAGTTAAAAGCGGTTGGAGAAAAAATAGTATGTTTAATTCATACAAAAAATGCATGTTTTTTTGGGACGAATAAGAAAGTTGCTGCACGGCCCGTTAGCGGATTAAACAAATAACTATGTCTATTTAGAATAAACAGACACCGTAAAAAAAAACCTTATGATACATATATTTTAAGCTCTTAGCAGTAGTTTTAAAAACGTAACTGTACCTTACTTACTACTAATAACCTCAACACTAGTGACAGTTCTAAATTTTTAAATATATGTTAAACGAAAGGTTCTAAATTAAAATAAATCTGTTAGCGGACGCCACAGTCCAGACCCTTTGATTTGGCCATAATATTTACATTTAATAGTAATTGGTCATGTCCTGAGAAAGCTGTTTTTTCTATTGTTTTAGAACACTTAGAACACTGTTTCCACTTCAATTTATAAACATCCCTGGACTAAACCGATGCGAAGGTACAGTAATAGGTACATCTTTTCTAACTCCAGTATCTCGTTAATACGTGGCAAAGAATACTTTGTTTAACTTCCGATAATTTATTACTAACCTCCATTTCTTTTTTCTGCTCCCATCTAGTTTCTTCGGAACGAATCTATACAGGGAAGTTGTACGGCGAGATACTTCGTCTGATCACTGTCGTCTAAAAGTTTCTGTATCTGGGTTTGAATTTCCTCTGTTAGGTGGTAGTGGTATGGGTTTTTGCATGATTTGGAGAATACCGATTCATGTTTGTTGTCTTAATAGTGTGTCTTACGGCGTTAGTAAAGGGCAAATTACTATTTTCATTAAAAGATATGTCTAGAAATTTTCGGCAGGGTAGTTTTATTCCAATTCATCGTTACAGCTCCAGCGTGTGTAAACGATTGAAAACCGATTAAACACTTAATGTCGACTTCGACGAACATATATACACCTTTATCTCTTTGAGAGAGACTGATGCTTTAGCAAACATTGATCTAATCAAAAAACTTATTTCTTGCAACGTTCTTAACTGTACCATCCATAAGCTTATTAATTTTTAAATTTTTTGATAATAATTACTCCTATACATCCATTCTCATCGACACATTTATTTTGCGCCATGCAGCATATGAATACCAAAAATAACTCTTATTAAGTTATGTCTTCATTTTCTACGCTTTTATAAATTTTTTTGCTTAAAAAAGAAGGTAAAAATTACTTACAATTGACGCATCTAAATTCATTAACGAAAAAACTAAAATTTCTTTTAATTTCAGACTACATAAGACCCATATGCTTGCGAGACGTATCACGAATTCAAACAGGAAGCACCTTATCTACATCTGGATATAATGTGACAACATTTACAAAATATCGAATTCCACATAAAGTAATAACGGCGGAAGAATGCAAGAAAACTTTCCATTGGTCCGCAGAAGAGGCAGAAGCCAGAGATATAGAAGAAAGTCAGTTTTGCATTCTTGATAAAAGAAACGAAACAGATCCTCAATGTAAGGTAGGTGGTTTTAACGGGAATCCAGTTATGTATGCTAAACGCTCTCAATGGTTTCAAGAAGGTATAGTAACAGGAATAGGTGATCGATGCGAGATTGGACCAAAGATATGTACAAACGTTACTTATTATTTAGACTGGATTAAAGAAAGTGTAAAACCATAAACTTATATTTTTTTATGTAATTGAGAGGGTCAGAAGTAAATGGGTTTAAGTGCATTTTTATTAAAATAGGAACCAATTACAGATTAATATAGTTAAATGATTTGCTGATTTGGTAGGAAAACGATTGAAGCAGGTCTCCCCTCTTTAGTGACCACATATCGTACTGGACATTGTATTTAAGAAACTACTGTAATTTACATTTAGCAATTGACTTTTAAGCCAAGTATCTCAGAATTACTAAAAATGCACATAAACCCTTTTACTTCTAAATCCCTCAATTCATGTACGTAATACCAATTTGTCTTTTTTTTTAGTCTTATTGTTTATAGTAGTGGAATTTCTAAACGGGCTAAATTTTACCTGACAGGTTTAAAAAATTATACAATAATAGATTATGTAGAAGGCACTGACGATACGTCTTGGTACTATTCTTGGTTACTATATTAACTTATAGTTATGATTTGGCACACAGTGTCTTGCGTGCAGTATTAACGACGTCATTTTTCATTACCTTTTGGTGTACAGAATTTTATTATTTGAAAAAAATGACACCCATTTTAGAAGTTCCACATTACAGTTATTTTAAGTATAACAATATCACATTGTTACATAAATGTGCATTAAATATCAGATAATTTTTGGTTAGTTTTTTAGGAAATGTAATCAAAGTTTGTAGAGCTCTACTTATATGTAATTATTATATACAAATATATAACTTTTCTTTTTTCTGACTTTTCTGATTTAGTAACTTATTAATTCAAGCTCATGAGGATCTGTTAGCAAGGAATGAAATGCATAATCAATGTATATAAGACATATATAACAATTAGTTGCTGTATGAAACAGAAAAGAATTTCGAAGGTTTTAACATTAACTTATTTAGGGATCCCATTTTAAATATAATTTAACTATTATCTAAATAGAGAACACATTTCACTTTTTAATGTGTTTGCTAAATTTCGCATTTGCGAATTGTATTTGATTGTATGTGAATATTTATTCAAATACAAAGTAAATTACTGGAGGTTGCTTCGCACATTATTCCGAATTGGACACTAACACTTAAATGGTCATGATGCACAGAATATAAAAAAAACACTTTACTTTTTAAAGATGCTGAGCCTGAACAGCTATCGTTGAACTCTGAACATTTTACATAAATGAAGTTTCCAATGAGGCAATCATTTGCACTTATTGATTTGTTGACTTTGTTATTATTTAGTTATTATTTATTTGGTTATAACTGTACGATGGCCGGAATTAATATTAAAACAATTTTGAATTCCAATTATAAAAGAATTATAAAAGTTAATTCGTTGTTATTAAAACTTAACACTTCAAATTGAAACATATTTTTTACTGAATTCTAAAATTCTCTCTAAGGCATTCCATATTAACGTGCAAATTGATCTTTCGGTCACTAACTCCCTTATTGGTTCGCCGTCACATATATGAATCTTCCAACGTTGCAATCAAGTTAATACGTTGTTATTAAAACACAACCCTATAAAAAGCCAAAGTTATTATTTACTGAATTCTAAAATTCCCACCAAAGCATTTCACATTAATAAGTATTCAACCTGCCGAGCCTAATTCTCAAGTTTTTCGAAGGTTACACCAATTATTCTCCCGCATTAAATTAACTCATATTAATAAACTGAAAATGCGCGACAGATTATTGTGTCGTTCAATTTCACAGAAGGGTTTAAACAATAACTCCAATGGTATGATGCGGAAATGGTGAAACTCTCATAACATCCAAATGGAAGGATAGACTTCCATACTGAAATTCCACTAACACACGGAACAAATTATACCAGTAAAAGTTAGATGCGTACAATCGCACAACCTGAAGACTCTCAGATTCTTTTCTGACTAAGATTAATAACTTTCAGCTCATTTATTAGGATCTTAAGAGGGACGATGCTACTTTGGAACCATCCGACCAACTACAAGTTAACATGACATCATTACCTACCAATAACGAAATTCGAAAATTTAGCGAAATAGGATCTTAACTCGTAAAAAGGTGATTAATGCAGTAAATTGGCTTCCGGTTAAAATCATAATATAGATCAAAAACAACATGCACGGTGTAATTAGCCATTGGGGCACTTGGCACCGGTGTTTTAAAAGAAAAGAATAGAACTAAGAGTTTAATCGCTTTATATGTATTTATTCTGATTAATTATTGTTTACGGGGTGCGACTAATTGTATCGCTAATTAATTACATACCTACTTGTTAAAAAATGGTTATCGTCTTATATGCGGATTGTGCTTTTATGAGAGTGAAACTAAACGTTGAACTTGAGGTAACCTGTGATATGATTAACGAGGTATAATTACCTGCGATATGATTAACGTGATTTGGTTATCAAGCAGTGGCGTGCGGTGAGAATTTAGGCTAAGGAAGCAATCACGATTTTAATTATAATATGCCTAGGTACAATAAAAAAAACGTTATAATTATTAAGCTTAAAAGTTTTTCAAAGAAGAATTTTTACACTTTATACTTATGGAATTTCTTCACTATTATTCCATATTTTAAAAAAAGTGCTACTATTTATTTATAAAGCAACTCGATTTTCCGGTATTTTTTAGCAATAAAATACCTGGTTCAGGTATTAATCTTTGTTGTTAAGTTCGAAAGTTCTGGTTTTGATCTGCCTTTCTTAAGAATTTGTAATTTCTCTCCAAAACTGTATGCAGTAAATTAATTCCTTATGTTATCTAATATTTTACAAACTGAACAACAAAATCGTCGCGATTCGGATGTATCAGAAGTACTTAGACCTTCCGCCGAAGCAGCTGAATACAGAGCAAACTAAATAGAATTATTTGTTTAAAGAAATATCGCAACTTATATAAATTGAAATAATAAAATGTTTCAAAATACAGTCTCATTCGCAGATTTACATTACTTAAGTAAAATTTAACAAACACTAAATCGAACATATAACCAAATTATAGTAAATAAACATTTGGGCACGGAGCACACTAATTAAAAATAACGACCTTGCGATGTCAACTGCATCGTCCGGATAGGCGTGGAGAAGAGCAGTAAGCAACGAAATCAGTGCTTATATGCAGTGTATGTAACACATTTGAAACGGTATTACCTTTCCGCGCAAGTTTAATGAGTCTAATTTAAAATACTACTCTAATTATACTTTTTGCTGTACGGAATTGATATTGCGCTTTAAGTAGATTAAATATTACAAATCTAAATAAACGATAACCATAATATTATAAAAATATTTTTGTTAGCATTGTTTAATAATTTCTAATAATTTTTTAATAATTTTTAATAAATTCTTAAGGGAAGCATTGCTTCCATTGCTTCCATGGACCGCACGCCACTGATCAAGTGATCTAATTACCTACTTTATATTAGCGAATTAAAGTCAACTGACTGCCATGTGCGTGTTTTTTGTGTGTTTTATTATTTTTGTGTGAATTAGATAAGATAACAAATATAGTATTCGAGTAATAAATAAAAACACAACCTATTTTTTTGAAACAACCATAATACAATGTTAATAAATAGCAAGTTATTTATTTTCACCTGATTTATACCGATAACACATTTTAAATACTTATTAATTATACAATAAAGAAAAGACAAATTATAGTTATTTTGTGAATTGATAAGAGATAAGATTTAAATAAACTATTTTGATTATTAGTTATATGATTAACGGGGTAAGGTAACCTGTGATATGATTAACTGTGATCAGATTAGCGGGGAGATTTCTTCTGATTAATTTGATCTGTTTACTTGATGATGAAAGGATGAGTAGCGCAGATAGAAAAACTAATAACGTTATTATAATCATGCAACAAGTTTTAGAGGTAAATTATAAAAATAAATATTCTAATAAAATTATTTGCTATATGTAAATAGGTGTCGTTGTAGCTTTTCAAGACTTTTAATTGTTTGATTAACGGTAGAGATAACAGTAACAAAGTCCAACTATAAACAAAGAAAGAAACAGGAGAGGTTTAGGACGTTTCGGCGATAGAACGTTTCGGCGCTAGAACGTTTCGGCGCGAGGTCGTTTCGGCGACGTTCTATGCGGCGTCAACAGTAATAATATCAGTGTTAATATTGACATATTATTAAATGTATCAGATAACCAATAATGTTTTCATTTTTTCATGTTTTCATTTAACATTTAGGAACAGCTCATATTTTGAGAATAACACTCAAGATCTAACCTATCAAAATATACATCACCTGTTGAAAAAAAAAACTGATGCATCTGCCTGCTACAGAAACTACATAGCGTAATTATGTTTGTCAAGAATGGATCATAAACTTCTATTTTATTTTATTTAAACCTTCAAATTTGAGCTCGTTACAAATTACACCACAATTGTTTCAGATTTTTACTTATTTAATTTTGCGACATTGTTTATAGGAGTATCGGTGATTTACAAAGTTAGGAGATGACATAAAAGATGGGTTAAATACCTATGTATAGTCTTTAATTAGTCAAAAATTATTTTGTACGTTTCGTTAGTGATTTTTATCATCTTTAATTTTGCGCCATTATTCATGGGGTTAATTTATCAATTTAAGGAATGATTTCGAAAATAGGTAACCTGTCAACATGGGCGCCCATATAATATTTTGTAGGTGGGGGCAAAGCAAATGTTCAGAGAGAGGGGGGGTTAAAGGAAAATGATTTTTTAAAACGTTTCTATTATCACAAGCAAGAGCTGCAATTTTAGTTATAAATTAGGAATCTGCGGGTACGTTTTCAGTTTTATAATCTTATCAAGAAAATTTGATATCATCATTATACTTATTATATATTGTCATTGACTTACTGAACGAAACTGAAATACGAAGTCAAAAATATTATAAAACAGACTGTAAAGAATGCGAGAAAGTATAGTGAGATCCAAACTGAGTGAGGCCGCCTTAGGTTTTAGTGTATTCCACGTTGTTAGTGTAGCGCTATTGAAATGTGTTGCGTCAAATTACAGCGGCAACTCGTCACTTTCTCGTTTACAACGTTGTCTTTTGTCACGTTGTTCTGGGGTTTTATTGAATTTTTGCTTTATTTCGCTTGTTTTCTTATTTTACAAAACAGTTCTATTCAGGACTATAGTTTGTTAGACGATTTTATTATCAAGTAAGTTTATTATTTAAAATTAATGAAGTTTATAAACTATACTATTTTTGAAACGCCACTGCAAAATAAAAGCAAGATAAAAATGTCGAAAAAGTATTCATGTTGCCAACGCGACAGTAATTTAACGTGGCGGTAAATTCAAACTGTCTTCAGTCATTTTGGATCACTCTGTATTCTAGATTTATAGTAAAAAGTTTTGTAAATTTAAAATTTTGTAATGAAATTACAAGAAATTTATTATTACTGCAAATCTACAGTAATTTTATATATCGAATAAAAACTTCAAAAATTTTATTACAAAAATTCCTAACAGTGTAGGTATCGAGGTCAGGTTAAGGAATTCATGGAGAGGTAAGTGCCCTTCCTTGTCTCCCCATATGGGCACCCCTGGCTGTCAATGAATGGTCTTTAATCGAAAGTTATGGACTGATTTATCAACTTTTTGTTGTTTAATTTCTTGGTATTGGGGGTGATTTACCAATTTCAAAAATGGAATAATGTCAATAAATAATTTTTAATTATGACACAGTCTGTTCTTGAGTCTTATCATATTTAATTTTGCGTTATTATTTATGGGAGGTAATTAGTCCAAAATTATGGTCTAGTTTAAATTGATTGATTGGTGGGGGTGTTATCTGCAGCTCAAGTCAGTACTCCCACTTTAAAATTTTTATTTCTAATGAATAAGAGATGTTCCAAAATTATGGTACTCAATTATGACATTCAAATTTTTAGGTTCGGTTTTTTTATATTACTCTAATGAATTTAATTAAAATTTAAATTAGTTTTTATAAGATAAAACAGTTGCAAAAGAATATTGATATATCTTAAACGCGAACTGTTTTAGTGCGTAAGATTTTTTTTACATTCAATTAAATTACAATCTTACGCAATAAAAATATCAAGTTCACGCACTTGATATAAAAATAACTATTACTACTACAATTACTGAACTTGGAAACCCCGAAATGTTAAAATTTTTCATTAATCTTGCTCGTCGTTGTTAATCTTGCTCAATAGTCGTAAATATGGATTATTGGCTGCACATCTTGCCTATTTTACTGATAAATTGCGTTAATGCAGGTAAGAATAATTCATTTTGTTAACTGGGCCAAAATACTATTTGATGCCTAAAAATCGGTCTCTTCGGATGAATTTCACTTTTCATGAGGAAACAGTACAAATTTGTGAAAAAATACACTAATTTATAAATATAACACTATTTTCCTATTCAACAAAGTAAAATATACCGAAATATTATATTATTTTTATTCGCAAATTACGGTAACAACCTTGTCTTTTTCAGTAACGCGGTTGTTTTCCATACAAAATATTGCTGTCCTAGAGCACGAGTCTCACGTTATAAAGAGCAATCTCTCATATCTTCTAGATGGCGTTGTACTTGAATATCGTCACGGCCTACTAGATTCATATAAGCTTCGCTTATATACGGCCGTCTCATTTCCATCATATTATGCTGTTGTAATTCAATTGCTACAAAACCAAAAATGAATATGTGTAAGTTGCGAAATATGAAATTGTACTTACCTATACTGTAGCTGTCATATAGTTATTAAGTGTTTCTAGTTTAAGAATTTTCTAAATTTTATTATACTATGTAGGATATTTTGGTTTCCTAGTTCCTACTGTAATATATTTTTGGCATATTTATGCACCTTATATCAAAATATGTATGTACAAATGCCATTAAAATAATAAAGTATTTATTACACAATAGGAAACGACAATTACTGACATGACGTATAACTTAAAAATTAATGACTGGAGTCTGACTACAAACCATTTTGATTGCAAAATGACCGGCAGTGGGCGCCATTTAACGTACGGATCTGTAATTTTTGGATCCTAATTTCAACAATGAAAAACTGGAAATGAGACGGCCTTATATAAGCGAAGCTTATATGAATCTAGTAGGCCGTGGTATCGTTATCAAAGTTATAAGTTTTGAACTTTATTACAATTCCAATCGATTCTTCTTACCTAAAACGTTTAATAAAATAAAAAATATTTTACATTCTGTCACGAACAAAGAATAAAATCTTAACTACCTTGCGTTACTATATGAAAATAAACCTTAAAGTAAGTGTATTATAATTTAATGTATCTCATTTTGTTCGGCTTGTTGTAACTCTTAAAACAGATGATAGCCGTTGCGCGGGGGGAATAAGCTAGGAGAATTAATCGCTTTATAGTCATTGGGGGAGGTGCGTGTGTTTATTGCGTGGCCGCTGAGTTACCACCGTCGAAAGGTAAGTACTGACGATATTTGCGTTATTATTATTATTATACACAGTTATTTAGGTATCGGTTTTGACAGTGACAAAATGTTTGCTTTTTGTTTTTCCATTTAGTACACATTTACGATATAATTATAGTATTTTTCGCCTACCTGATCAGAAAGTGCTTTCTAAATGTCCTGTTTTGAGGGCAGTTAAGGCTTCTTTGCGGGCCTCTTATGTCAAACTTTTTACTGCCCTCTTATGTCAAATACATAACCTCTATACTACTACTAGATGAAAGCACGATTTATTTATGTTAAGTTGGAGATATTGTAAAAATTGAAATTGTTTTTTAAATTGTCATACTTTGACCACTCCTGTGCATTATACTAAAAAGATTTTAATCAAAAAATGAAATCATTAGTTTTTAACATTAAAGATATAACTCATTCGTAAAACTTTTAGCAACGGAATATGACGGAAAATGTAATCTCAAACATATTTTTACTTAACCTTTAAAAATATAAAAAACATACGTCAAATTTTTCTAGGCTTCTTAGATCATAACTTTGATTTTCATGTCTTCGTCGATAAATTTGTCGTTTGTTTTTTTCTTTTCACAGTGTCATTGTATGTATAAATGGAGGTTGTGACAATTAATTAATAAAAAGAAAATTGTAATTTCAATAAATTATACAATGATAGATTAGTTACTCATCCTAATTAAAAGTCATATCCTGTTCCTTTTATTTACCAATAATATTAAAAACATTTACTATACGGCCGTGTTGTATGTAGTGTAATGATTATTAGGTTAATTTAGTTAATAAATTACTAAAAACGTCTGGCGTTATTTTCATTTTCATTCATTCCCTCTAACATATGCCTATTTAATTTACTAAGAAGTTACGTTACTGTTTAACTTTTGGAATTCTTTTTTAAACTTTCAAACAGTTAGGCGAAAAACTTTTGTATGTAACTCGAACCGAAAAGCATTTGTAGCCCTAAGTTGTCCGCTGCGCATCAAACAACTGCGGGCTACAAATGCTAATTTTCTGTCCTTGAGACACAAAATACTATTGTGTCAACAATTTTTAACTGAGGACTGTGGAGAACCAAACGCTCGAAACAGCTGTCTTAAGGTGCCATCTTTGATTTATACACATATCACTATAAAATTGTGAGTATAATAGTCGTCCATTAACAATTTTTAACTTTTAAATTTATTAAAAACTCACTTTATTAAAACACGTTTTGTGTTCATTTTGTATTTTATTTATATTAATTATACAGTCGGACGCTCGACCCGATTTTATTTTGTATATTCATTCCTGTATTGGATAATCAAATGATGCTGCTTAGTAGTGCGATTTGATACCTACAGGAGGCACCACAGTTATTTGATGGTGTTAATGTTATTTCCGAGCTAGTATAAACACTCGGGTGATGTGTGTAGCATTCACAGACTAGCTGCCCCTAACTAAGGAGAGGCAAAAGCTCGAAACAGCTGTCTTAGGACACCGTCTGTGATTTAAACACATATCACTATAAAATTGTGAGTATAATAGTCGTCCATTAACAATTTTAACTTTTAAAAATAAATTAATCTTTATCTAAAAGTTGTAACTATGTATATTTCGAATAATTAGAAATATTGCATGTACTGACAGCTATGGCATTTTAATAACGCATGTTCATTTAAATTCGTAATCTAGCAACCTTTAGAATTTTAATGAAAGAAGACAGAGCGACAGATATAATACGTCGCAGATAGAGACAGGCAATAATCCAAAGGTTGCTAGATTACGAATTTAAATGAACACCCGTTAGAACCACTGAAAATGCGAAATCATTTCGCAGAGTAATTTCCCAGAGTCATTTCCATGCAATTTAAAGATTACTAGGGAAACCTCGTCAAGACATGACGGTCAAAAGCATTGAAGGATTTCCCTATATACAACATTCGATGTGTGATTACAATCCTTTGGATTTTCATAAGTGATTATTTAAATAAACGCATCCAAACATAACCAGTTGAAAATTCTAAGCCTAGCACTCCTCTATCCCAGCTTATCCTCCTCTCTTCCGACGTATATGCCTCTCTGGCTTACCCCTCAGTGTCGTAGCCACGGGGGGGATATGGGGGATATATCCCCCCCAATGTCAAAAACTTAAAAAAAGTATGAAATTTTTGACGAACTGACCAAAAACCACGGCCCTAGATTTTGTTTTGTAAAATTTTTTGTTGAATAAAGACTAGTATTCTAAAAAATATTGTTTTTATTCAGTATTCTTTAATATTTGGGTGTTTCTCCCGAAATCCACAATTTGGATGTGAAAAATTCTCGGAAAAGAAAAATGTTGAAATCTGTTTTTCTAAGAAATAATATGATTAATTGATTGTATATAACACATACTGTTGATTAGTAGAGCCACAGATAATAAACAGATACGCAGCCTCTTGAAAATAAATACGCTTACTTTTTTGGTTAGTTAGTACAACTGAACTAGGTGGCGTGACTGAGCTTTGGGCAACAACATTTGTCCATACAAATAATGAAGTAATATTCATTAATTGTTTGATCGACTGCGATGTTATTATAGCATACGCAAATTTACAGCAGACGCGGCAGCAGTATGACGCACATGGTGTCTGACACGTGATAAAATTCTTCACTATATAAACACATAAAAGGGATGAAATTTTAACAATATTATTGTCTCACAGCGAGCTCTTCTTTGTGTGTTTGACTCGATTTGATATATTTTCTGCATTTGTAGTATTTGTGCGGAGTGGATTAATAAATACGTATTTCTTCTTAATTTGTTTTAGTTTGAAGAGTTTAGTTTCGTTTAGAATATTGTTTATTAGCAAATATTAGATTCCTTAAATATTTCATACAACACTTTCTTTAAGTACCTATCAATTGTTTTAGTCGTTTTAGATTCGATTCACTTGGGATTTCTCGCAGTATACTTTAAATTTTTATTCATATTATTAAGTAATTGTGGTAATATCTAATTGTCTTAATACGCTGGTTACCAGTTTTAGCTGTGGGTTAGAAAATAGTTGCATATTCATTGGTATATTAATTGCTTCTTGTTGTAACAATGCCAAATAGAGGTAGCAAATGTGCCATGAAAGGTTGTGAAAAGTCTAACCGGTTTTTCCCAAATTTGAATTATT
The DNA here is from genome assembly GCA_929113105.1 of Agrypnus murinus. NCBI lineage: Eukaryota > Metazoa > Arthropoda > Insecta > Coleoptera > Elateridae > Agrypnus > Agrypnus murinus. The sequence continues at coordinate 206,906,335 of OV816025.1, forward strand.
TCTTCTTTCCAAAAAATGACATGCAAAGAGAAAAATGATTTCAGTTTTGCGGAAAGATTGAATTAGTTGGATTGCCATACGAAAAACTTCGCTATAGAGTTATATGCGAAGAACATTTTGATGTTTCCCAATTTGTTATAACCGAAAACGAAAAAAAGGCTCATCTCACATGTAATACCAACTGCAGAAAATAAAATAGCTGAAGCATCTAATTTATCCCTACATCAGCCAAGTTGTAGCCGGGCAGATCCTGTTAAAACTTACAGCAAATTTTCAGCTTTTTTTCCAAATAATCCTGATGCTTCTATCTGTGTTTCACCCGATCGTTCAGAGACGGGACTTGTGAACGTAAACTCATTGCCGTTTAATACACCGACTAAAAGTAAATTGAGTAAAAATAAATATAAAAAACAAGGTAATAGTGATCTGTGGCGAGAAAAGTATTTAAAACTAAAACAAGCGCATACAAAATTATTGAGCCAACTAAAATCAAAAAATGAAAAAATGAAACGTTTACAAAAGAAACGAAAGAGAAAAATTTAAAAGATTCCATCGATTCATCAGATATATCGCAAAGCGCAAAGACATTTTGCAAAATGCAACTCCTACACAAAAAGAACTCAGTTAGTTTTTGACGAAATGAGTCTGCACAAATACGTTCAGTACTGTCCAAGTCTAGATATTATTGAAGGAAATGAAGATATGGGACATTTGGGCAGAAACCCGAATTATGCCACGGAAGCATTGGATTTTATGATGCGAGGCATAGTTAAAGATTTTAAATTACCTTTGTTTTATTTTCTATCTAATAATTCTGTTAAAGCTGATAGTTTAGTCAACCTTGTTCCAAAATGTATTGAAATTGTAAATAATTCAGGTTTCGATGTTAAGTCTATTGTATGCGACCAAGGAAGTACAAACCAAAGCCTCATGAGAATGTTAGGCGCTTCTGAGGAAAAACCGTATTTCGCTATCTCAGATAAAAAAATATATGCCCTCTTTGACGTCGTACATCTTATTAAAAGCATAAGAAATCGTTTACTTGAAGCCGACTTTCTTGTCGAAAATAACAAAGTATCTTTTAAGCACATAGCCGATACATTTGCTATTGATAACAAATTAAAACGTGCAAAGTTCTTAGGCCATTTGATGGATGCACATATTATACCTAACAATTTTCAAAAAATGTCCGCTCACTTAGCAATGCAAATATTTAGCCATAGAACAGCATCCGGTATCAAAACAGCCATAGATTGCAAATTGATTGATTGAACAACAACAAACACAAATTCGACATTTTAGAAGCTTTTGAAATATACAGACATAAACGCACAGTACCTTTAATGAATGAACAAACTGAGCTTAGTAATTCTCCTTTATTAGAAGTGTTAGATATTTAGTTTTTGTTATGTATTGTATCTAGTTACCTATTTTCTAGTATGTATTTATCCTTAGCAACGTGTTTGTTTATCAATCTTATCTACCTTTGATAATGACACAAAGTGTCGAAACAATATTGTCAGGTTAAGATATTAATAAAACTTGTGAAACTTTAACTAATCTTTGTATTTATATTATATTTCATGATTATGGAGTTCCACAAAGTAAGGCTTGGAGACATTAAACGCTATCGTATATATTTACTTAAGTTATTAATTAAAGTTAAGTTATTGAAAGATTCTCTTTGTGAATCTAGACGTGTTAAAAAAGTTAACAGTAAAACAAGACATAAGTTAAAAGTTGTCAAACATTTATAAATCTTATGATTCCATTCTTGTTTTAAAATAGTTAAGTATTTGTATACCAAGATCGCGAAATCTCGTTTTAGCGTACTGAGAGAATAATTGTAGCCGAAGCCAGGATAATCTCGAGGGCGCTAAAGAATTTCGCGAACAAGGTATACACATATGTTTATGTGCAACCGTAAAAAATAGATAATTACAAATTCCATTGTTTTTAAAGACCGACAGTTTAATTCATTTTATAATGTTTGTTGAATTTATTTACTACAAATCAAGAAACATGTCGTACGTTACTTAAAATACGTAAATATAGTAACTATTCTTAAGTTTGGACTAGACAGTCAAAAGTTAATATCTGAGTTTAAAAAGACTAATAATTAATTAAAAACATATAAATAATAACTAAACTGCTTTCAGATGCATTCTAATAAAACTAGTGTTTGGGCCTACATAATAATAATAATCGCCCCCTCCCTCCCGCACAAGCGTATAGCTTCTGGGGCCTTGGTTAAGGTTATGGGTTGTAGTAATTATTATTATTATTATAGTATCGTTTGATCCATTATTTGAAGCAAAACTATGTAATTATTTCTATTTGTCAAAATAGCAAAGCTCCATAGCTTTTGGCTCAGACTATTCCACCACAACTCCCTTAAATATCTATTTTCTTGCATCATTGTACCAGTTTGCTTAACAAAAACTCCGATATCACCGTATATTCTGAAGATTAAGAAATTTCGAAAAACCTATTTCGGAAACTAATTATGGCAAGAAGTTCAATAAAAAATAATTTTTATAAGCTTTCAAATGCATATGGGTTTTTTGCCCCAGGTTAACCCGAAGTAAAAACTATGCTTCATAACTCGTATATTTATGGTTTTTTGATGTGCCTATTAATTATTAGTTTCAAGATCACGCCAAAACCAACATAATGGAAATCTCATAAACTCTTAGAATATAAAATTGTAGGAAGGGGCGTAACTACACGGCGCAATGAGCTTTAAAAGCGACGGATATGACGTCACACTGACCGCCTTTAGACACCACCTAAAACTGCTTTTCTCTCAAACTCCGACAAATAAGAAGAAGGGAATTACATTTCATAATTAAGTATTCGTTTGTTTAGAATATTAAACATAATATTTATATTTTAAGATTAATTTCAAATCTCTCTCTGTCTCCATGGGTGTTCGGGAGACCACACGACGTTCACCCATAAAAACGGCTGTCTTCTACCCTATCCTTGTTTCCTCGGAAACTGGGCAATGGATGAAGCAGCCAGGTTAAGTGTGTGGTAGAGAAATTCCTGAGAATTCTCGACGGTTACTCATACCGATCAGGGGGAGCCCTGGTAATATGATACCGGTGGGGGCGGATTCGAATCTCGCCTGGGATAAGGTCATTTATGGCCACTGACGGAACCCGCTGCTTGAACGAGGTCATTTATGGTCACCAAAGGAACCCGCTGTTTGACTGAAGCTTAAGTGAGGAGAATCGAAGTGAGGTTTATCCCGCTTTTTGGCATATGAGAAACTGCATGCTTCCAGGTAAATGTGCTTAGGAGCTATCCCGACCACCCTAGGATCCGGACTGCATCCGGGTACAGTGATTGGGAGAAGTTCTGAAAGCCATTACACTTAAGGAGAGTTGAAGCGAATACATAGCCTCTCACATTCAAGAAAACTTCACCTTAACGGGTACACACTGGGAGTCTATAACGTGTAGACTTACGAACGAAGCTCTGTCGAGGGCCCATCAAGCCTATATATTGGTAGATCGGGGTGTCAAAACAATTAAAAACCAAGTCCCGCCACAATTGAGGATGGATTCGATCGGGCAGTGGCCCCAACCCCTGTCTCGGGGAGGAGCTTGTGAAGGTATGAAATAGGACTGGAGGGCTCTCTCTATTCAACTGAGTTAAGTTGGGGAAATAGTCCTATTGCTGGACGAGGTACTTCACGTGTTAAGTCGATCGCTCCGGTGCTAGACTGGATAGCTAGTAGAGGGTGGATAGGCAACCTCGCTCCGACCAGTGAGCTGACTGGGAGCAATTGCTATGCAATTCGCGCGCTGATTGAGCGTATCTCAATTACTTCCTCATGGAAGGAACGTGGAGGTATGTTCACACGGAGGCTCCACGTAAAACATTCAGATAATCTTTGTCTGGGTGATAATGGGTCAGTAGGTAGAAATGACCTGTAGAGGCCGAAGTGCGTGTGGTTGACCCAACCGAAAAAAGGTGGGTCGACCGAAGCTAGAGACGGTGGCGCTTTCTTATGTTGTAGCTCTCCGTCTTATTTTCCTGCGCCACCGTCTCTAGCTTTGGTCGACCCACGTTTTCTCGGTTGGGTTAAGCACACTCACTTCGGTCTCTACAGGTGGACTTAAACTACGGTGGAAATCGCCGCCGATAAGGTCGGAATGATGACTAACTCGCGGCACCAAACTGTCCCTGAAAGAGTAAAACTTTTAATGTCCTCTTCCGCCTCCTCCTCTCACTCATGAATTTAAAAAAACGACAACCCGATCCGTGACGCGAGGCGGTTTTTAGCTTCAAAATAAGAACACCCACATCTTTGAAAGTGGTCTGGGGGCCGAGAAAAAGGGACCGGTAGCTTTGTCTTCATGAATTAGTATATAAGATATTAGGTTTTAAAATTGAGGTTATGTAGTTTATGTGCACATTTCGAGACAATGAGAACCGCCCATGAAAATATCTCATTACAAAATCGGAAACACCTACTTCGCCATATTGAGACCCCATCTTGGTTGTATGTGGTAGATGTTTATATTCCTTTCTATAGTTTTATATTATAAGCATAAACTACTTTCTCAATCTATATGTTTTTTCATTCGGCTAATTTCATGCCAATTCAACTAGAGCCATGTGCTTCAATGTCTCAGAATTTTTGCACATGGTTGGGTCTGGGTTTGCACATTTCGTTGCCGCTTGAATTATCTCTGCATATTTTCTAAGGCCGGTTGTTTCGATATCCACAAAAACAAGAAAAGCTCTGTCGCTGGGAATCGGATGATTGTCACTTTGAGAAACTTGTGCAGGTGGAACAGTCTGAAGAAAAGCTACATCTGACAAGTATGGCAAACCTTCCCTATTGCTTTGACCCAGGCGTTTCTTTCGTTTTATGTTGCGAAGCTGGAGTCAGCGAGACTTGTAAGCAATGAATTTTTTGAGTAGTTGACGTCGTGCTTGCCAGTAATCTTTTCTTTGCCTCGGTTTTTCTTTCTAACTCTCTGGAGATAAATTTAGCTCATTGCAACACGAAGAAATGTAATTTGTGCCCGTGTTTATTTTAAGGCACCACCGCTGATACACGATACTTGTCACTTGCTGTTGCTTTACTGTTTTACAAAATGCCTACCTTTTCGCGGTTGAGGCTTCTCTGAATCTTTTTCAGGCTCACTCATTTTGCCACATTTTGCGGAATGTCCTAGCTCGCAAGTCAAAGACATTCCAATATTTCTATACATTTGCCAGTAAATTATTAGAACGCGCAATTTTTTAATAATTATGGAAATTTAAAATTATAAGGTAATTTTTCATGCGGTATTTAAATTTAATGAAAAAAGTTTTAATACTGATGCTTTTTTGACTGGGGATGTCGCTCATTCTCTATCTTAAATTCTTAATTTTATGATTTCAGAAAAATCGTACTGTAGACGTCAGCACTAAAGTTGATTTTTTATCACTCATTATGGTGACAATCTTCGTATTCGTAATAAAAGAGTACAACTTTAGTGCCTTGGTATACAAATAACTATTGTCAAATTGAAAAGATATAAAAACTCGATCAAAAAGAGGTGTTGGATAAAGTGTTGTATTGCACATTAGTCGCTTAAGAAAATTAACCACTCGACCTAACGGTCTCGTGGCTAAGCTTTTCAATCATTACACACTAGTACAGTAAATAACTATTATTAGGAAAAAGTTTGTATATTTATGGACACGAGCTTTATTTTTAGAGGGGTTAGATCGATCGGTTTATGTGCGGTTTAACATATGTGCTTTCGAATATTTTTAAAATTTCAAAATATTTTGCAGGAGTCAGTCAAACTAACATTTTACATTTTTTTGAAAATTTCTGGCAAAAAATAAGCAATATCAGCTGATATTGGTTAATAAAATAACGGCTTATTCAATGACGGGCTTTTCTAGGCTAGTTGTTATTAGATATATGTACATTGACGGACCTTGATCTTCGAAGAGAGTGACAGGGCGATATGTTACACAACAAATAACAGTTATTAGTATTAAATTTGTTGAAATCTCATTGTAGTAATTATAAGAATGGTGATATAAAAATGAGAGGCATATCCGTCAAATTAATCTTAACTTTACTCCCGTTAATAGTTCATTTTCAGAAACAAAAATCTTATTATAAAACCGCAAACTTTATTTTCAACAACATTCTTCTTAACGAATTTTTGAAAATGACTAACAATTACAATGTCTACAACATTATCGGTATTTAAAGAAGGTTCAATGCCATTCTGTGCCCGCGGGGTTTGTCCACTAAAAGACAATTTAATACTAAACAATAATAATAGGAAGGTTTTTTAGTAAATTGCACGGTTTTCGAATAATAAACCAAAATACGAATTTTAGCCACCATTTTCCAAAATCACAACAATTTGTCTTTGTGGAGAATTTATAGAATTTGAATACAGACACAATGTAGGTTCAAATTCCCTTGCGCAATAAAAATGTTTTTGTAAAATTTTGAATAATGACTGATTTTAACCAACCTTTTGCCCAATTCAGATTCTCCTTTTTTAAAGGAGTCCTTGAGTCTTCCACTATATATTTTATTAGGTCAGGATCACGAACAACTAAAACAGGTGTTAAATAACGATAACATCCAAAGTATCTAAAACAATAAATTATCAAAGATTAATATCAACAAATAATAATTAAAGTACTAAAATCTCACCTTTGCTCAGGAAATGTTTTATATAAGTCATGGATTACGTCTGCATAAGATTTAAATCGAAAAATTCTTTCAAACATAAATCCGAAAAATGGCCAGGGCCTAACGTAGCGGATGCTTTTCTGTGACCAATATCCATGATATTTTTCATTTATTTTGTTGATTATGAAAACTGCAATTGTTAATACCAGCCTAATGAATATTTTTATTGAATTGGAAAAATGGTATTTTCTAAAAAGCATTAATTACAATTTACACAATTTTCTTGGCATGTTAAAAATATTTGATCCTACCTAAGAACTTTCATTATAACCAAAGCAAATTTACCGCACAAAACACTTTTCACTTTCACTTTCTATAGCGCAGTGTTTATACACCCGTCGTATATTGTTAATACTGTAGGAATAGGTGAATTTAAATTTGGAATGGTAGACTACTATATGAATTTTCTTAGCATTTTTAACACATAATAAGGCGAAGGTCATCAACTACGCATTATACCTCGTTTAAAAGTGATCTTTGCTTTCTATATTAAAATGTAAACTCTAATGAGTTTACATAAACTACGCAAAATTAATAACTACATTACTTTAAAAGATGGAAACAATTTGGTAGACGCTTATAATAATAAATCTAAATTTTAATATGTTTATATTCTAAATGAAATCTGTCTTAAAACTGCCTTTTATTTAGGATTAATTGCATTTTTAGAAAATTCAGTGTCATCTATGGGTGAAATTTGACAACTTTAACTTTTAAATAGTAATACATTATGCAGCCAGTGGCTCCATTGTTGCACGTAGTATTGGAAATCGCGTACAGTGCTATTTAGAAAGCGTATAAAAGAGCGTGCTGTATAATTGGTTACCTATGGGTGCATAATGCATTGACTCGATTATTTTCAAATGCAACATAGGGAAGTTGTACATATTGCAATTTGTGCAAATTGTGCTGTATGTTATTTAGGACACATTCAAATATTGTCTTCCCTACATATTTTAACGAAAAATGGTACTAGGCGAGTCCGTTTGCCTAATTTCATTCGCTCCATTTACAAACTATCCTTAAAAATGTATTCGCTGATTTAGCTGAAGTTTAAGAATAAAAGAGGGGTTCTTTAAATGGAATCAGTAGAAAGAAGTTAAATTAGGCAAATGGAATCCCCTTAAATATTCTCCAGAAAAACAGCTTTTGTTAAGATATTTGGATAAGTATTCTCGAAGAATAATCCTTTCGTACAGGATGGCTCAAGGCCCAGCAATTCCCCAGCCCAGCAAACATTCTTAAAATTAAATTTACTTTAATTAAATGTATGGTTAATGTGAATTTAACACTATAAAGGGCGCACTATATAAACTTTAAATTGATAAAATTAAATTTATATAGAATTGATGATAATACATTTAGATTTATCTTAAAGGACCCCGCACGTTTCTTATGGAAATTGGATCCCGGTCAAATTGGCTGAAATTTTGATATGGTGTAGTTTATATCATCCTGATCAAATGTCTCCCTGGCCACAAAGCTCTAGCATTAATAGTTTCGGAGTTACAGAGCACGAAAGGCAGGAAAAACTCGTACTTCGGTTTATGGATCTTTAACACGTACAGCCTTGGTAACGTAATTTTTTGTGTATATTTTTTGGTTTTGTTTTGAATAACACAGGTTATTATGCTGTGCATTCATGTGAAATTTTACCATCCAATAACGGACAATACTTGACCCTGAAAAGGGTCGTTTCAGTCTTCATCTACATCATACGCAATCATCAACGATATTATATACGTGTGTGTATCGTTAACTACCATCGGCATTAGCATCACACAATGTGCACCACGCGGAGGTTGCGCGAGCGGATTTGGCACATCATTTGGCCCTGAAAAGGCCGATTTATTTGAAATTAAAAAATGTTTAAAATTGAAAACTATCTGAATACGTATTATTTATATATCAATAAATGCAGGCATAATGTTAACATTTCTTTGTACTGTAATGATATTCATTCATAAAATCAATCATTACACAGTAAAAAATGGAGTGTTAACTTTTACACTCAAATAACACCCAGAGTGGTTCCTATTTATCCACACTGATGAGTGTAAATAACATTGGTCTTAAAAGTGGTAAAATATATAACAACTTTAACCTTCAATGCAGGTTAAAGTCATGGACACTGAGTGTAAAAATGACAACCATATTGTTGTGTGAGAAAACATTTGTTGAGTGTAAAGTATGCACGAACTGAGTGTTAATTTCCCATTCTTTTAGTGTAAAAATTATTGCTTATAATGGTAAGGAACATTTTTTTAATGGAAAAGGAACCAATTATAGTGGTTACAATCATTTATTGGAGTGTACAAAAAGAAAAAAGTAAAAAAATAATGCACACAAATATTAGTTTTATTTTAAAACAAAATGCAAAATATAAATACATTCTAAATCTAAATAATCCAATGTAAATACATACTGTGAGATTTTCCTTCATTATTTGAAAATCATGAATTCTTAATTTTGTTACCCAATGTAAAGATGTTCAAAGTTGACTGTTTGTGTTTATCAGTTATAATTATGAGTTTCTGTAATTAAAGTATTATTAAAATTATTTACACATTCTAATTTACATTACAAACCTTACCTGTAATTATAGAAACGACATTTAATGTCACTAATCACATGTTAATAATCACACGTTTTATAAACACATGTGCGACATCTTTTTAAGCTGAGTTCGGCCGTCCAAATACCGACCTACTATACCGACATATATACTTCATCACATATATACTTATGTAGGTACTACATAGCAGGAACCAGAAACGGTTTTACACTTAAATGGTTCTTTGTAAACCAAAAATCTGAAAATAATTTTATCTATTATTTATCCATAATTCACGTAAACATTATTATTTATATTTATGCATAATGATGATTGAAATTACAAAGGATCAACATGGCTGCTAAAACTCTTACATAAGAAAAAGCTGAATAGACACAACCAGGACTGGAAATTATAGTTTTAAAATCTTACCTAATTGCACAATATCGTAGAAAGATGCATCCTCTTCTATTTTAGCATATTTACTTTTATTGGCTAGTTGAATCTTAAAAATCATTGTGACTTTCAAAGACAACTAACTACATTCAAACACAAACAGTAAATAAAAGTGCTCACGTCCAATCGTGATTATTCGCCTTGGAGGTGAATGTTCGGTGGATGACACTCGCGAGGGTTAAATCGGTTTTGTTGGCAATCTCATTAACACTCTTTACTGCTGTTAACATGCTAGAATAGTGAAATACATTTTCTGAAAGATGACTCTTACACTAACGATAATATCTTTACCAAATTCAAATGATTTGTTCACCAAAAACATTATTTTTACCCATTTTTTAAATTAAGATAACACTCATAAGAAAATTGTTGCTGCGTGTTAATTTTGGTTGTTAATTTCATTCACATGAGTGTAGAAATTCACACTCAGATATTTCACCACACCAAATATGTTTTTCACCACCACTGCATTTTTTACTGTGTACATACATATACCCTCAATAAGGCATTGAATGCTAAGAGATTGCCATGACAACAAGAATAAACAAAAGTATAAATAAATATCTCATAGAAGTTACATGTGTTTTATTATCTTCTAGAAGAGATAACTTATAAGATAGTGTACAAGATCCACATAAACAATCGTGTATTACTACATTGGTGACCTTCCGACGCTAAGAAGAACTTAGATAACTCAACACCATATCTTCAATATTCCATTGCTCTGGTTTTCTGTCTCTGCCGACAAACGCAACCTGTAACCTGGAGGTCCTTGAAATGGTTATTTGATTATCTCCCGCAACCAGTCGACTTTCAGAAGTTTATAATTATCCTTTTTTATCATTTAAATAAGATAAGTAAACTATATTATATTGGTTACGTTTCAACATGGCAAAGTTAGCAAATCTAGTAAAATTTCCTATTTTTGACAGTTCGCATGTACACATGTCGATAATCTTAATCGAGAGATACTTTGACTTCCTACTGTGACAGAACCTGTCAGCTGATTTCTTGTTTATAAAATCGATACGTAGATCGATGTCAGAGAAATAAATTCACTTGAATTTATTTAAATAATTACTTTCACTTTTAATAATAGTTGCAAAATAATTAAATCTTCTTTTAATCCTTTAAAAAATGTTCAGGTAACACTTTAATTTCTTTTTAAACTTTATTTATACAATGACATTTGCGTCAAAACATATGATTAACTATCTAACCTCAAATTACAGATATATTTTATCCGGAGCCGGGCATAGCTTCTGCCTTCTACGTTTTATCGACTGACTTTGTTACAATTTGTCCCAGCTTATATACTTTCTGCCAGAACAAACGAAATCTGACATTTTTTCAAAACAGCGGAGCATCGAACACGCTTGTGACGTCACTAATCCGGAACCAGCTGATATGGATGATCACTAATCCTAATTCTATTACTATAGAATTGTAGCCCTTGAAACGAAAATCAGAAATGTATAATACATTCATAGCCTTAAGATGTATCGTAACGAAGATATTCAAGAAAAACGTTTGACAATGTACTAAACTCATTAGGATCTAATTACATATAAAATTCTACAAATCAAGGCTCATCCTTTACAAACTAGTTACAGGAATACATGATATAGGTAAAATTAACAATTTCTCCATAAAAACATCTTTACAATTTAGCATAAACATAATTTTTACAGTACGAACTGCAATAAATAAACCAATTGATGCTTATACAAATGCCAGCTTAAATATAAAATAAACGTTAATCAAATTATGCTCGAAATGTCCAGCATACAATGCTCTAAACACTTACATAAAAACAATTGTGAGAAGAAGCAGGATAAAAGTCTATAAGAGTCAAATTCACACGAACGACAGGGTTCAAAACCTTCAATAATTGTAGTGATCAGAAATCTTGTAAACAAATTCAAAGATTAATTGTATAGTATCAGTCATAATAAAATTGACCTTATTAATCTATTTTCAGCTAATTAACAATGTGAAACTGAGCTCATGGAATATAGAAAAATCTATCTGACGTTTAACATCGTAATCTGTAAATCTTAATATGGAAATTACTTCTTCCTAACAAGTCGGAAACCGTCCCAAAATAACATGGGTTGCATAAACATGTTTATAATCAAGCAATCTAACTAATTTATGTCCTTTTTCTAAAAATGAAACCTATTATTATTATGCATGAGAAAGCTAGGTGATGTTTGCATGAAGCCTTTATTCTTAAGTTTTTAATTTAAGTATTAATGAACCTAACTGTGGTCCTATCTATGCTATTTATATTAATTATGCCCATGACATAACATGTCCCTCTTTTGATTTGAATCTGATATATGGGAAACATTTAATTTTGACGTTCACGAACTATCGTAAGTAAAATTTTCAATACGGTGAAATGATTACACCGCAATATAAATCAAAATAAAAAACCATACGGACTTGCTTGACTCACCTGGTTTTTCTATTTAACCTCATTTACCTTTTGTTTATTTACTTCATTTGTTTTTGATTTATAGCCGTACTCATTCTACATTTGTCGAAACTTTTTTATTACGGTAATCTTTGCCACTTAATCTTCATTCATTACTGAGCATTTTTAATATTTAAATTAAATATTTATTTCGTTTATTTAAAAGAAATTTACATTAATCGAAATCTAGAGCTGTCAAATGTCCAAAAATAAACATAAGCCTGAACATTTCAATTAACATTTCACATTATATTCAAATATTTATTTGAATTATAAATTTAACTTAAGTTAGATAGGGATTAACATTAAATTGATATGAGTCATCTTCTTAAATTAACCTTTTTTATTTAAATTTACTTTAAATGCATAATATTTTTGATCAATCTAACGTAAGACTTTACATTAAATTAATATTAATTTTTCAAAATTTATTATATACTATTACTAAATAAATTTTAAACTAATTAAAACTAAACTAATATTAAATTAGCTTTAAAATAAATCTAAATTACCATTGTAAATTCACCAATGTTGGCTGGGGGGTATTCTTAAAAATTGAAGAAATTAAATTTACTCAAAAAATGCTCGGACTCCCGGTATACATGTTGACCAAAAATGCTTATAATAAAGTGTAGAATTGAAAATCGTAAAATATACAGGGTGTTGCATTTAAAATTAAAAAGTTGATAGAGATCGTAACTAAACAACTCACCATGTATATACAAAAATATTACAAAACTACAATTTGTTTTTTCTATTTTATGACTATAATAAAACTGTTAAAGCACCAAAAACAGTGCGTTTATAGCTAATTTGAATGCTTTAATAGCCCAACTTTTTCAAAGTTGGTAGTATTGAAAAAAATTGAAAAAAACGGAAAATTGATTTCACTCTAGAAATTTGAAATTTCAAATGTCACATCAGTGTTGTCAACTACCACAAAATTCTGTAAATCTTGAGATTGCGACTTTTTTTTACTTAAAAAGGGATTAAAAGACGCAAAATAGAAAAAAAATAGCAGAAAAAACTCGTTTCATAAGTCATTATTGCATTTGTCCTTTAAATTTGGACTCGTGCAATAAATTTTGTCTTATGAAACTCGTTCTTTAATATACTATATTATATCAACCAACTTTTGTATTTAACTTTTTTCGTAACTCTTTTATAGGACAGGGTCATCGTGAACCACACTGTACGTAAGCGCTTTTTTATAGGGGTTTATATCTGCATAGATTCATATATTGGCGTTTTTATATCTGTAAATCAATTTTATAAAATACTTTCTGTTTTCTTTGGCGACCAACTTAAAATAATATAATATGGAATTCAGATTAAACATTTATTTTTCGTTTTTCTAATTGAAAAATATCATTCCTTTAGAATGTAACCAATAGAACTTTCATTGCCTAGATAGTTTAAAAAAGTATTAATTGGGGAAGTTATTATTTTTGGACACTTTCAAAAAGAAAAAAGATGTTTTTACCACCCTACTTAATATTAAATAATATATTATCCAACGAGCACATAATGATGGTTATTAATACACGAGTATGACGTTTACAACACTCGCTGCGCTTGAGTTGTAATTCATACGAGTGTATTAATAACCATTACGTGCAAGTTGCATACACTATTTCTTCTTAGACCGTAACTGATTTGTTACTACTAAAGAGGAGAGGGTCCTAACCTCACCGCTGCCGATTTGGCTCATTCTGTGCATGCAGTTAGGGTAGGGTAACCCTAACACAACCATGCGAAAAATTCGGACGAATGGGCCCCTGGTATCGCACAAGGCTTACCGGAAATTTTCAGAATCAACAATTTCGTTTTATTAATTTTAGGAAGAAACCAATGCTGGTGGTTAGGTTTAGAAACCTAATGTTGGCACAGTTCCGCATTTCGCAAATGGTAGGATCAGATATTTCAAATGTAAATAAATAAACTTCATTGACATTAAGGAACACTGGATGGTGTTGCGTAAGGTCAGCTGAAAACCATCAATATTGAATATTGAATCTTTTAAATATACGAGCTATTAGTTGGAAGTGTAGAAATTATTGTAACTTTATCACTCCATTTCTGGAGTTCCAGGTGTGGTCGTTGCTAACTCCTTGTAAATTCGAAAAGACCTCTAATGCCGCCAAGAGCTCACGTGCCAAATATTTTAGCTGGCGATTGAAATGTGGTATCTAGCGGTTGAACAATAGGTGTGCATTTTTCGGGGATTACTTTTAATGTGATATCGGTCCAATTGTTTTTCTTGCCGAAAAATTTTTCATACGCACCCAGTTTGTTGTACCCAGCCCATGCGTCTACTATACACAGGAAGTCCTTTTTGAGATATGAAACAATTTGCTTTTCAATAGAATAAGCATTTAAAGAGCTACTCATTTTCCCCGACGAACTGCAAGTGAGAGTTACATTGTGTGGCAAAGATGACTCCACTTGATGTTTCACCTGAGGACCAAGTTTCCCATCCTTTTTTTGCAGACAAATAAAAACGTTGCCAACAATACCTATACTTCCTTCCATCGATTACGTTATATACTGAACTGTGTAGCTGTGCGTACACAAGTTTGTTGGTGGTTGATCATACCCAAATACGGTCTTTTCTCCTTTGAAAGTATAAATTCGGACAGATGTTATCTCATACTGGCACCAGACTGGTCGGTGTTGATTATATGACTTGGATCAAATTGAGTGGACAACAATAGCATCTGGAAGTCTCTCGCTGATTTATGTGATGAAACTATCACTACTCTGGCCATCATTATGAAAATGTTTCAAGTTAACATTACATCGGGCAGAGATCTTTTTTAACTTGAAACACAGTCTACTAATACAAAATTCAATTTACATTTACGGTTAATTTGGTAAAAGGTATAATACCGTTTCTTAAAATTCGGCTTCTTTCTTACTAAACAATGTATGTACGACCATGAAAAACGATAAACCGCTTCTAACAACCTGAAATTAAAATATTGAATCTTAATTATACGATATAATAACTAGTATTATTAAATTGAAACTAACATTAGAAAAGCTTTCTAAATTTAAATTTATCATTCCTCCAGCGGATAAAGTTTCAGGCTTGTGAGCTCTTAAAATCATCAACGCTATACTTCTTCTGAGTTTAGGCTGCGTCTTTGTCCACCATTTAGATTGGTACGCTGCGTTGGCGATGTTTTCACACTAGGACAAATAAATATAGTATTTTAGCCAAATGCAGTAAATATTAAAAAATGAAATTTTACCTCAAATGTTAAATATGCTCCCGCGAAGCAATAGAGAAATAACAGAGTTGAAAATACGTATGTGTATCCAGCTACTTTTACAAGATCAGTTAATGGCGGAGGAAACCTAAAACATGAATTATAATAACGTAGGGGTACCTCGATACTGGAATACTTTTTCATCGATACTGGAACTAGTTATACATGTTTGACGAAATAAACTGCTTTAGACCTTATACTAAAAGTTTACACATAGATTGTTACATTAGTCCAGACGGTGCATTCTACAGATGCATCGATTGCATCGTAAACCAGAAATCACAGATTCAAAACCTGTATCGAAAAAAACCGTTTCAAAAAATTCCCTAACAATTATTATAATTAATGTCATAATCAGCATGCTAAAATCTTGTAGGTAAAACTTCGTTTTGGGTCTGGATTTTCATGTGTGAGCGAAGGAGAAATAGCAATAAATACATTTGAGAATGATAGATATTATCGTATTCTTGACATATCAACCTTAGTTACTTTCGTGGCAAGCTTTGTAAATTAATCTTTACGGGCAAGCTGGAAAGTTTGTGGGGCAAACGACGAAGGAGCGAGCCTATATAATCCAGTGAGCCCAGTAAAGATTAGTTGCAAAGCATGCCGAGTACAAAATTTTATTTCCACTTCACCAGCGTTTTTTCTTTTTATTAATTTATTGTACATTTTGTATAAAAACACATTTTGTAATCAATAGGAGTAGGAGAATAATTTGTTCATGGTGTTGTGATCAAGCAACAAATTAGTTAGCTTCCATTAGTGTTTTGTTGATGAGGATTGTAAAACTTTACAGGTTTCTTTTTGGAGCCCGTAAAATTTTACAGATTAGCTGTAACTACTCATTTACTTAGTTATCATAAATGCCTAAACGAGTCATTTACATAGAATGTGGAAATAATGTTGAAAGTTATTTATGGTACAAGTGAGTTTACTAAGATTATCCATGAACGAAAAATTGAAAATTAGATTAATTTTTAGGGATAATATCCTTAATCGTGTGCCATACAACGTATTATCCAACACATCTTTATTTAATTTCAAATATTGAATTTGAAATTATAGTTTAGTCTGTAGTGTTTGATGATAATAAATTTGGTACTCTAACCCGATGCACTATGGTCTGAAGATACACATTTCTTGGCATATATTCATAAATAATTCAGCATTTTACTTGTTTTTAGTTATTTCAAGAGGTTTATAAACATGTTACATAAAAAAAATAATTAATTTGACTTTTAAAAAATATATTATTGATAGTTTTTAAGTTTAATTCTACTGAATCTAAAGTATTCTACAAACATATTAATTTAAAAAAAACATTATATTCGTGTGCGTAATTGTCTTCATCTTCTTTTCTTCCCGAAGAATCATCACGTTCTATAGCGGTATATGGTTTGCAACTGTCCAGCAAAAACAGAACTTCTTGAGGAATAGCCTTTTTGTAATTTTTTGGCATTCGAACCCTTAAACTAATATTGGATATAATAATAAGGACACCATTATTTAAATTGTAGGTATCTAGAAAAACTAACATTATACAGGCGCATTTTTGTGCAGAAAAAAATCATTGCACAATTTTTTAAAAATGTTGCTGATTCATATGCAGCTATTAATTTTCTATTCAACGTATGGAAAAATAAGGTTATTAAGATTATATTGTATAAAAAACCTTGGGTATCTGCATAGAATATTTTTAATGATATGGTTTTTATATACCTTCAGCCATGTTATCTATGAAAAACAATATTATAATAAATATTTTCAAATACAACATGCTCTCATTTAAATGACGTGACACTAGCTTGTAATAATAGGCAAAACCGTCTTTTTATCTCAGCTTTCTCGAATATGATATGGCAAAATATTTTAACTAAAGTGCATTGTTAGACTTTTTAATATATTTACTTGAATATAGGAAGGATATAATAGTATATTATATACCCAGGGACTAAAGTGCATCTTTTAATCCCGAATGTGAGTTTAATAAAATAAACACACGAGGGATTAAAAGGCACTTTAGTCTAGTGGCATATACGCTATTTTTTGCACGTCCTAAAGGACTTAATCGCAAAAATTCAAAATTTCGAAAATTTTTTCCGAAAACTTAGTTACATGTCATTCTGACAATTGAACTTTGCAAACCCCAAAATCACATAGTTTCAGGATAATAAATCCTAACATGTACCGCGATTAGTTTTTTTTGTTGTTTACTTGTTGTTGCCATGGAAACACTTTACTCCCCCAGGGAGTAAAAGTGCTACTTTACTCCCTCTTTTGGGGGACTAAAGTAGAGTTTTATGTATAGCACGTGCAAAAAAGGATTTTACTTGGATTTAATTGCAAAAGTTGTGACTTCTTGAAAGAGTCACTGATTTCGGCAATTGTTTGGGGCCCCAGCGCTTAGAAATTCGAATATAGAAATATATATGAGGGGGTCGTTATAAACCATAATGCCTGCTTATAATGCCCTGGTTGTTATGGACTGGTTTATATAGTTTGTATAACAGGTATAAACAACAAATAATATGCAAGTAAAACAAAATAATTAAAAAGTTTTCATAATCAATATGCGAAAAAAATCATTGTTAAGTAGGATTTCCTAAAATAGGAAATCGAGACAAAAATAGAATCTCGTACTTAATCGACGGCAAATTAGTGGACTCTATAAGGATTCAACGTACAAGTATTAAAAGGATTAAACCATTTAATTAATAGAAATCCAACAAAGGGGACTTACCTGAATTGTGATGTTGCTTCGTGTCATATATTTCCATATTCGAATTTCTAAGCGCTGGGGCCTCAAACAATTGCCGAAATCAGTGACTCTTTCAAGAAGTCACAACTTTTGCAATTAAATCCAAGTAAAATCCTTTTATTCACTCACAAATCACAAGATTAAAATAATGATTACTTATTCATTAATTAGAAATTGTCGACGAAAAGACGGTTTTTAAGAGTTCAAATGGCTTCATCAAAGATTATATGCTTTTGCTCAATTTTAAACACAATTCAGAAAAACGATTTGGCAGTGGTTTTTTCAACAAACCGATTGTTTTTACTTATTTTCGCGGCAAACTATCTTTAATTACGAAATGGCGGTCACAATCACGAACCCGTTCGTATGAGTTCGCTATACGTTGGTTCTCGACTTGTCATTGCATGAACAATAATCTAATATTAATAACGTTTTCATTTTCTGATTGATAAGCTATTGAACAAACCAGCCTTCTAGTCTTAAAATTCAAACCGGTATAGTTATGATACTCTCGTAACATTCCTAGGTATGTTAATAACTATAAAATAATTGATGTTTCATTCTAACATAATTTTATGTGAAGCTTGGCAAGTATGCAATGATATCTCTCTTTCTCAGATGTATTGCTATTCGCTATTTTCCTTTGCTCACACGTGGAGATTTTAACTTAAACCGAAGTTTTCCCAACACTATTATTCTTTTTATATGCCCAAATGTGGTTGCGATGTGATTAGGTATATAATTATCCTGGCCGGTAGCGGTAGGTGGCTATTAAGCAATTTAATGTTTCCTGAGCAAATAAAGATTTTCACAAATACGACACCATTAATTAACTATTAAGGTGTTTGTGTAAACTATGCAAACATGTTGTGACTACTCGTGATTTTAATATAGCCCAACCAACAAAAATACTAATATATCCCGTATTATTATTCCATCTCAAGATTTAACAAAGACGAAACTTCATTCCATTATTGTCTATTACACAGCTTTAAATGCAACTTAAGTCCAACCTTCAATACTGAATGAAGCAAGTAAACTATTACACGTACCATACAAGTAAAGATTACCAACATTGAATACGATTTTATCCCTTATTTTTACTACGCGGTAAAGGTTACAATGGACGATAACACTTCCAAGTAGATAAATTAGGTAGCCTAGTGTTCAGCAGTTCACTAACTCGATTTTTAAACGGTTCACATTTATTAACAATAAGCACGTTGGAATTTAATTTTAATTTCCAAAATGTATATTTATGTAAGTCGGCTGCAGCCGCACGATGGGTCTGTGTAATAATATTAATCGCCCCTTCCCTCCCGCACAAACTTTAACTTATGGGACCTGGTTACTGGTTAACCAGGTTGGATTAATGGGTTGGAGCAATTATTATTATTATTATTATTATTATAGGATTCTATTCATAAATATTATTAACAAATCTTCTGGTCTATTGTTTAAACAAACATACTTACTAATAATTTCCAGTTTAAGGTAACATAATTAAATAGCTTAATAATTCAGGCGCATTGATATGAATGATATGATATGGTGGCACCTAGATTATAAACCTATATTATAATCCTTTTACAAGCAATATTGCTTGCTTAGGGAAGATAGATGAAAGTACTTACCCAGTTACAATTATGAAAAGTAAACCCATACATACGAGAAACATCACTGTTAAAAATTGATTCAGTAACACAATTGAGTATATGTCCTTCATGTAGCGAACACACCTAAAATATATCGATCTATAAGGTATTTCTACTGTTTAATTGACTTTTATTTTATACCTGAGAACCATACTGTGATGGCTACCGATTACCTTTATTTTTACTAACGCGCTTTTATAGTCTTCATTACTGTCGCAATTTAATGTCAACATATTAACTTGTTTGTTTATCATTTGCAGTTCAAACACTATGTGTACTATTAAGGATATAAACAGAAAGTCAAATGCCAATACAGACGGTGGCATGGCCTTAAGCAAGGTGAATGCCACTAGTAAATAAGCTATTTCGTAATTCGGAGAATTGCTAAGATCTTTTGGATGATAAGTAGCATATGGTAACCTTCGGTCTTTGTAAAATATAGGCACACATACATAGGTAAGAATTGTAACTGCTGTTGCCATTAGTACAGTAATCATAATTCTTCTGACAATACTGCTAATGTATTGAAACTTCAATTCCAGTTCGTTTCCGCCTTTGCTTAGTGGCCAGTAATGTTGATGCATGCAGTCAATAATTTGTTTCAATTTCTCACGATACAAAATCATGACGATGAGTTTTGATACAGTCTAGAAATAAAGTTATTGTGTAAAAAATGACATAATTATACAAATTAATTATGACAAGAAGTAGTAGATGATGCGGAAACTAAAACAACATGTGTATGTTACTGTAATGCATTGAAATAAAACCTTCTTGATATTACTTACATATATTGTAATGAACAGGAAAAACCCCTATACGCTGCCAGTGAACATTCGAGATTAGCGGCGGAAGGTATGACGCATCGACAGCTAAACGAGGCACAATACCCCAGACTATTAATCTAGCGCGTCCCAGCAATCTTATATAGGATGTATAAATCACTATTGCCCAAGAGGAAGGGATTAGTTAACCAGTAAAACACATTCGCGCATCGTAGATAGTATAACATAAATATCAGTGTAATATAAATCTTGTTTGAAATAAATATTTGTATGAAATAAATAAAGATTATTAAAAGTTTCACAGTTTTATTAAAATATACCTGACAATATTGTTTCGACAGCTATGCTGTCATTATCAAAGGTAATATAATTATAAACAAACACGTCGCTAAGGTAGATACAAAATAGGTAACTAGATAAAATAATAATAATAATAATAAAAATTAATAATAAAAATCATAATTAAACATCTAATACTTCCAGTAACGGAGAATTACTGAGCTCAAGTTGTTCATTCATTAAAGGTACCCTGAGTTTGTGTTTGTATATCTCAAAGGCTTCTAAAATGTCTAATTTGCGTTTGTTATTACAAAAATGTAGGAATTTAATATTATTTTGAAGAGTCATTGTGTGATTTTGTTCTAAAAGGTGTTTGGCGTAATTCGATTTTTCAGGATGTTTATTTTTGTAATGACGTACGTGTTCTTTATATCTTATGTCAAAATTTCGAAGTGTTTGTCCAATATATACCGAACTACAAAAAGAACAATTTAAACGGTAAATGCCCGATTTCATGATATCATGTATTCTGTCTTTAGCATTAAATAAAAATGAAAAAGTGTTAGTGTTGGTTTTAAATGTTATTTTATAATTGTTGGTTTTTCTTAGTATATGTGCAACTTTTTCTGATATTTTGCCAAAATATGGTATAGATATGTAATTTGTGTCTTCTGTTTGATTGTCAATGGGATATATTCTTTTGATAGCTAACCTATAATCTTTTTGTTTAATTAAAGTGTCAATCATGTTCGAATTATAATGATTTGCATGTTAAATCATTAATAAAAACCCACAAATACCTAAACTGTATGGATAAAGTGAAGACCCACAAACAGAATATGCCAATAAGACCAGTTGTATCATACATCAATGCACCTAATCACATTTTATCCAAAAAACTGAACCAGATTATTAACACGATAGGTTACAAATCGAAATACTCTGTTAGAAATTCATTAGAATTAGTAGATAAGCTGCAAAACATACATCTTCCACCACATTCAAAACTTGTTAGTTTTGATATTTGCAACATGTTCTCCAGAATACCACCACAAGAATGTATTCCTTTATTAGATAGTTTCTTGATCAATAGTAATATAGAATTAGTTAAAAGGTTAGAGTTAATTCAATTATTTGACCTTTGTATAAGTCAAAATTATTTCACGTTTAATAACATAATTTATTTACAAAAGGATGGTTTACCTATGGGTAATTCTCTAAGTCCTCTATTAGCTAACATATTTATGGACAAGTTTGAAGATCGAATATTTGAATTAAACCTCTCTAAACACATTATCTTCTGGTTTCGTTATGTTGATGACATTTTAGCTTGTTTTGACAGTTCTTTTGAGGTTATCAATGAATTTTTAATTCTTATAAACAATATCCATCCTAATATAAAATTTACACTAGAAACAGAACAAAACAGGGCTATAAACTTTCTAGACTTAAATATCAAGATTAACGCAGACAATCTTTTTGAATTTTCCATATACAGAAAACCAACACAAACAGACATAACAATACCAAATGAATCTTGTCACCACAATACACATAAAATAGCAGCATACAGATCATTAGTACACAGAGCTTTAACTATTCCACTAACAAAATCAGATTTTAGCAAAGAGATATCAACCATTAAACAACTAGCACATGCAAATCATTATAATCCGAACATGATTGACACTTTAATTAAACAAAAAGATTATAGGTTAGCTATCAAAAGAATATATCCCATTGACAATCAAACAGAAGACACAAATTACATATCTATACCATATTTTGGCAAAATATCAGAAATATCAGAATATTGGCATATTCTGTTTGTGGGTCTTCACTTTATCCATACAGTTTAGGTATTTGTGGGTTTTTATTAATGATTTAACATGCAAATCATTATAATCCGAACATGATTGACACTTTAATTAAACAAAAAGATTATAGGTTAGCTATCAAAAGAATATATCCCATTGACAATCAAACAGAAGACACAAATTACATATCTATACCATATTTTGGCAAAATATCAGAAAAAGTTGCACATATACTAAGAAAAACCAACAATTATAAAATAACATTTAAAACCAACACTAACACTTTTTCATTTTTATTTAATGCTAAAGACAGAATACATGATATCATGAAATCGGGCATTTACCGTTTAAATTGTTCTTTTTGTAGTTCGGTATATATTGGACAAACACTTCGAAATTTTGACATAAGATATAAAGAACACGTACGTCATTACAAAAATAAACATCCTGAAAAATCGAATTACGCCAAACACCTTTTAGAACAAAATCACACAATGACTCCTCAAAATAATATTAAATTCCTACATTTTTGTAATAACAAACGCAAATTAGACATTTTAGAAGCCTTTGAGATATACAAACACAAACTCAGGGTACCTTTAATGAATGAACAACTTGAGCTCAGTAATTCTCCGTTACTGGAAGTATTAGATGTTTAATTATGATTTTTATTATTAATTTTTATTATTATTATTATTTTATCTAGTTACCTATTTTGTATCTACCTTAGCGACGTGTTTGTTTATAATTATATTACCTTTGATAATGACAGCATAGCTGTCGAAACAATATTGTCAGGTATATTTTAATAAAACTGTGAAACTTTTAATAATCTTTATTTATTTCATGATTATGGAGTTCCACAAAATAAGGCTGGAAACAATAAACAAAAATATTTGTATAATTAAATTTAGTCTAAGTTTGTTAATAGTTTATAGTTGTATTTATATCGTAGTTATATTTTCTCTTGATAATAGACAATTAAAGCAGGAACGTTAGTATTATCTAAAAAGAATATTACAGACTCCTGTAATTCCGTAATCCTGAAGACCAGGTCGCAAGGTGGATTGAACGACTACAAGAGTATGATTTTGACACGGAACATCGAGCGGGCACCAGCCATCGAAATGCCGATGCTCTTTCAAGGAGACCCTGTCCTACGTACTGTACCATCGTTAACGACAATTGGATGCCGGAAGAATTACAACGACAGCAGGAGGCTGATCCCGAATTAAAAATGGTATTGGAATGGAAGCGTGTGGGAGAAAGGCCTGCCTGGGAAGCCGTCAGCCTTTCCAACAGAACCCTAAAAGCAGATTGGGCCTAGTGGGCGTCTTAAAGATGGAAAACGGTCTCCTGAAGCGAGTGCTGGAGAGTAAAGATGGCGCCAACCATTAGGTCTCAGTTTCTGATTCCAAGAAACCCAGTGGCAACAGTATTATGACATCTCCATGACGGTGCCTCAGCAGGACGCTCCCGCGTGAAGACAACTCTGGAGAAAGTTAGGGGGCGTTTTTATTGGGTCAATTGTAAAGAAGATGTGAAAGAGTGGTGCCTTAACGGACCCTTGGGGAATCGAAGAGCACCTATGAGGCAATAGAATGTGGGTAGTCCTTTGGAAAGAATAGCTATAGACATTGCCGGATCATTTCCCGAGACCGACGATGGGAATAAGTACATCCTGGTGGTGATGAATTATTTTACCAAATGGCCAGAAGCATATGCCCTACCAAACTAGGAAGCTGCGACTTTTGCTTACATACTAGTCAAGGAGTTCTTCAGTCGTTTCGGAGTGCCCCTGGAGCTGCACTCGGACCAAGGTCGTAATTTTGAGTCTATGCTCTTTGGAAAAGTAAACGCTATTGCATATGGTCTTACGATATGAGCTAGCATAAGAATGAACGCCTTACTGCTCTGACACTGAAGATGTTTTCTCTAACGACAGATGTTTGACATTTGTATGTTTGTGATTTTTATAGCAGCCGGTGAATTTAAATATTTAGTATGCCCACAATGACGCATAGTTCTCTTTTATTTCTCTTTTATTCGTCACACGAGTGACACTACAGTTAACTCTCTTTCAGTTAACCATTACCTGTTAAATTGATTTCAAAATTTTAAATACCTATTAATATATTCTCTCGGAATTGCGAAAACTGAAAGTGAGTATAAACATTTGTTAATTCAACTCACTTGATAACCAGCAATAATTGCCACAATTGAATCTAAAGAAACCAATCCTTTCCATTCCCATATCACTTCTAAAGCACACTCTATTCCGAACCCACTTGTTAAAAGTATACTTGACAATGCATTTAACTTTGTAAAGATGTTTTGTTTTGTTGGATTTAAGCCGTTCAAATTCAAGAGTAGAAGAGATTCTTTAATAAGCGGTCTTGTAACCATTTTGTTTGGAGCTTTTACGTCAATCGATAATTTTGTATTGATCGAATGATTGCATGTGCTGTTATTAGCTATAACTGCAGCTTATTATAAGTTATTAGTTAATTTGTTAAATTGGGGAAGTATGTTTGGTCTATGTTCAATATTTGTTTCAAGGTAATTTACTTATACTAACGTATAACTTTTAGATCGTAAACAAACTATGCGGTAAAATAAGCAGAAAAAACTTTTACAGTGTAACACGCTAATTTCTTCAACAGCAAATACACAAAAGCCCCACACATGGGCATCAGTTTGTAACATTAACTATTCTTCTAATAAACAAAATAAGAATAAAAATCTTGTTATTTACACAAAATATAGCTTCCGTCAGAGACTTCTTACTTATTCGAGTTATATTCAGAGATCGTGGGTGTTAATCACAGGCTTAAGGTTTTTTAAGGCTGGTTTCAGAAAGGACACAAGAATAATTGAACAATTTAGAGGACGCCACCCAAATTTTTTGTTGTTATTATTGTTTAAAGGTAACGATGGAAATCTACAATGCGGGAAAGCACTTTTCCATCTGAATTACAATAAGTACTTTCTTTTCTTACTGTTATTATTTTATTTTTGTTAAATGGACCATAAACAATTGCTCGTACCAAGCTATAACTAATGATTATTAATTCTTAACTTCGTTTATTATTTCAAATTCATGAAAATATGTTAGTAAAATATGCAATGTACAATTTATGTATATAAAACAGATACAGTAATTCATTTGCTGTGCTGTCGGAGGACACGTTAAGGAGTCGATGCCGGCAACCAAGCAAACACCTTCTTTGGTTGTTGTTAAGATTAACACTTCACCATCTACCACGCATGAATATGTATATCATACTTCTGTGTTTAGACAATATTAGTTATAATTAACATTAATAATAATTACAGTATGAAACATAAGAGCCTTTCAAAGCATTTACACATTAACTTATTTGAGATTCCATTGTAAATACATTTTCCTGCTATTTTCTGTATCGAAAACCAATTTACTGTATTAGTTTCGTGAATGAATTTGAAAAATAATTATTTACAAAGTAACTTAGTGAAGGTGTGTTATCAATAATCTATTTGTTTTTGTACGTTTGTTTTAATCTTAATCCACATTGGCACTAACACAGGCAAAAAATAATCACAATAACAAAAAAAAAGATGCTGGAACCTGGACAGCTGTACTGGAACTAGCTCTTACAACAAAACTAAAACTGAATCTTCGGATTTACAATTATCTCCACTTTTAGCTTGTTAATCTTGATATTATTTTTTTGTAAATCTCTATTTACTATAAAATGATGATCAGAACTGATATCAAAAATGATTTGAAACTACATTTATTAGTTATCTAATAGAATTATGAGTGTTCAGCCGTCATTATTAAAACACCGGATTTTCAAAATTTAATATTATCGATTAATTACTATAGTTTCCATAAAATATATAGGTAATAACTGTGTCGAGACAAATTTTTAAGTTTGTCGAAGATAACTACGTTACACCATTTATTTACTTAAGTTACCTTAAATTAACTTATTAAACCGAAAGCACGCGGCAGTTTATTATTACATTTAATTCCACGTGGAGGCTTAACCAATAAACCCAATCATATCATACAGTAACGATACAAAAACTCTTAACGCTAATCCAAAGAGGAATCCCACTCGAATTCTACTAGCCAAACGCGAAACATATTTGTCGCTAAACCTGGACAGCAAAGCCACCCCTAGGGAGTGCCCGCACCCCTTCGAGACTCGTCTCCACTTCTTGCTTGATTGACCCAAATCTTCACATTCTTCGGCTCAAATTTTAAGAGGGACGATTATATCTCAACCAACCACACAATATTCTTGACATCATTATCTACCAATCCGAAATTCGATTAAATTCCCGCACATATTTTGGTTAGTTAGAAGGAACAAAAGGCCATAAGACTTTAAAAACCAGAGACGCGTTATCAGAATCTGTTTAATGCATAAGCAATAATTGTTCCCAAAACCCATTGAAAAATAAATCTTCCATTCAAATGGACTGTATTTTATTTGTATTTATACATAAAGTCTGACAGAGAATTAACAAAAACAATGGAATCAACCTGGCAACTATTACATTTTATAGAACACATAAGGAAAGCCACCTTTAAACAAATTAATGAAGAAATACAGCATCCAAACTATAATAATGTGTCATGAAGCATGAATTATGGTTTTAAAAGTGATTTACTCCTTTGTGAACATTTCAATATTGCAACGATCTGACTCAAACTAACACGTGTGTTTGCCTAGAAAGTCATCTCTGTAAATATACTGCGGTGTATTTAACTAATAAAAATTGCGTCACGTTCGGGGAAAGCATAAAATATATGCGATGATCTGTAAACGTAAAATAAGATATGTCCACCGTTCCAAATAAAAACATAAATTATATACGGTGGATTAAAAAGAGAATACACCACAGATATCTTTCTTTATTCCACTCAGCTAGCTCAGGCTTACTCAGTGAAACATGAATAATATGAATTACGAGACTCTTATTAATTCTTATGTCTGGAAAGGAAGAAAAACTTATGTTGTAAACACTAAAACTCCTGCAAGCTGGATAATCACTGCTAAACTCTGAATTCAAAAGAAAAGAACACTGGATGCTTGTATTTGCATCAATTAAACACATGTAAATTTGAAAACACATAAACTTTATTTAACGAACAAAATAAAAATTCGAATGGAAAGTCAATGTAAAAAAATGTTATTCAAAATAATACAATAATAATTGAGAAATAAATTCTCAGGCTTGCTCAAACGTTAGTAATAGTTGTAATGGCCTGACATAGGGCCAATACGGTCATTCGTTTGAACAGACCAACACAAATCAAAATTTATTTATAAATAAAACTGTTTATCAAATAAAAATAAATTTTAATTAAAAGAAATTTAGTTGTTTTATTTAATTGAAATCAAATAAATTCTCAAAAGAACCTTATAAATTAAACCAAATAAGTTTGTATTATTGAGGATGAACTTTATAAATTACTTATTATTAATGAGATTAACAAAAACCATTTATTATGACCAACCTGGTATGTTACGAAATAATTTCTCTTTTAAATATTAATCCTATAGTGGTAACACTGCTGTCATACACATCAGCTGATTTCCTGTTTATAAAACATCAATACGTAGATCAAAGTCAAAAAATAAATTCAACCAGAATTTATTTAAATAACCACGTTCACTTTATATAATTGTTGCACAATAATTAAATCTTCTTTTAATCCTTGAAATTGTTCAGGTAACACTTTAATTCAATTCAAACGTTATTTATACATGACATTTACGCCACACATATGGTTGAAGTATCTAACCTCAAATTAAATTATAGATTTTATTTGGAGTCGGGCATAGGTTTTGTCTAGTACGTTTTATCGACTGATTTTGTTACAATTTGCTCCAGCTTATATAGTTTATGCCAGAACAAAAGCCAGCGGTGACATTTTTTCAAAACAAAAGCACATCAAGTAAGCTTGGTGACGTCACTAATCCCGCACAGCTGTTCTTGATCATCACTAATCTTAAATCTATGATTACAGGATTGTAGCCCTTAAACAAGGATCAAAAAAGTATAATACAACCATTGTCCAAAAATGTATCGTAACGAAGGTATTGAAGAGAAACGATTGACAATGTACAAATCTCGTTACGATCTAAATACATGTAAAATTCAACAGATCAAGGTTCATCCTTTACAATCTAATTACAGAAATACACAATTCAAGTAATACAAATAAGTTCTCCATAGGAGCATCTTTACAATTTACTACAAACATAAATTTTTATAATACGAACTATAATGAATAAACCAATTAATGCATATGCAAGTTCCAGCTTAAATATTAATTCAAAATTAATCAATTTATGATCAAAATATCCAGCATACAGTACTCTAAGCACTTACATCAAAACAATGGTGAGGAAAAACAGGATAAGGGTCAATAAGAGTCACAATGATACGAAACGACAGGATTAAAAACCTTCAGTAATTGGAATGGTCAGAAATTTTATAACCGAATTAAAAAATTAATTGTATTGTATAAGTCATAACAAGATTGACCTAATTAATCTATTTTCAGTTAATTAACAACGTGAAACCGAGCTGGTCTCCTAGAGTATAGAAAAACTTACCTAACGTTAAACATCGTAATCTGTAAATTTGAATAAGGAAATTACATCTTCCTTGCAAGTGAGAAAACCGTCCCAAAGTGTAACTTGGGTTGCATAATAGTATATTGTGTTACAAGTGCAGAAAAGTGCCAATTTCTCACGAGTGTGAAGATTTTGCGGCATGAGACGTAGTCGAATGCCGCAATCACACGAGTGAGAAATTGATGTTTTTGCACGCGTTACACACTATACTTTATCTACGACAACAAAAAAAGTAATAAACCACCAACAGCTAAGAAAGTTTTTTAATCTAGAATTTATACTCGCATTCATATTTTTTACGTGAAATATTTGGCAATAAGAGATGTAATGTGAGCCGATGTTTGGTGGTGTACGAGTGTACACCCCAATTTTCCTTCATCGGATTCACTCATGATACATCTAGAATTTTAAAAACGACAAAAGTAAACATTAAATTTGTAAAGACAATAGTAATAATACGTTTACAATACGACATAGCATGTCTCTCTTTTGATTTGAATCTGATATATAAAATGTTTGTTTTAACGTTTCCGTTCTGTCGTTAATAAAATTTTCAGTACGGTGATATGATAACACCGCAATACCTACAATTCTCAATTAAACATTGTATTTTGTAAAACTTCTTAAATTCACAATTAAATAAGAGTTGTTAATACAAATATATCCAACAATTGTATTAGTATTTATAAACAACCATTAGTACAATAAACTAATTACTAACACATTTTGGTACTTACTTATTGAAACTTAATTGTTAATAGTATAGTCAAAATAGCATTTTTTGGGGAAGTGATTGCTACAAGAAATTTCTTTGAGTAAAAAAGATCAAGCGTATTCATCAATAAATTATGAACAAAACTAGATCAGTCGGAACTCCTTCTCCTTGCAAATCCGCGATTTTTGTGAAGAAATAAGCAAATCGGTTTTTAATTCAATTTTAACAAGGTCTGTCACAATGATGCAGGATGCATCATAATATCGTTCGGCATGAATTGCATATCCAAAGAGATGTGAAATCTCTTAAACTGCAACATTGGCAATATTTTCCAAAATACGGATTCTAAATTCAGAAATGATTGGTGCTTGGTTGTTAGCACTGGCGTAATTCAATATTTCGTGCATCCTGCCTTGCATTTGATACTTTACCAAATATTTAAATGTTTTCTTCTGTTCTAAGCACATTGTCGAGATATATCAATAATGAATTTTGGACGTTGAATTCAGCAGCACATATTTATATTAATCTCAGCACCCATATTTCGCAGTGATCCGCTCTGTAAATATCTAATGCCAGAATTCGTGTGGGACTCATGACTTTAATGCAGTGCAATTTACTTCCTTTACTGTTTGGAATGATTATTTTCGCTTTATGGTCAATTTTTGACCCACCTTCCTTACGGCGACAAAAAAGGTTAAAATTGGTTTCGTCATTCCAAATTATTCCTCTGTTCTGCTTTGTAAAATTTTGTCAACATAATGTCTTCGCTTGTCTTTGTTTTCTTTGGTGTTCATGTTTTCAATATGCGGTCTAAGAGCCTCAACTGAAAATAATTTTCCAACCAACCAGTGTTTTACAGTGTTATGGCAAACACGAACTTGAAATTTGTTGTTAACACGATCATATATATCTTTCAATGCTGTGCAATTTGCTGTCCTACTTTTCTTTAATTTATCATTTAGCAAATGACCCATTGATCTTTTAAAATCTCCTAGTCCCAAGTCACTTTTGATTATACAAGAAATAGATTTTTGGGAAATTTTCATTTTTTGTGATAGTATTTTTTGTTTTCTGGGAGGATATGGTCGCATTCTCTGCTTAACTGATTTAATAGCATTTTTGGTACGAACAATCCGTGGATGACCACATCTTTGACGATCATTAACATTTAAAGTTTCAGAAAATCGATTTATGGCACGATAAACAAACATTTGGTAATACCAAGGGGGTGTAACGTTTTGAATATTTCACTAGGTTGCATTCCTGCATTCAGTTTATGAAGTGCAATAACACCATTTCGGTTTTCTTTTTCACCCCACTCCATCGTTGAGTTCGTTTACTAAATTCAACACAAAAAAAATCACAAAATGAACTGTCAATTTGACAGTTTGTATTAAAACAAAAGTAATCATGGACAACCGATATTTCAGGTTAAACTTTTGTATCAGTATTGATCAGTATTTATGACTAGACTAGGTAATTCGACCAGGACACTCCGAAATATTTACTACGAATTATTTTGTGGCCCGCGATAATGTGTTGTTGTTTCTGAACCTACTTGAACTCGAGTGAAACTCCCATGTTATTAAAACCCACTGACGAAATAAATTTGCGACAAACTTGTTGTTTTTAAATTTATTCATTGCATACCTAGCGCAATTATACAAAATGTTCTCCATCTTATTACTGAGCTTCTGCTTTCGTAAATCCTCACAAAACAGCACCTATTTCTTCTACTTTTTTCGTTTCGAAAACAATATCTAAAAATCCATTTAACTGATAATGATAATAATTTAAGGTTGATAATGACGTAGTTAGATATGGTACTGTGTTGTCTAAATCTGCGTTGGGAAAATGCGTTTTCTAAACAATTTTGTGAAAATCTACTCGTA
This sequence comes from Agrypnus murinus, assembly GCA_929113105.1. Taxonomy (NCBI): domain Eukaryota; kingdom Metazoa; phylum Arthropoda; class Insecta; order Coleoptera; family Elateridae; genus Agrypnus; species Agrypnus murinus. Next base: position 206,938,371 of record OV816025.1, read on the forward strand.
AGTAGAAAATTATGATTCTTCAAATTCAGAAATTTATTCTGTAGATCTAGTATCGATGTCGTTCTCAGAATAAGACCCGTTTGGACAGGTTTCCAAACAGTACATTCATCTTTATTTGCAGTAAAATTTCATATTAGTAAATAAGTCAATAATCATATGGAGAAAATGGATAGTTTCCTTGTATTTTGTAATATCATATTTGCTCAAAGCCAAAACCGAACTTAGTGACGTAAGTAGTTTAAATCACTTAAAGATAACTTCCAAAAACCAAGCAACTGTCAAAAGAGCTTTGTTACCTCTTACAGCTTATTATCTTCTTTGGCAATAAATTTTAATGCGCTACTAACGTCGTGGTGAATCACATTATAAGAATTTGATACCTTCATTTTGTCAAAATGATTTTTGTTATCATGGAGTTCAGTTTTTAATTTAGGAGCAAATTTTAATTCCAAATTATCTTGATAATGTCTTTTTATGTGTTCGATGTTCACTATATTAGTTCGAAAACTAATCTGCTCCTGTAGATTTTTCGGTATTTCAATTACTTTGTTTATAACTAACGATTACTTTATGTTCTTAAATAAATGTGGGACATCTGCTATAAAATACTAACGTTCCGAATTATCCATTGGATTTTGGATATAATTCACAGTTTTTGAATATTTTCCAACAACTCTACCAATCTTTTTCCACATAGTCTGGTTGCTAGAACACACATTTGTACTGACTGCGTTAACTTTTAAATTAAATACTACTGGAACAATGAATAACTTCCCAAATAATATGACATAAGATTGTCCAATCTGCATTGTTGCTGTTCCAGTAAAATAATAACCAACAATTTGCTTCCAACAACTTGTAATTCCGGCTAACATAACCACCAAGGCACGGCTAGCTATCTCAGCATGATTCGGAAATGAGGGTAATGTGTCCAACAAAGTTATCAGAAGATGTGCAATAGTCTATACACTTTTTCAAGTCCATTTCGTACAGGGTAATACACTCTTTCTGAAAGTCGCTCATGCAATTCATTTTCATTTTCAAAAATATAAACACGTCTTGTAAAATTCCACTTAACTGAAATTTTAAATATTCCAATTTTCTATTTAATGTCTGCACTGAAGGGCATTTGTAAATGCAGGTTCAATAAACCATTGTAACCACTTGTTCCACAAGTAAAGTTAAGCTGTATGTGACCATGGAATAAAGTAATTGGTTTAAACGTTGAACAGCCTTAATATGATAAGGGTTGAAAACATTTTCTAAATTTTTATATTCTTGTATTATCTTTATTACCAGCTTATTACTCAAAATCTTATTATTTCTTTTTAAATTAGTAATCCCCTTTTGAAGTCTGGATGCTCGAATTTCATACATTTTTATAGTTTTTTGAAGCTCGTACCTAGTTGTTATCACTAAAATTCGGAACTGGGTATTCTGAGAACTTCTGGGATTTTTCTAAGACCTCATCTTTTAATTTATTTTCTTGACAATTATTATTGAATAATGTGGTAATCGCATTTTATTTAAGGGTTCTTTTTTAAACCCGTTAGTTACTGATCGTCTGAGAAATGCTGATTACACAAGCGAGACCCGTCACTATACTTAACAATTTTACTATTTTTTTAACCAAAGTTCTTTAAATTTTGTATTTTTAGGAAACCTATTAATAGAAAATATTTGATTTGTTCTATTTTTGCAATTAATTGCCGAACAGCTTACCATGTTGACAGCATATAAAGCACATATTTATAAAGTTAGAAATTTTGTTACAAATTATCAGACTATTAAGATCATGTACTCCTTGACATTGGATCCATGCAATTAAAGTCCGGTATTGTACATGTCCAAACTCATCTTTTTATTATCTATATATGTAAAACACAAGGCTTATTTTTGTTCCAGTTCGTTTGAGAGTTCCACCGGGCCGATCTAAGCGATTCTTTTTTTTTATATTTAAGCTTTCGCTGTGTAGATTAGTCAACACTACTTAATTTTTATATATTTTTAATGTTTATATTTTTAATTTGAAAAACTCTAAAATGTTTAATTTGAGACGGACGATTCGGACATTCACTTGGGGCGCCCTCTCACTTTCTACGGTGTGTAACGTTACGTTTTTGTTGGTTTTCGAAAAATGCAATTTAGTATGCTTATTTAATAACAAATTCTAAATGCGGTCCTGTGTATTCATATATTTTCTTTCAATTTAAAATCACCGTTGGCATACTGCATAATATAAACCCCATAAAATATCATCTCAAAGAAGTATTCCAGACTAAAAAAATTGTTTTTATAAGAATTTACAGACTTCGTTTCAGATAAGGGTATTGTTTTCACACGTGTTAGCATTTACCAATCTATGTTGTTCCTGGGAAAAAGAATATTTTCGAATAGACTTCTCTTTTAAATCTTAAATTGTCAGCAATTTTCGTCGATGTGAACGAGTATCTGCAAATATTCCTATCTAAACAAGTTGAGTTTCTACGAAGAATATACAAATAAAACCCATTTGGTTTAAATTTATGATTTCCTTGTACGTGCTTGTCAACCTGTAACGGGTTATTTTAATTTTGATTAATTCTTGTATTTTCAAATACTTTTCCTCAACCCGGTCCTGTATTTTCTAAAATTTCCTAATACATTATTTTAACATTTTTAGGCGAGAAAATGTTTTCAATTGATATCCGGTTATCTTTTTTTTATTTCGGCAGATGTGTAGGAACAACGAACGCATAGGGCATTCAAGCATTGAGTCTTGAATGCAGATTATCGTTATTTAGGTGAACACTTGCGAATTGTGTTGATTTTATTAAGTAAATTGTAATTACACCTCGCAGTTTTGTGCAATTAAATTAATAATAATTTAAATTGTTATTTGAATAATTCTGTTATGGTGGATTCCTAAGAAATGGGGTTTTTCATATCAACGCAGTTTTAAATTTAGTTGGAGCTAAATTCGACGTTGTCGGTTCTTATTCGCATTTTTATGTTCCCAAAGATTTCGCTTGTTTTCAAGCACTAAGCCTTCTCCAGCAAGGTAAAACTTTTCTTTAATTTACTATAAATTAATTACTTTTATTACGACCAATCATTTATTTTAGGCTTTTAGTTTATGGCAATGTTTTTCCGATAAGTTGCAATAATTATAGGCGCTAGCAAATTTTGCGCAGTGGACCGTACTCGCCCAACTCGTTGAGGCTATACATTCATGCACGCTATCCAAGACTGGTGCATGAGGCGTTTTGATCCATTTAGTTTGGTTTTTGGTGGCATTGTATGGCACTATGGATAATTAATTAAAACCTTTTTTTTAATGGTATGGTAGCTGCAGTGGAAGCACGAGATTGACAAGGTCAGAGATTTATGTTAGTTTTGTACCATTGTCTACAAGGACTACAATCAATATTTAAATATACCTATATATATTTTTTAATACCAGTAACTTGTTTACATAGATAAAACCTGAGTAATTATTGGTGTATTATAATGCTATTTAATTTTGTACACTTGCTATCTTATATTTTGTATTTCTTTTGTGTGAACTTGAAGGTAGACGTCTAATCTCCAAGGGTATCTATACTATTTCACTATTGAATATTTGTTTACATCATATAGGATCAAGATAATAATATACGATTTTTTTCTTGGTTTCATATATAGCTTACATATGTTTTTATATACGATTTGTTTTGAAGTCAATCAAGTAAAGTCAATAGCCACTAAGGATTTTCATATGTATTATTTTGGGGTAATAAATGAAATTTAAAAGGAATCTGTTCCAATTGCTCAATTGTTTTCTTGAGTTAGAAGTACTGTTCAAGATTTGCTTATATTTTCTTTACAGGTTAAGTAATTTAAATGTTGCAGTAGCTGCGGGTTCACATTTAACCGTTTGAGGCCAGCGGTTTACCAATTCCTTTTTTTTTGTAAACGTGTGGCGCCTAGTTTGTTTTATTTTAAATCCACCCCATCATCACTGAGTGTGTTGGGCACTCATGGTAAACCTCGTCTGGCAACTACTTGTTACTTGTACTTGTTTATAAAAAGGAAACGCTACAAACCAACTCTAGACAAACAAATTTTCGTTCACAAAGTGTCTGGTTTTTTTGCATGTGGTGCAGGTTTTAGCTACGAGTAAAGTCCCGAATTTGTGAGCGTTCTTTGTGTAAAATAATCAATTCTCATTGGCTTAATCAAACCGCGCTGTTTTCTCGTTGGTCTATTTGAAAGCTTACCCCTCTCAAAATTCAGTCTACTGTTAAAAATAATTTCTAAAAGAAGCAAGTCGAAGACAGACTCTGATATCGTCAGGAAGAGCTTGAAAATAGGGTCCCCGCGAAACTTTTGTCGCGTGTAGTTTTGGACCGTTGTGATATACCTATCGAGGCCGGTTGTGAGAGCACTTACAGAATATTTTTGCGGTACTTCAGTTGACATAATGTATAGTCGATATTGTGATTGCGGAAAATTCATTTTATCGGAAATTAAAGTCTAATCTAGGTCAGTTTACCGATAATAATAATAAAGTGTAATCCGTTCTTCTAGTGGCCGCATTTTAGGTTCGTAAAGAATCTCGTTAAAGGATACGATTAAAAATAAATAAATAAAACGAAACAGATCGTTTCTTCTACGATAATTTAAATAAGTAATTTCATCTAAGTTGTATGGTTGTATCAGTTATTTGAAAGAGTGAATTCTATTAATGAATACCTCTCTGTACTACAGTATTGTGAATTTTAATTCTCGTAGTTTTGGGTTATTAGTGATTGCAGAATTTTATAAAGTTTTCCAGTTTCTACAGTTCAGCGACAACCGTTTATATCTGTGTTTGTAAAGGGCAATATTATGTAAGTTTGTTTTAATCCAGTTTTGTGAATTAAACAATTTGAACAAGGCATTGTGAATTGTTGACTCTTTGAATTTTGTGAATATTGCGTAAGTTGTTTATTGTTTATGTACCGATTATTTTTGTCATTTTGTTGCATGAAAACGTTCCCATTTGCTAAGAGCTTTTATGCAGGGTATTGTGACTTTTTTAAATGATTTTCTCAATGACTAGTTATCTTTTTTAACTTTTTGATTCATGAATAAACATACTTTTTAAACTTAATTAGACTGAATAATATTGACCCATATAATTATGAAAGTCTTTATTAATATTTTATCCAACCTAACTTTGACATCACCGAATCTGACTAACAAGTTGAATTTATTAGATCTGATTCCAGTTTCTAGTTAATGGTATAAGGTCATTGTTTTTAATTATTATTATTATCGAACATTCATAATCAGATGGTGCCCAAATATATGCATTTTCTTGTGTCTTTTAAAACCTTTATCTATCTTTTTGATAATTAGCAAACTGTGGAACCAATAACTACGACCTGAAATTTAAATTAGAAAAGATAAGAACTCAAGCTGTGGCAATTTTGAGCACTGCGTATCGTAAGTAAAAATATTTTGAAGATTTTAAATGTAATTTAGTCTGGGAAAATAACTTCTGTTTCAGGTGGTTAGTTTCGTAACTAATTCCACTTAAAATATAAAAGGCTGATGCAGCCTTCCGCTTCCATCATTAATAAGTGGTTAACACTCGGTTAATGTTTAAAGAATTGTTAGGTTGCGTAGACAAAACTCGCTTAGTTGAAAATTATGAACACGAATTATACAAATAATAGCTAATGGCAATTGCTTATTTAGAGCAGTTTCATATTGTTTGTATAAAACGCAGGAAATTTGCCAACACTATGCTTATGCCATGTTTTTGAAATATGCACTAATAGACGTTTTCAAGAATGTTTTAAACAAGATTTTTGATTTTATTCTTATCATTTCGTAAGGTAGAATTTCCGTATGTATGTAGAATAAACCGGCAGGGAGGAGTAAGCCAGAGAGAGATATATGTCGGAATAGAGGAGGGTAAGCTTGGAGAGAGGAGTGTGAAACAAAGTTTTTTTTCTACACGAGAACACAACTATAAAAATGCGGTAGGGCACCAGAGAAACGGACTAAAAAAAATCATAAATATCATACTTACATTATCATATATGCTCAAACTAATTGCCACAGCTTGAGATTTAAACTCTCTCTTACAAATTTTGATGTTTAAGTCGTAGGTATTGGTTCTGCAGTTGTCTTATTTTGTGAAAAGGAGTAGATAAGGGTTTAGAACACGAATAAAACACTAAAAGGACGCCATCTGATTATGAAGCTTAATATTGATGTTTAATTAAGCCTGATTTGATATTAAATTCATTAATCAGAAAATGAATTAAATATAATAGGTTTTTAGATAAAAATTTAAAAATGTTTAGAAAATTTTAAAGTAAAATTTTAACAAAACTTTCATAATTATATGGTTCCGTTTAGATCATTGATATAAACTAAAACCATATTTATTAAATAATAAAAGTAGGAAATAATTCAGACACAAGTATAAAAGTAGTCAAACACATAAAAACACATAAACGATATAAATTTATTAAACTTAAGACTAAGCATTTAGTAAATAATCGTCTATTTCGTTAAAAATTATAGACGTAAGGCAGTTCCAAAGATAATTTGGATATTTGTCTAGAATAAAAACTATTAGAATTTTAAAAAAATATTAATTACTCCAAAAGTTCAACAAGATCAAAAAATATCTAACTTTATTAGCCATGAAATATTCCAACACAATATCAAACTCAAGAATTTATTTAGATCACAAATCTTTTCAAAAATTTGACAAACAAATATCCATCAATTTAGACTAAAAATAAATCTAATTAAATATTTCTAAGATTTATAAATTTAATTTTCACTACTAATAATGAACTAAAATTAAATACTACTGAGAGCTCTCTTCTTGTACAGAACAACAAAATTCACTATTTAAAATAATAAAAATAAACAATTCTTCTAGTACAATACCTTAAAACTTTTGTTTATTTGCCTTACAAAGCAAATCATTTGATCAGTTAGAAATTGGAAAAGCCTCTCTTGGAAAGAACCGTGGTTGATTCTCGATGATTCGATGGTTTCAAATTGCAGCTTGACAGTAACAGATCCAAAGAAATACTTTTCATAATAACAATAATCCATCATCCATACAATTTCAGCACCAATATCCGTTAAACACAGTTTAAACAATCTTATTTGATTAGTGTTTATTGTTAGAAATTTATTCTCGAGGAGTAGTTGTAATCTCCTTTATTTAAAACTCACGGATTAAACCAAATAACTGTCTGTCTTTGTCGGCAGATAAGATGACAATCCACAATTTAATTTAATACTCAGTTTACGTAATTTTGAATAACAAATACACTTTCTTTTTTAACGCAGGCTAACAGCGTAATCGATTTTAATGGTTCATTACACATAAACCAACTAAATGTTTATTGACGAGACGATATTAGTCAATCTTCTCAAACGAAAGTTCTCAAAAATCAGTTAACTTCAAAAGTTCACTTATACCGCAAATCACAACTAAATTGTACGGGAACTGTACTCAAAAGATTGCATTAATTTTGTATAATTAACACTGAATTATAACACAATAAACCCGACCCCAAAGTCGACTAACTAATCTCAAAGATGGACCGCAAGTTTCTTAATATCGACCTTCATAGCACGATCTGACCGAGGTGGTCTAGCTTGAAGCGCAAACGGGAAGCAAGACTTTACGCTAACCTGTCGAGGCGCGAAGAATGCCAGCCTCTGTGACCCTGATCACCCGCGAAATAATGCATCTTATTTGGCCGTAAGGAAGTTTTTCAGCTAACAGTCTGCAGAAATTTCGACCTAAAGGATTGAAAAGTAGTACTTGAAGAAATTGCGCGCAAACTGGTACAAAATAACACCCATCTGGCGTCTAGCCGAAATTGCTACGCGCCAGCCCGTTTCAAATCTCGGACACATGTACCAAAGTCACCTTTTGAACAAAGAGAATTTGATCCCAAATCTAAGCATTCTCGAAATATTAACAGAAATATTTTATAAAATAATTTGACCAAACACTTCCCACAGTTTTTATCAAGGTCTCTCACGAAGTAATTGATATTATACCAAAACATAAGCAAACAAAATACTAAAAGACATCATTTTTATGACGCTACGTTCCTTAATTGTATCAAATATAAACTATCCAAAAATGAATAGAGAATTTTTTCTTTTTTGTATTTTTTTGAAATTCTAGTTTTAAATTTGTAATTAAATGTATTACAAATATACGTACATACACTTATTCAAGATTTCGACTAAATTTTTCATACGTAGGATCTTTTATTAACAAGAAATGTTACAAAGTAAAAAATGCAATATTAATTAAAAAATGAAACCGTGAAAATTAAACATTAAAATTAAATTTTAATATCGAGTATAGTAACCCCGGGCATCTCTTATGGCTGTACACCTTTGAGGCATGCTCATTATGCAATTGTTTATGTGATCCTGTGACACTCTTGCCCAGCACCTAGGTAAAATTTCCCTGAGGTGCTGTATGTTCACAGGAGGTGGATTGTGCCTATCAAGCTGTTCCTGAAGTCTATCCCAAATATGCTCTATTGGATTTAGATCAGGAGAATATGGTGGTAAAGCCAAATGATTAATACCAAGGTCATCATTGGCTCGCATTACAATTTGTGCTCGATGTGGCCGCGCATTATCATCAATAAATACTATATTTTCCCCCACAGCTTCTCGAAAATCAACCACGTATTGCTGAATAATGTCATCTCGGTATATCTGACCGGTGACATTATTATCAAAGAGGTGAAGGTTAGTGCGGCCATTAAACGTAATACCTGCCCAAACCATAATACCACCACCCCCAAACGAGACTAGATCTTTTGTGTATTCGGGCCTGTAGCGGTCTCCTCGTGTTCTCCAGACTCTTATTCTGCGACTATCACTAAATAAACAGAATCTGGATTCATCAGTGTATAATCCATGTTGCCACTGAAAGTTATCTTCTAGTCGTTGATTAACCCAAGTTATTCTGGCCATTCTATTGACAACCGTTATCTTTGGACGCCTGATGGGCCTACGATTAAACAGCCCCACTTCTCTCAAACGATTTCTTACAGTTTGGTCAGAAACCCCTGTTCCAGTGGCATTCTGTAACTCTCTTTGTAAGGATGGAGCACTGATATATGGATTTCGTCTAGCTTGAATTCGCAAATAAAGGTCTTCCCTCTGGTTGGTTTTTCGTTTTGAGCCACTACCTGGCCTTCTTCTGGCAGACCCCAACTGACGGAACCTGGTTAAAGCTCTGCTGACAACACTTGGAGACACATTAAAAATAGCAGCAATTTCTGCACCAGAATGGCCATTTCGATGCAATATCGGCAACAAATCAAGAGTTTCTTTATTCAAATGATGCCTTGGCATTACGAAAAACGCTATGAGTTGACAGAATATGTCAAAAATGATTCAACTGAATAAAATTTTATTATCGCGACAATAACAATAAATAATAGCAAAAAACACCTTTTGATTTTAATCAATAATAAGATGATTTTTACCAAGCATGTTGTCTCAAGTGCTTGTAACATTTTAAATTTACCTTATATTTACGAATACGTGGGAAGATTAGCGCAATTATTTTGGTTTCGCCAAAATTCGTGGAATTCCCTATTCATTTTTGGATAGTTTAAAACAATCCTTTCTAAAAATATTTTTGTAGGAAATATTTACATGACAAAATTCTATTTCGAATAAAGCGCAATCTTACAGGACCAAATGTAAAATTTTACGTACTGAATGCCGGTGGAAAATGTACCGTTACAAGTGCTAGGCTTAGAATTTTCAACTGGTTATGTTTGGTTACGTTTATTTAAATAATCACCCACGAAAATCCCAAGGATTGTAATCACACAACGAATGTTCTATATAGGGAAATCTTTCAATGTTTCTGACCGTCATGTCTTGACGAGGTTTCCCTAGTTTATTATTATATAAGAACTCGAGTGAGACCACGGTCTACTAGATTCATATGAGCTTCGCTTATATAAGCGAAGCTTATATGAATCTAGTAGGCCGTGATGAGACTCGTCTACTAGCACCATCTTTCGAAAAAACTTATATAAAATATATAAAAAATAGCGTTGTATTCTAATTATATCACCTTTTTTATGGTGACAGGTGAAGTTTGGTTAATTTCTGACATTTGATTTGAATGTTGCAGTACTGTAAATAACGTGTCTAATTGGAAAATCCTAAAACGGATAAGCTCGAAATTCGTGGTGCAATCCAATATTAATTTTTTAAAGGACTAAGCACATCTTTCAAATTTTGGCTGATATGCAACAAACTTTGGGTGACAATGCTCTTTCGAAAGTCACAATTTGTCGCTGGGTTTAAACGGTGTAATATGAACCTCGAAGATGATGTGCGACCATCAAAAACTGTAACATCTCTGGAAATGATATTGTTTTGAACAACCAACGAATTGACATCAACGCGATATCCTACCATCGCTGGTATATCGACTGAACGCATACATTACACGCAGAATTGGGCATGCTTAAGCTGTCAGCAAGGTGGGTCTCTCGAATCTTCAATTGTGATAATGTTACGTGGGGTTTTCGTGACTGGAGGACGTAGTCAGAGGTAGAAAGGAAAATAAACACAAGTCATAAAAACAACTATATACTAACAATAGAATAAATAATACAAATGGTTACACACATAGGTTACACAGTGTGAGGACGTACATGTCCTCTTAAAACTAACATAATCATGAGGGTGGTCGGAACCACCCTGCTCTAGCATTAAATCTACAACTAAGCGTGGGAGAGCCTGGTCACAACTCCCCCATAACTAAGCAAAACTAAGCGAGGCGAGGGGTATGGTAATCAAGATCCCCAGATTCCAACCCCTAACCATAAAGTAAATTAAAAGGTACTCACCGGTTTGCTTGGAGATGTTGTTGGAGTCAACTCACTGACTGAATTGAATAAGCTCAAGCAAGCTGGTTAAATACTGCCCAAGGCGGAAGAGTTTGTCATAATAGTGGGAACCCGTAGGTTTGTTTTCCAAGTATGAACTAAGGAAGCTCACGCTTCCTGGTTGCAGGCTTGTGGGTAGTTTGCATTCGAGTCAACCGTACCAGTCACCAAAGCTGTGGGTAGAGCGGAAGTGTGCTGGTTTCTTCTGAAGGAATGTGCAGCTATTTGTAAATAACGCAGGTTGCCCAGCATATACGGAGCAGCGTAGGTTAGTTTGAATGCAACTTGCAGTTGAGATAAATGGCCAGTCGTGGGTGAAGCGGGAGCGTTTCCTCGAAGGACCGCGCAGCTGGCTCTAATTTGTTGGCGGCGAGACCGCACCGACTTGACTAACGTGTGCAACTGAGTGTGGCCTTGCACGATATATTGTACGAACGGAAGAGAAGTTGAGTTTTGTATATAATATTGAATTGTAAATATCTCCGTTTGTGACAATAATTCAAAGCTTTTTAACAAGAACCTGAAGCTGGTTTTTTGCATCGATTTGTTACGGTGGATGAAACTTGGCGTCACCACTATGTTCCTGAATCTAAACGGCAATATCAACAGTGAAGACATAGTAGTCCTCCCCCAAAGAAAGCCAATAAATTTCTATCGGAGGGGGGGTAAGGTAATGGCTAAGATTTTTTGGGATTCGAAGGGGATACTTTTCATAGATTATTTTGTAAAGGGCTAAACCAATAACGGACCATATTAGCCGCTCTACTAGACAAAATGCAGATAGCAATTTCTGAAAAACTGCCTGGAATGGGCCATAAAAAGGTTCTGTTTCATCATAATAACGCACGTTCTCATACCAGTCATATTGCTTGTGAAAAATTGAGTCAATTGGGATTTCAGGTTGTGTGTCATCCACCCTATTCGCCGGATCTAGTCCGAAGTGACTTTTACTTGACTCCCCAAACTCAAACTTTTCCTTGCCGAAAAGAAGTTTCGGTTCGGATGAAAAATCTATTACAGCAACGGAGCAGTATTTTGGGGATCTTGAGAAAGATCATTACAAAAATGATATAGTGGCACTTCAGCATCGTTGGCCCACGTGTGTTGAAGTTCAATGGGAATATGTTACAAAATAATAAAAAAAAATAATGCTTTAACTGTTTCATTTCGAGTTTCACGTCCCGTCACATCATCCTCATGCTGTAAGTGACCGATCTCGGATGTTTTACTTCAAGGATCGACAGAGCTTGCGGTTTTGCCGTGGTTAAAGGCTACTCCAGCTGAATCCAGCTTGTTTCAAAATTCTTTCAGCTTGCTTCAAATTTCCCATACTCCGTGATAGGAGAAATACATAGCTTGAGTATATATCTACGTCTTTCGGAAACTTAAACAATACGTGCATTTTTTGTTCTTCATTGTAATTACCGTTACACCGGGTACACAAAAACACAACACTTGTCTACCTTTTTAAAAAACTTTATTAGTCCTACATTATATTAATTATACTAGCTAATAACACAGGTCAACATTTCATCTAAGCGGGAACACCGAACGCAGTATAGGCTACAAGGGGTTTTTGGGGTCGCTGATTACGATGAGATGGTCAGTTAGCCGCCATCACGTCAGGTTCAAGGTCATTTGAAGGTCAAGTGCAGAAAAACCCATGGAAAAAATCTGAAAAAAATCATGCATATGTTTTTGAGGTCAGGGGATCAGAATCCGAGGTCAGCTGAGCTCCATTAGGTCATGGTGAAGGTGTTTATAGGTCAAGTGCGAAAAAAACGTTTTAACGGATAACGTTTTTTAGTTGTCATTCTTGATGTTTTTTTGCATACACACCTTTACTTCTTGCCCGTGTCTATATATTTTTATGTATATGCAACTGTTTAACGAGCTGATATATGATTCATACTTATTTTACGCACTTTCGCTCGAAACATCGAGCTCACTCACGCACATATCACAGATGAGTAACCAAAGTAAACCAAACTAAACCAAAGTAACCAAACTTCTTGTCAATCTTTGACTGTACTTTTGTCGTCATGTTAACTGTGTATTATTCGTCGGCTCGAAAACGTTTCCGTTCAGTAGTAAATGTTCTTCTTATTGCTTTTCTTTTGTGTGTTTCATTTGACTCTCTTTGCAAACTCCAACAATAGTCTGCTAGCATATTTTTACCCCAAACACCTTGATATCTTTTTTCAAATTGCCTCAGATCCTGGTGCATCCTCTCACCTTGCTCTTCGCTGAAATCTCCTAAGTTTTGGGGAAAGTAGTCGATATGAGAGTGCAGAAAGTGAAGTTTCAGATTCATGAGGCATCCAACTTCTTTAAAGTTGGTCAACATTTTAGAAACAATATTTTTATAATTGGGATTTTTGCTATTTCCTAAAAATTTTTTGGTCACTTCTCTGAAACTTTGCCATGCAGCTTTTTCTTTATCCGCCATTAGCCTTTCGAATTCCTCATTTTTCAGCAACTCTCTAATCTGAGGTTCCATAAAAACTTCCTCATTAATTTTTGCTTCAGAAAGCGATGGTAATATTTTAAAAATATGCATGAAAGCGGCGCTTTGAACTCTGCTCATTGCTTTAACAAATTGTTTTACTATGTCTAATTTTATGTGCAATGGCGGGAGAAGAACCTTATGTGAAGGTACCAAACTTTCTTTTTCAACATTTTTGACCCCTGGAGTTAAGTTTCTTCTAGGAGGCCAGACTACTCTCACATAGTGTTCATCTCGAGCTCGACTGTTCCACTCGCAAATAAAGCATGAATATGACGTGAATCCTTTTTGCAAACCAAGCAAGATGGTAGTTATTTTCAAATCGCAGCAAATATCCCATTTATCTGTATCATATTTCAATTTCTGCAATAAGAAATGCATATCATAATATTCTTCGTTCATTACAACAGAATGAGCAACATGTAAAGGGGCATACATGTTCCCATTGTGAAGCAAGATAGCTTTAAGACTTCTTGTTGAAGAGTCTATGAAAAGACGCCAATGAGAATATTCGTATTGGATGTCGAATTTCTCAACCAAACCGTTGACATCACGGCAGTAATTCAAGTAACTTGTTTTTGTAAAAAACTTTCTAAATGATTTTTCTCTTGTACGGTAATAATGTAACGTGCGTTCCAGAAGCTAAGCATTTTTTTTCTTTAAGTCTTGAAGTTCAAAACTTTCTTTTGAAAGACCTAAATCGCGACAAAGATCACTTGCAGCATCTTGGGAAAATTTTGGTTGATGATTACCTTCATCTTCTGAACTGGATGAAATATCCTGAGTCTTCATTTCTTCTTCTTGAGATGTATCATAAGATTGATCTTGCATTTCCATATCACCAGTTGTATGCTCTACATCAGACAACACTTCTTGTTCACTTGTCTCTGTATCCATACTATTGTCATTAGGTTCGCCATCTATAAATACAGGAAAAGTTACCGATGCTACACGTGGGTAAGTGATAGATTTTTTATTGTTACGGTTATATCCATGTATATTAATTGAACAGAAGTAACAATCTGATGCGTGATTTGATGGCTTTCTCCATTTCATCGAAGAAAAAAATATTTGTCTCTTGGTGTTGTTCAAAATATTGCGACATCTAGTACAGACAACGTTTGGAGTGAAGCAATTACTTAAAGAATTAGTTTCGATTGCATAACATTCTTCATATTTTTTTTTCAATGTGTCTGAGAATCTGGCTTTACTTCCCGCCGTATACTGTCCGCAAACAACACAAAAGATGTCCGGATTGTTTTTGCAAGGACATTGGCTTGTAGCATTTGACTCTACATCGACCAAGTTTCCCAACGATGTAGAGCTACAGTCGCATGATGACGACGCCTGCGGACCCGCTTTCCCATCCTGACCAGCCGCCGATTCTGGGTTTCCTAAGCCCTGTCTCGTAATTTTTTTCTGTGAGGTTGCCATGACGGCATGAAAGCCGCTACCCAGGGACTTCGCCGGATAGTGAGACAACTTAACGGTATCCGTTAACGTTTTTTTCGCACTTGACCTATAACCACCTTCATCATGACCTAATGGAGCTCAGCTGACCTCGGATTCGCATTCCCTGACCTCAAAAACATATGCATGATTTTACTCAGATTTTTTCCATTGGTTTTTCTGCACTTGACCTTAAAATGACCTTGAACTTGACGTGATGGCGGCTAACTGACCCTCTCATCGTAATCAGCGACCCCAAAAACCCCTTGTAGCCTATACTGCGTGCGGTGTTCCCGCTTAGATCAAATGTTGACCTGTGTAATTAGTACAGTAAAACTAGCTTAAAAATAATCCAAACCCAAACATCCAAAAAAAGTTATATTCCGCGCCAAATTATTCTATACCCTCCTCGTAGTAAGTGATAAAAAGTTGCACGATCCAGAGCGTCGGGTTTGGGAGGAAGGGGGGTGAAAAGGGGGTAAAATGGTATGTTTCAACAGTTTTTCGTAAATATCTCGAAAACTATGAGATCTAGCGCAAACTTCACTATATACAAAATTAATGTACATTAAATTCCGAACAAGAATGGTTCTACGCATTTTTGTGCTAAAGGCAATGGTTACGGAGATATGGAGGGTGTAGAAATATTATTATTTTTTAGTTTGCTTGGAATTTCTGGAAATCACTTCAAAATCAGCAAGGTTTCGATATACAGTGGTATCTTGGTTTACGAATATAAATCTTTCCGAAAATGTGCTCGTAATTCAAAGCATTCGTATATAGAAGCGAATTTCCCCATAAGAAATAATGGAAACTTAGATAATTCGTTCCGTAATTATTTCGTATTTATATAAAAATGATACACAAATACAAAATACAGTATTGTTTCAGCACAATTAGACCCCGCCCACATGAAGCGTTAGCTAAAGCGCGATTGCTAACGCGCGTTAGTGACTGCATAGCATTGCATAAGTTGCGTACACATTCAAACGCGCAATTCTAGATTAAAAGTAGCTAAAAACCTAAACATAAAAGGAAAGTTCAACCCCGCGCCAAATTGTTCTATACCCTCCTCTTAGTAAGTGATAAAAAGTTGTACGACTCAGAGCGTACTTCCTGTACTTCCTGTACAGGCTGTACTTCCCCCACTTCAGCAGCTGCACAACAACACTCACACAGAGTTTACCACCAAGTGCAGCTCAATCTCAAGAAAGATCCACTAAAATGGGGTTGGAAAAATATTGGTGGTCATCTCCGTCCTATTACCACTACAAAGGCTGCTGCTCCTGAGGAATTACTCTCCCTCATTGTTTGCACTTGCAAGGAGGGATGTGTCCAAAACTGTGAGTGTCGAATGAGTGGCTTGAAATGCTCAAACATGTGCACGAATTGCTCAGGACATGGATGCAGCAACAGAGACCCACTAACTATTGACGATGATATCGATGAAGATGATCCGCAAAATGAAGAAGAGTTTGAAGATTTGTTTCTTACTACCGATTAGTGACTTTCTTAAGTATTTATAACAATATAATAAGGGGATATTTATAACGAAACGTTACTGATTTTCAAGTGATTTCCAGAAATTCCAAGCAAACTAAAAAATAATAATATTTCTACACTCTCCATATCTACGTAACCATTGCCTTTAGCACAAAAATGCGTAGAACCATTCTTGTTCGGAATTTAATGTAGATTAATTTTGTACATAGTGAAGTTTGCGCTAGATCTCATAGTTTTCGAGATATTTGCGAAAAACTGTTGAAACATACCATTTTACCCCCTTTTCACCCCCCTCCCTCCAAGACCCGACGCTCTGGATCGTGCAACTTACCACTTACTACGAGGAGGGCAAAGAACAATTTGGCGCGGAGTAGAACTTATTTTTTTGGATGTTTGGGTTTTGACCCTAGTTTTACTGTACTAAATGTGCTAACATATAAAAATTACAATACACCAGACAACACAATTACACAAATTGAGATAATACTATTATTTATTAGTACACACTGTCATTTGTTTGCCTTTTGTAGGTGACGTTACTATGACGTTTACAAATGTTGTGAGACTTTAGTTATATGGGTGGTGTTGGTAAAAGTAACTAGGTGAGTAAATTCTAATTTAACGTCATTCTCGAGCGACTCGTCGTAAACTGAAACGCAGTACCTATACCTTACAGCGTGCAGTTGTTTTAAAAGTAAAATAAAATCACATTAATTAGACGGACGTAATCTATAATTATTACAAACTAATAATATAAAATTGTAAATGTATTAAACAAAGTAAAATACATTTACTTTGTTTGAATATACATTTTTAGTTAAAATTTGACTTCTTTCTTGCTAAACAATGTTTGTACGACCATGAAAAACGACAAACCGCTTCTAACGACCTGGAATTAAAATATCGAAACTTAAAATATCTTAAATAATATAGTTATTAATATTGCAACTAACCTTAGAAAAGCTTTCTAAATTTAAGTCTATCATTCCTCCAGCGGATAAAGTCTCAAGTTTATGAGCTCTTAAAATTATCAGCGCGATACTTCTTCTAAGTTTAGGTTGCGTCTTTATCCACCATTTCGATTGAAAAGCTGCATTCGCAATGTTTTCACTCTAACATTAATAGTCTTTAGCCAAAAGCAGGAGATAAGTATAGAAAAAATAAAATTTTACTTCATATGTTAAGTATGCTCCCGCGAAGCAATAGAGATATAAAATACTGGAAAATATAGAAACGTATCCAATTACTTTTACAAGATCAGACATTGGCAGGGGGAACCTAAAACATAAAACGAGTAGAATGAATGTAAGAGCCCCTCGTCAATAGTTTTCCGTAATTATCCATCGTCTTTTGTCTGTAATGGTAGATCATGTAAATCTTTCCACACAATAAACTATAATAACTCTACTGTCTCCAGCCTTACTTTGTGGAACTGCATAATCATAAAATAAAATAAAAATCAAAAGTTTAATTAAAGTTTCACAAGTTTTTAATAAATTTTTGTTGAAACCTTACAATTGTTTCGACATTAAATGACGTTTAATGTCCCGTATGTCATATTTAAGTACCATATTAAACTTATGTTCAAGAGTAAAATTCGTTCAGATTAGCTGAACTTTAAATTATAAATTCTATTCATATTATATGCTCAAATGTTACGGGTCATTGTAATCCTACAATTCAGTACAATACAACTCACTGGTTTGTCTACAACCATCAAAAATGAGTATGTAATATTAATTATAATATACAGAGATTGCAAGAAAGTCAAAACCAAACATTTTTTGAATGATTCAATAAAGAGTTGTCTTAGATCCAAATTCCAAAATTTCCCAAGCATTTTATAAATTTCTAAATGTGATGGTCCCCGGAAGGAGTCGTAAAATTGATTTCTGAACTTTGTCCAAACGTATTTGGACGTATTTATGGTATGAATACGGTTTGATGTGTGATACTTGAAGTGTAGGTAACCATAAACCTTTTATATTTACACATATTTATATGCTTATGGAAGAAAGAAGAAGGTACTTACCCACTTACAATTATAAAAAGTAAACCCATACATACAAGAAACATTACTGTTAAAAACTGATTCAGTAACACAATTGAGTATGCGTCCTTCATGTAGCGAACACACCTAAAAATTTGTTCTATTACATACTTCTATATTTCTTCTTGCCCCCTATTTGTACCTGAGGACCATACTGTGATGGTTACCGATCGCCTTCACTTTTATTAACGCTCTTTCGTAATCTTCACTACTGTCACAATCTGTTACTAGAATCTTAACTTGCCTGTTTATCATTTGCAGTTCAAACACTATGTGTGCTATTAAAGATAGAAATAAAAGGTCAAACGCCAATACGAACGGTGGCATGGCCTTAAATATGATGAGTACCACTAGGAAATAAGCAATTTCATAGTCTGGCGAAGTGTTGAGATCTCTTGGATGGTAAGTAGTAAATGGTAACCTTCGTTCCTTGTAAAGTAACGGCACACTTGCATAGGTAAAAATTGTAACTGCTGATACAATTAGTATAATAATAATAATTTTTTTGAAAATACTGTTAATGTATTGGAACTTCGATACTAGTTCATTTCCGGCTTTGCTTAGTGGCCAGTAATGTTGATGCATGCAGTCAATAATTTGTTTCAGTTTGTGGCCATGCAGAACTATAACCATAACTTTGGATAAAGTCTAGAAATAAAATTATTTTGTAATTAATGTCAGACACTTAAATTACTCATTCGCAAGTGAATTTGCAAACTAAAACATTTTTGTAAGTTACGTAGATTTATTTGGACTTAAATGTATGAAATTAAGCTATTAATACAATATAACACGATAAAATACTATTACAATCTTCACTAAAATCTATATATTTAAAACACAAGGCTTATTTTTGTTCCAGTTCGTTTAAGAATTCCACTGGGCCGATTTACGCCATTCTTTTTTTATATCGAAGCTTTCGATGTGTAGATTAGTCAACACTACTTCATTTTTATATATTTTTTAATTTTTATATTTTTAAATTAATCAAATCTAAAATGATTAATTCAAGACGCGTGAAATCGGACATCCACTAGGGGCGCCATCTCAAAATCCAGCATGTCAACTACATTTATAAACAGACCACCTACATCACTATATTTGATATGTGCTGCGGCTATTATCTCATTATCTTAATTTTTCATCTCGATATTTTAGTCATTCAATGGCTATATTTTATAATATTCAAAAAATATATAAAAATCTTAAAACAGTCGACAAAAATCAATTTAAAATAGAAAATATATGTAGTTATTCCTGTATTAAGACACCAAAGTTTGAGTTCTTATCATTTTTATGTAGCGTTGGCAAATATTTCAAATATTTCCATGAGAAAATATTTTCACTTTGGAAATCTTTCCTTGAATTAATGTACGCGTTTCAATTTTTGAAGTTTATAACCTTATTTTTAAACGTTGTACTTCGTCTTTTCATTTTTAATTTTTAGTTCAAAACACCAAAATTATTAAAATCAAAAATTAATAAAATAAATAAATAATCATTCATCCATCATCAGTGATAAACGTAAATTTCATGAGGATTGTTGGTGTGCCATATTAAGTTTTATAATTATTATTGATTATTTGTTTTTTTCATTCTTCCTTGGAATGTTTTTTCGTTTTTGTTTTTTTTTTCTAATAAAAAAACTTGCAATTTCTAGTCATTTATTGATTCACCTAGATCGGTGGTTTCCAAACATCCAAATCGTAACTGGGCATTAAAAAAATAAAAATTACCTACAAATAATTTATTCAAACATGCACGTATATAAAAACTTGGTTTAATATTTTATAGCGAATTCGTATATCTGGTGCAGCATTCGGTTTATTGCGATATTTGGTTTTTGTATTTCACATAAATATGTGGTAGCAAAAGGCAGCAACAAATAAAATAGTAATTAGGCCCTTATTGTAGGAAAGTTTAAAGCTTTGCAAGTGGTACGCTTTTGTTATATTACAGGACTTACAACTACTGGTCCCGCAGAACCCCAAAATATTTTTACAAAACCCCAGGGTTCCACGGAACACTTTGGGCATTACTGATCTAGATACCTCTTAAACTGCGTTTGAATTTCGTTAGCTTTTTTTATCATTTGCCATTTTAATAAGTTTCCGGAGATATTTCCATGGAAAGTCTTCAAAAAATAAGTTTCCGGAAATTTGCCAACACTATTGTAATGTCATGTTTTTGAAATGGGCGTCCATGAACTGGACGCTAGGAATTTAGTTAATCCTTATTGCGCTAAGTATATCTGTGAAGAGTGCCATGAATTGGACGGTAGAAATCGTTACCACAAATTCGACGCTACCTACTGCTTTGTTGACTGGGTCTTCACCCAGAATAAAAACTATCTTAGTATATTTTTGTTGTTTAATATTTTCGTATCTTATAAAGGCGAGTATAATACCTAACTACTAATCTAATTAATTATTTACATTTGAATAAATGAGATACACATTTTTCAAAATGAAATCTCGAAATTTCGCCTAAACTATGCAGTTTTATATTGGTACATAATAGTTCGAACCGGATTCGAACTTTTTCGTTCAAACTTTGAAGTTTCACATACGTATCCGTTTGAAATTGTTTTAGCATTTCAATCAATGCAAATATATTAGCATGGGAAGAATAAAAACTATAAATAAATCTAGAGTGCGAGTGGAAAGACTAGCATGCATTTGTGGGTCCGTCTATGCTGTCGCCGCTGCACTCTGCCCATAACTCCTTGGCGTCCCCAAATCTAAAAACAACTTCTTGGAATATCAATAACCGGCAATAAATAAATGTTAATCCCTTCGTCAGCATCCAGTTCAACGGTAGGATTGAAAGAAACCAGGTACTTGACGTCCAATTCATGGCCGCCGTTAAATATGCACTAATAGAAGTGTACAAGAATCTTTTTTCAATAAACTACCCTCTTGACCGTCATATTTTGGCGGGGTTTCCGTAGTATTTATTTAAAATATATTATAACTGTCGTTGCGCTACACAGCTTCTTCAGATGAAGACTGGTTAAAACTAAATATCTAGTTAATCTAATCTATTCTATACAGGTGTAGATACAATATATTTACAGTTAGGTGAGAAGTTCTAGGTATTTAGAGGTCTATATAAGTTAACACGCAGTGATTACCAAAAGATATATTTAGGCCAAACAGGGAGATCGTTTTATAAAAGATTACAAGAAGTGTGGCGAAATGACAGTTATAATCATTTTTTAAATAAATATTTTAGTAACGATAGTGTTTTATTGTGTTATCGTATTTAATACGGATCTTCACCAAGTAAAGGCCGAATCAATCCAACCTAAGGTTACTTAATAGGGTAAACCATACAGTAATTGGATAACAACCAGCTATTGTCCACCTGGCATTTAGGTAACTAATAATAGTACGAGAGCTAGCAGGCAAGAAACTGAACGATAATGATCAAAATTCTCACTGATTGGAATTATTTTATTGGTGTTTGGATATGCCAAAAACAATCGTCTGCCGTCTCAAAGTGGTAGCAATAACTTGGGTAGTGTATTGAAAAAGGAGTGGTTTTAAGGATTTGGTGAACCACAAAAAAAAATAAAAAAATATATATATATATATATATATATATATATATATATATATATATATATATATATATATACAACCTGTTACAATTTTTCTTTAATGGCTTTTCCCCAGTTCAATTTCACTTAATGTTTAACCTAACATTTTTCTTTCTTAAAAGGCTTTTTCCCAGTGTGTTTATCATATTTTTGTCATTCCAAATATGGTACTACTTATGGGCATACCCTTTTATTGGCTTTTCCTTATTTGGTAATATTTCTGTTCAGGCTACCTCATTGGTGAATTCAGCTTTATCTCGGTTTTCTTGAACTTTTTGATAAGATAAACACGTTTATCCGTTTAAAAGGTGAGTTGTAATTTGACTTGCAAATATAGTGTTTGCTTCATTCCAGTTTTAGGAAATTTTTGATAATTTCTCTCTTTATGAGTTTAATGTGAAATTTAGTGCAATTAAATTCCTGGTGGTAAGTTTTTTCACAGTGGTGATTGTTTATATCACAGGAATCCAACTTGTTGGTCCTTTAAGCCTTACTGCAAGGTACACCTTTTCATTACTCTATCTTTATGGTTATCTCTAGCAGTTCCTTGTTTTGTAGGAATACCTTTCAATACAAATATAACAAGAGGTGATAATCCACCCATGTCTATTGTTTAAAGCCGATGAAAACATCTTTTCCGGTAGGCCTGTGGTTATGTTGATAGACAGTTAATTTATACAGAATTTCTTTCTAGGCTTTTTCTGTTTCCGGCTGCTTTTCTCATCCGGCCTCTACCTTTACCTTCTGCTTCACGATCTCCCTGGTGATAGCAGAGTTCTACCTATAATCAAAGTATTTTACCAGCTGCCTACAAGGGTAAAAAGAAGACAAACCAACACCAACACAGAACTTAACGCCTAATAAGATAAACGGCTTCTTCCTTCTTAACTTTTAGGTTATGTAACATCTTCATAAAATTCATTTCTAACAAATTATATTGAAGGCGCAGTTGCCACTTGTACCGTATTACTTTTCTGCAGAAAGCGTAAGTCCGATTCAGATATTCAATTTAGTTAAGATATGTAATTAAATTATTGTTATCTTGAGTATGTAAATTTATTGAATGTATAATTGTTTAAGATTTCTGATTTCATAATATAATATTTTTTTTATTATTATTAGGGGATTATTTACAAATAGTTTTATGTTCTGTATAAACATTGCATTTGGTGTGTGGTGTGAACCACACAATTTCTTTTTTCTTGTTTTAAAATAAATAATCTTCTGTGTCTTTTGTATCTGTGTCTTTCATTTCTACAAACGCTGGTGCCAAGTTCAAACGGCGGCTGCTATCTTAGAGTAGACGTTTGCCGGGCCCAAAGATTCAGTCAGATTAAGGTTAATGTTTTGTGTATTAAATTTTAATATAGCTGGAACTTCTTTTAACACCGTGGGCTAGCCGCTCAGGAAATTCCCATATAAACCAGATTCTTCAATATATTTATCAACTGCTTAGTACGCCATGTGGATAAGAAAAGCTCTTAATTCTATTAGTCTGCTATTGTAAGTCGGGGCTTCTGTACTTTGAATCTAAAACGCAATTTTGGTTATGTCCAAGTCATATGTAACGGTGATTACTTCTTGCTTCGATTCTTAAGCAATTTTTTGCCATATTTAAGGTTTCTGCTACAACAGCCATCGAAGTAAGAAGCATGTAATTCCCGTTTATTTTGTTTGTTGTGCAGTAACATTTAGTATTTTATTGTTGTAAAATAGTCACTCAGTCACTCAACTACAACAGTCTTCTCCATAAAATTGTTTAATAATGAAAAATCAAATTACCTCAGCGTGACATATATATGTTTCAGCCCTAAACAAAATTAAGCCATCTTCAAAACGATAACAAAAATTATAATTCTTTAATAATATATTGCAACAAAATATTTATAAATCTAAACATCATATCGTAAATACAAAAATAACAACATAATTAATAAACTTTAGGTTTTATTTTACAAAATATTTTAAACATTTCCAATTGAAATGTCTAAAATAAAGAATAAAATAAGATTAAACCTCTAAAAATAACTGTTAGGGAATAGCTATTAAAAATGAATAAAATTGAAATGCCACAAATATAAAATTTATTTCTGAAGAACCTTCGGCCTCAAATAACACTAGACAAAATGTGGCGCTTCAAGAAATAGATTTAAACAACACTCAGTTGCATACAAATACAGTTGTAAAAATATCAGAACCTTCTCCTGTTGCCGGATTCTCCCAAATGGAAAGGAAATAGAAATAGAGATAACAATCAACATAACAATAACAAGAGAGTGAACCAAGAGTTCCAACATAGGCCAAGACGTTTTCGTTAACTGGAACAGTTTTTATTGACTACATGCAATTTAGGAGGACAATAACAGGTGAGTATTATGCGTCGTTGTTAGACGGACTGTCTAACAGGTCTTGTTCCACGAAGACAATGCTCTATTGCTCCATCCCACAAGTCGGTAATTGCGATGGTGAAACTGCGCGAGTTACAATTTGAATTAATCGCGCATGCATCGTACTCTCCAGACTTGGTCCCTTTGGCTTTCTTTTTGTTAAGCCGTAAATTGTTGTTTCGAAGGTTAAGTTAGTTATTTTTCTGAAGGAACGAAAGATTTTGAAAAGTGTTGAACTAAATGTGTAGAGCTGAAAGGAGATTATCTAGGAAAATAAATCAGAGTATGATTTTGTCCCAAAGATTTGTGTGGTCTATCTTGTTGTAGAAAGTTTCCGATCTACCCTAGTGCAGATTTTTAAAATGTGGAGTAGCATAAAAATGCCAACCTGCACCTATACGAAAATATTGTCAGTTGAGAATGTGGACTTTGGTGTATTTGCGATTTTTATAGCGAGCGATGAGTTTAAGGGTTTAGTATACCTACAATGACGCAGAGTCCACCTTTATTCACCTAACGCAGAAAACTACAACTAATCACTTCCTTAATTGCCCTAAAATTTACGGTGAAATTCCGAATACCTACGTACGTACTCTTTTGAATCTTGACCAGAATTGTGAATTTTACTCACTTGATAACTAGCAATAACTGCCACAATTGAATCTAAAGAAACCAAGCCTTTCCATTCCGATAGCGCTTCTAAAGCACATTCTACTCCAAATCCACTTATTAAAAGTATACTTGATAGGGCGTTTAACTTTGTAAAGGTGTTTTGGTTTGTCGGGTTTAGGCCATTTAAATTCAATAATAAAAGAGATTCTTTAATAAGCGGCCTTGTAACCATTTTATCTAAAGATTTTACTTGAATCGTTATTTTTGTACTGATGGAACCGTTGCATGGGCTATTAACTGTCACTGGAACTTATTGCGTTATTAGCTATTACTCAATTTGTTAAATTAGGAAAGTTTGTTTGGTATATTATCGATATTTGCTTCAAGGTTAATTATTATAACTTTTACATCATAAACCAGTGAAATCGTAATACACATGTTTTGTTATGTTTACATATAATGCAAGATACGGTGTAACTGAAATTTCAAACAATAGCGTAATAAGGTTAAATACCTATCTATAACCTATAAAATCTACCAACATTACCTATTTATCTAGTGCATCTCTGAAATGTAGCTGCCTACTGTCGGAGCACATGACTTTTTTATTCTACAAAACTCTTCCAGCTTATATAATTTTATAATGTATGTAATTATTCCTATTTTACAGAACTATTCTCACGCTGAAAGGTTTTTATTTATGTAACTTTGTGTATTGCTAATGTAAGCGGAGATTTACTTTGCTGTGGTGTAAAAGTGGTGTGGTAAATCTATGTAGCCATTCGTTCATTAACACATGTGTCTAGCAACTTTAGTCTTTAAATTTGCAAGAAATTTTCTGAATGTGATTGTTTAGTTAATTCTTTTATTTTTTAAAGTTATTTAAATATAAATAAATACAATAGTATATTGTACAGCAAGTAATGCAATGGTGCATACTACTAGCGAGTGCAATTTTGTAGTAGGAGCGAACTTCTGCACAACAAAAGAAAAACGATTTTTAGTCACAAGCGGTTTGGAAAAAATCGTTTTTTGTTACTGCATTTTTAGTGTTAAGATTGGAAACGCTTTTTTGAGGAAAATAGTGGCTTCATATAAAAGTGTTGATTTAGCGAAAAGTGTTGACGATTTCTCTATCATTTCACAAAGAAGTGTATTGAGGAAATTGTAGAGAATCGAATTTCCAACAAAAACGTTATGAATTACTTCTTTCCTCAGACCTAGTAAAGTGGCTTTTAAGCCTGATTGTTGCCCTCGTCTCGGGCGACAAACTGCACCCTCGGGATTAAAAGAGGCACTTCAGTCCATTGGTATATAATATACTATTAATTTAGTCGTAATGAAATTGTCCCTAGAAATGGGTACCTTTTATTCCGTATCATCCGATAAAAACAAAAGTAAAAATAAAATCACTTAGAAAAATAATATTCAGTGTTATATGTAGAAATACTAATTGTTTGTTTAAAATATTTAATCTGGGTTAGTAACTTACGAGCAATACGCTTTCAAAGTCAGAGGTTTCTATAAAAAATGGATAGTAGTAGTTGTCGTTGCATGACGCACTAAATGCAATGTTAGAGTTTGTCAGAATCTCTAGTTACTTTTTATTTTAAATTTTCTTCCCTGTGGTTTGTTAAACAACCAGAAGAGATAACGAGGGTAAATCACGCCCACAAATGGTTTTTATCGTCTATTAGGCCCACAAACTAGATATATTTAACTGTAAATGTGACTTCTCCCATTTTACATGCAGGATATCTCAAAAAGATAGTACCAACTCCAAAGAGTTAATCGTTGGTACTTGAATCAAAATATTTAGGTCCATTAAACACGACACAAAAGTTGCAAAGCATAACTTTGTTTTCTCCATTTAAAGTCCTATTTAAAATTAAATATTTATGGCGCCTCCTATATTTTAAAGCAACTAAATCGTGTATTTCAATTCTAAAACAATAACTATTCTAGAAAAAAGTACTCTATCCCAATACCTAAAATAAATAAACGAAGCAAGAAAGGTTCCAAAAAAGGTAAAACACTCTGTATGTTTTGGGTTCCATTAAATAGTTGTCTAGTACAGGCAGAGTATTCTTCAAAAGATGATCTTGCCAATACGAAATTGCCATACGACTAGTACCATAATTAATGATAATACCGCTTCATATATTTTTGCAGAAGAGATGCAGAGGTAGAAGTTGACTGAGCCAAGATCGCGTTTAGCACTCAACATTTTTTCTTATCTGCTTTATGACGAATATAAAATCACAAAAAGTTATGCTTCAAAGTTTCTTAAGCAAATGCATCAATATAAATTCTTGGTTTATATATGACTCATACTCTTTCTTCACTTACACAAAAAAAGATATGAAAAACTTTTCTATGCTTTTCTTAAGAAATTAAATAAGACTTATTTTATTCAATCCGCTTTATCCCATAAACCGGACAGTTTCTGGAAAGAACCGAAGAAAAACGTTTGGGGGCGTGGCTTGCCCTGATTATTCCATCGGGCTCACCACCTTACGGGTTATGGTTTTTAGGTTATTCCGCAAACAATAAGGAATGCCTATATAAAAATTGTTATTTAAGAGAAGTAATGTACAGTTTTTTAAATTCTCTAAATCTCATGGATTTTGCTTGTGCACCATCTTTCCGCAGAATTGACTTGATTTTAACACAATATCGCACAATCCAAAACAGAACTATGATAATGACCCGAGGATAAATCTGGTTGAACCTTGAAAATTGAACTCTTAAAATTGAACCTTGATGTTACTTCCAAACTTCCAAAAGTTCCAACTTTAATAAATCTTTCTGAATCACTCACGATTTCTTCAACTTTGGCTGTAAAAGAATTAGGGCTCTATACAGTTTAAAAGTTAATTTTTATGTATACAGGGTGTATCTATGGAAAGTTATAAACCTTTAAGGAGTAAAGTTTGAATGTATGTAATGACTATTAATCTGCTTTGTTTTAGGAAACTAATTTAAAGTCGAACGTAAGAGGTAAGCGCCATAAATTTACGGTCTGATAGAGAAAGAATAAACTTGGTAAAATATAATAATTTTTATTTTTCAATATAATCTCCCCTAATGCCAATACACTTATTACAACGTACAATTAATAATTCAATGCCCTTTAAAAATAATCTGAAGTTTTTCCTTTAAAATGTTGAATTACAGCTGCTTGCAACTCGTTCTCGTCCTTAAAATGACGTCCCCTAAGGTCTTTCTTTAAATTGGAAGATAAATAATAGTCACTAGGAGACATATCCGGACTGTACGGTGGATGATCCAATGCTTCAAAGCCGCATTCGCGAATGGCACTCGGAGAGGGCGCCAGCACTATTGATTTAAACAACCAATTTTCAGCATTAATGCTCCCAATAACGAAGTTCTAGATCTTAACTTGAATCAGCCCCATTCGTGCAAGGGCCGAATTCCATTACTCCTTTAGAACACAAGAATATCAACTCCTAAAGAACAAAATAAATATCTCCAGTAATATCATTTATTTATTCACACCAAAATTTCTTTTCCAGTCATTAGATAAATAGTGAACTAGAAGGCTTCAGTTGTTAATTAAATAATATCTTACTATAATTAATAATGTTGTTACATAAAAATAATTAATAACTTGGACGATTATAGAATTGTTTATAAAATCCAACCTTGATCATTATTTAAGTTCATTTGATAATTGATAAACTAAGTTCCAAATCTTATAAAAATTGATTTCTTAACGTATCGTGAATTTTCCGCAAATGGTTTATGAAACTTTTTAACACATCATTCTAGTAATTTACTTTTAAATTTTGATACACAAACTATATAATGTTTCCACATAAAAATGAGGTGTAAAGAACCCACCTGGTTGTTTCCATAAATTAAATTTTACAAGGTTTACAAACTTTCATTCCATCAACTTGTTGCAGTTGATCACCAGGTTGTTATGAACCTTTTGGAAAATGCTTCCAGTTATCACGTGTTGGGATTCAAAATAGTAGGACTACAAAATCATTTTAATGCATTATAGTTTTCAGCATATATTCGCCATTAACATCAAACACACAAAGGTGAAGCTCGCAGTTTCAACCATGAAGATTAACACCAAACTGCGTTGTTATCCAAAATGGACACGAGACTTGAAACGCCAACTTGAATTCAAGTCTGATCGAATTTTGTAGACGAACGTTTTTTGGTCACGTCAATAAAACAAGAAGCTTTAATTAAAACAAAGACGTTACCTTCCAAATGCATGGGGAATTCAAGTTGTAGGTCATCAATTCTCATCACAAACAAATATCTAATTTAGTTATTTTACGAAACTTACAAACAATGATTAAATGCTTCCTTTATGTTATTTCATACTACCCGATTTTGTGCACTAATTAAGTATATCATAACTGGCCCAGCAAACGGGAATTTCACTATTAAAACACAAAAGTTTAAGCACCAAATCTAACGTCTTGCTCTGTCAAAAAAAATTTCAAGAAAGAAAGCATGTTTTAGAAGAGAATCGGGTCGCGGGTAGAGTTGTTTTTCTGCCACAAGGCGCGTCTATTGTTTAATTGCTTGTTAACGAATCTTAGAAAACACTTATGCCCATATAGGGATTATGGAAAAAATCGATACTTTGTAGTTGAAATACCAAACCTAGATGGCACCATATAATTTTTTTTAAATTTAATGAAAACGGGCAATCAAAGTGATTTGGAAAATTAATTAAAAAAAATTAAATTGATAAATAGCAATTAAAATGTTAAACTTAATTAACAGAAGAGAAAAATACAATAAGAATTAACTTATCACAAAGAGAAATCGATAATTGTGCAGTCAATATTGTTAGGTTATGGGCCGAAAATATGACGAAAAAAAGATGAAGCCCGTTCCTTGCAACGAAAGTAAGTGGACTGTATTTCGTAAATAACACAACCAAAAAAAGGTAATAAAAGGATTCAGATGGTTAATTAATGAAAACCCAACCAAGGGACTTACCTTAAATTAAAATGCTTCTTTGCTGTTATTGTTGCTCTTTTCCAAACTCACCCCAATTTCAAGCTTTGGGGCCCCAAAGGTGTCCAAAGATTAAATCACTTTCTGAACCCAATTGTTTGCGGTTTTCCAATTCTCCCCAACTCTGTTATAACACTTCACCAAAACATGTTCCAAGAACATTAACGAATAATTAATTCATGAAAATTAATGATTGTTTAGATTATTAAATACTTTTAAACCCAAATATTGAAATTAAGACGACCTTTATATCAAAATTAAGAACAACAATTTCCAAACATAATTATTTTTTAAGACAATTCCAAAAAACGATTCGAAAGCAATCGTTTTGTTTTGTTTCGCGGCAAACTATCTTTTTATAAAACGGCGGCGAAAACAATCGTGCTTGACTGTAATTGATCTTTGCATAAACAAATATGACTAAACCTAGATGTCGTTCAAATAAACATTGAAAACATTTATTGTATACAGGGTGACTTACAAAGCATTACCCAATAAGATTTTTATAAGTATACGAGGTGCTCTTAAAATATAAAATAGACAGAAATAATTGTCTATTACAAGGTTGCTATGTAGATGTAGCGACCGCCTTACGCATTTCGTTGGCAATCTTCAAACGTAATATTTATTACGTTGAACCATTCTACAATATGTTTAGTTTACCTTTTAACTGCATAGATTTGAGGGTAGTAACGAAAATCTCATTTTTTGTCATTGATTGTTGCAATTTAATAAATAATTGACAACTTTACAATATTACAGTTACTATTTAGTAACTGTAATATTGTAAAGTTGTCAAATATTTATTAAATTGCAACAATCAATGACAAAAAATGAGATTTTCGTTACTACCCTCAAATCTATGCAGTTAAAAGGTAAACTAAACATATTGTAGAATGGTTGTATTTCCGCCCTGGAAAAATTGCTTTGGTCAGTTGCAAAATAAACACGCCCAAAAATTATCCACTATTCTGAAATCAGTTTTCGTTGTATTTGATTATAAATTTTGTAAAAATCCATATATTCAAGAATTTTATTTTTTATTAAATAAGGTCTGGACCACCATAAAAAAGGAGAGCGCATGTCTTATAATCTGAAATGAACAATCACTTAAGTTTGTTACAGTGAATAGCTTAAACTAGTGTCACCTACCTTCGTAAAAGTTTTCAAACTCAAATCTATCATTCCCCCAGCCGATATCGTTTCCGCTCTTTGAGCTCTTCTAATAATCATGACTATACCTTTTCTAAATCTCGGCTGGGTTTTTACCCACCAATGTGTTTTATACGCAGCGTAACTAACACTTTCGCTCTAAGAAAAATAAAGACTTGATATAAAAATTACTGTCAGTGCTTTCAGCTTTATTACCGCACCTCGGAAGTCATGTAAGCTCCAGTAAAACAATACAAGGATAAAAGACCTACAAATGTAACTATCAAGCCTATAGCTTTTGCTAGGATAAGAATATTTGGGGGAAACCTACAAATTGGGGAAGTGTTATGTTAGTCTCAAATATAGGAGATACACTCACCCAGATATAATAATTGAAATTAATCCCATACATAACAAAAACATTATAGATAGAAATTGATACAACAGGACAATGGAGTAAATTTGCTTCATATAATTAATACAACTATATACGGTAGAAAAATAATTGTTAATCATTAATTAGAGTTACTGATAAATATATAAATAGTAGTAGTAAACAATATTACCTCAAAACTACACCGTAGTGTTTCCCAATTGATTTTAATTCTTCTAAAGCATCTATTTCGCCTCCACATTCATGAAGACATATCGGTATAGCTTTCAATTTTCTTTTAATCATTCTAAGTTCAAATATTATATGTACAGTAAAAGACAGAAATAGAAAATCGAATGCCATCACTGCGGGTGGTAGGATTTTTAGGAATATTATAAGTTCTAAAAGTAACGCAATTTCATAATTGGGCCATTTATTAAGATCTACGGGATGATAAGTATCAGCTGGCAATTTTCTTTCTTTGAAAAAGAAAGGTGCAAAAATATAACCAAAAACAGTAACTTCTGATATAAGTACTGTAGTAACCATAATCTTTTGAATAATTTTAATGTTGTTCTTGTTGGCTTGTTCAAAGGCGGCCCCGCACTTGTTTGGAGGCCAAAATAGGTGTTGAAAATGGAATAGAACAGTATTAAATTTTTCGCGATGAGAAATTGTAATCACTGTCATCTTCACTAGACCCTGAAATAAGTGTTCTATTTTACCCTGGCCTAATGTAGTATAATATGTTTTTGAGATTTACAAAGTTACATCATACAATCTTTTTATCGTGATTATCATTATGACAAAAATTGAGTTCATAATATTCACACATTCATTTGAGTTAGATAATGAGTTCATTAGATAACTCAGTTACGTAATAAATTCATTACCTCACTAGTGATATAATGAAAATCATTACTTAACTCAAATGAATGAATAACATAATGAGTTCTTGTCCAAACAGTCGTAGATAAACATTGATAACCAGCACCGAGATTCTTATTTACATTAATATTAATAAACAACTGAAACAAATAAGGCTTTCTTCAGAAAAGTTATCTGAATCTGAAGGTGTCGTCTTTACGTTAATAATGAGTGGGGCCAGTGCAGGATTTACATATAAGCTACACAAGCTATAGCTTAGGTCCCCCAGAAAAATTGTCCGAGTGAGCAATTGTCATATATACTTAAATATACTGCAGCATTACTTGTCCCAATTGCGCACGTCTGGAACGTCCCATACTAAAGGGCCCCATATCTCAAATAGCTTAGGGCCTTATCAAGTCTAAACCTGGCCCTGAGTGGGGCAATATCCTCGGCATCTCTCTTTTTCTGGTTTTCGCAAGCTTTAATCATTTCTGTCTCGCAATGTTCAACCTAATTTTCCTATATTCCAGGGACATAGACTTTAAGGCGAGAGCTCATATTTTAAATACAGTTATGTCGAATGTATGTTGCTATGTAGATGTTGAAAAGATCATATGTTTATAGTCTTTTATATTCCGACCAAACCATTATCTCATTTATCGGATTAAGAAAACAATGGTAAAAAGCGGAACCCAATATTTTATGCCTAAACTGTTTTACCTACGCGTTAAGATAATAAGTATTGTTTATATCTCTGCGCTCCTTCACAATTTCTCAACTGTGATTTTACATAGTGTAGCATTCTAGAGAATCTGTGTTCTTTTCCTGCAACGAACACATTAACTTTGTTTTTATTCATGACTTGTTTGGAAAATATTCTTCTAAGTCAGATTGGTTGATAACTGTTATTATCCATTATAGTCTCCGACTAAAATCTAAATTATGACGTCACTGTGCAAACCTCAAAAACGAAGTATACCCGCTTTATTGCATACCTGACAAGAAGCAAGAACTATAGCGATAGTGTCTATGGTAGTCACACCATTCCACTTCACTAACACCTTTACTAAACACTCACATATAAGGAACACGCTCAATAAATAGGAGAGAAAGAAGTTTATTCTAGCTAAAGTATGTGTCTTAACGGGATTTAAGCCATTAACATGTAAAAACAAAAGGGATTCTTTTATCAGTGGACGTGAAGCCATTACCTCCTGAAGCAGGTATTTCCAAATTTAAACTCTTAAAATTTTCTTTTTTTATACAATTGCACAATTCTTTTTTTTAAATAAGGGGATAATTTTCTTTAATGCGAATGAATTGTTATTTGTATTTAGTTCAATCATCGAATAAAAAGGACCATTGCATGTCAAGCTTAGATAATTGAGGTAATTGTGAAAATTCCAATCGTATTAATAAAAGTTGGAAAGAAATTTTATTATTTGATATTCATAGAACTGCTAAAGTCTTTTTCAATATTCATTATTAGTCCAGACGAAAACGAGGATGGTGTTTGTAATTTTCCGTGAAATTTTCTAACTCGCCAAGAACCAGAACAACTATCCGGAATGATGATGGTCAAGGACAATAAAAATTCATGACAAGATCTAAAACGCATAGTTCGAACTGAGGCGTTAGTTAAATAATGGTTGTATTAAAATATGCCATGAGACACCGTGTGTAAATTTCCATATCAAGCACAAATTAAGCTGCGATGAATACAGACTTGACTGAAGGAAATTTAAGTATCGATACTAAATATGTTCCATATGTTCCTTTAGTATTTTGTTTGCTGAAAAACAAAACAACTGCACATACATATTCTGCAGTTTTTAGGTCATACTGGAACAGAAAAGCACAGGAAACTGTGAAAGAAGCAAAGGCAATGAGACTTATCAACATGATTGTATTTATCAGCCCAATACGACATGGTGCAAAATTGGAGGAAGACAACAATTGTAAGCATTTATGATAATGCAATAAATTTTCTACTGTCAAAATGTACAAATAAATAGCAATGCTAATTTTGTTTTGAGAAAAACACGATAAAAAGATATTGGGGAAAATGGAGGCAGTAGCTGTAGCTAGAGTTCCTAAATGAAAACTTTAACTGTGTTATTTTAGAGTTAGGACACGGATGTCAAAATCTATCTCTTTCTAGGCCAAAACTAAGCTGTCTGAAACAGAGATACTTTTTTCTCTCTTTTTACTTTAGTGACAACATTCAGCAGCTGTCAGTTATAAATTTTAGGTTATGCTGTCATGTTTATTTTTATGCATGTAAAATTTTTTTAATGTGCACATTATCATTTATTTACTGTTTGTAGGGATTTTTTGAAACTACTATAGTACTTATATCAATTTTACGACAGCTTTTAATAAAGTATTAATTGTACCGAATTTTGGATTTATATAAATGTCATACTGACAGTTTAATTTATTAAACTAATTTTCATGATTGCCAACCTTCTAATAAATACTTTAAAAATATGAAATGTCACTAGGAGAATCTGACATGTGTGACTTAACTCTAAATAACACAGAGCTCAGTTCATATTTAGGAACCCTAGCTGTAGCTACACAGCCATCGATGAAATCGTTCTCGAGATTATTGGCAAGGATACCCCGGTATTAGATTGATATGCATCCACACTTATTAGCTAGTTTTCTAAAAGAATTGTGAAAGATAATTCGTCATTATTAAAACGCAGAACGTTCACGAAGCGCACGGACTAACATTATTGACTGTAGTTCCCATAAAAGAAAATCAAACTTTTATAGGTAATATCCCTAATAAGTTCTTCCAAGAGAATTAGGTCACATAATTTATTCTGTTGCGTTAAATTAACTCAAACTATCAAACTAAAAACATTAGCAGCTTCTTTTATTTTTTTAAATTTTCTATTTTCATTAGCCTGCTGCATAAATTCTTTAAAGTAGGCCATAACACTACATAACGCGTTACATGATTTATCATCTTATTCTAGCTTATGGATTAAGCATCAAAGACAATTCTAACATAGCCCTTAATTCTACATACGGGTTTAACCAATAAACCCATCCATACGATAACATAAAGATACAAAATTCTTAACGCCAAGCCAGACTAACAGGGGAATCCCACTTCTACTAGCCCAACGCGGAACAAATTAATCGCTAAAACTGGACGGCAAAGACGGCCAGACGTTTGCGAAACTCTCTCTGCGTCTTGCTTGACTGAACTTTTATTTCTCGACTTTTTTGAAGGTAAAAGAGGGGTGATTGTGTTTTTACCATCTACATAATTACCTGGCGTCATTATCTACCAACCCGAAATTCACCCAAATTTCCTTGCTTATTTTTGTTAAAAGTTGCAACAGTCATAAAAGTTGAAGACCAGAGCACGCTATTAGAATCCAAACCACAACAACGGACCGTATAAATAAAGTAAAGTAAATACTTTTACTTCTATTAGTAAAAAGAAAAGCATACGCCTTTTAACTAGTAAGAGTGAAATCGACCTATAGTAGATACTCCAGTAAAATTAGAATTCAACCTCGGAATTAAAGTAAGAAAGCTGTATTTTTGCATGAACCTTTGTTTTGACATTCTGAAGACTGGCTGAAAAGTCTCCTATGATCTCGTGTCCG
The DNA here is from genome assembly GCA_929113105.1 of Agrypnus murinus. Taxonomy (NCBI): domain Eukaryota; kingdom Metazoa; phylum Arthropoda; class Insecta; order Coleoptera; family Elateridae; genus Agrypnus; species Agrypnus murinus. The sequence continues at coordinate 206,974,444 of OV816025.1, forward strand.
CGTCACAAGATATTAAAGGTCAAAGGTCATGAAAATCAGTTTTTAGCAATTATCTCGTTTTCTATGCGTTATATGTCATTTAACGTTAGTATAAAACTTGTAGATCATAAAATTATCTACAATTTTTATTTCATGCATTTCGTCGTATGATCAACCGTTCTCGAGATATAGCGCGGAGAGTGACACGCGCGCATCCGCATATAGGATAACGCTATGTAAACTGCGGAGCCAGGTATATAGTTCGTTATACAAAGTTAATTATTGAATATAATGGCATAATATTGAAATTATTTTTTTTATTCGATGTCAACAGTTTTTAAGTAATAATAAAAGAATGAAAATAATAATTTCAATATTGTGCCATTTTATTCAATAATTAACTTTGCATAGCGAACTATATACCTGGCTCCGCAGTTTACATGCAGGCATGCCACTGCCCGCGCTATAGCTCAAGAACGGTTGATCATACGAGAAAATGCATAAAATAAAAATTGTAGATAATTTTATGATCTACAAGTTTTATACTAACCTTATGTCTGTTATACAGACGAAATTACTGCAATTACAATATCGTCTACGCGGACGACTATGACTCCCGCGCTTCAACAAAACAGCTAAACGCGTAATTATGTAAGTGTAACAGATAAGCTGTGATATGTAAACCTCGTTATTTTATTGTAGGACATTTGCATTCACATAGGCAAGATATTGTACGCTGTACATCATTCTTAACATCTGCATGCTCTTGTACATATACTTGATTTGCGTTGTAGTTTAAGAAAATCTGGTTGAGATGCTAATGACGTTGTAATACTTAGCCGCTATTGTTCCATCTGCATTCCTAACCTATCCAAATTCTAGTATTTCGGAAAAATTAGCATTAACAGAGTTGTATAGATTCTAACAGTTCTGAGAAACGAATTCTGAGACAATTACAATTTCGTTATACTATGTCATATTTTCAGGTTGCTTGTCAGCTTAAGAACATTATAAAAACTAAAATAAATCTTTTACATACAACACACATTCCTTTATCGATATCTATTCCGGATCCAAATCTGAGTCAAAAGATTTACACTTGGCAAGAAGCAAAGGTGTAGCAGCCATTGAAAATGCCAAAATAAACAAATTAGATCAAATTTTACCAGTAAAACTACAATTTCTCGGCAACAAACGAAACTGCAAATAAATTAACTCAGTTCCATTGACGCAAAGGCTCTTGAGAGATGAAACAAGAGTTTTAAGAAGTTTGCGTTTTACAAGAGAGATGGATGAAAAAACTAAATTCCGGGCCTTTTCGTATGCATGGACCGATTATCCATGATCAATTTTTAAACCAGATCCATTAACACCTGAGGGATGTATAATGAGAAAAGGAAATAAATGTGTTTTTTTCAGTGCTATAAATAAAGAAATATATTTTAATATCTCAGAATGTAACACTTTTCCGCGGGATAATTTCAATACTATCTACATCATTGATATGATGTGTTTTGTGCAACGGTTTCAAAACTACAGTTGTACCACATTCAGTGAATTATTTAAGAAATATTTTAACTTGATTTTTCAAATGAAGCCTTCCAATTGCACCTATGTTATTCTTGTGGGGGAAAGGTTCGATTTTCCTAGTGCTAAGTGTGCGGGTGCGGAACGGAAAAGATGATCCAGATTTACTGAAAATATTGACAAGGTCAGTGATACGCTAACAATACCAGAATGGTAATCATTTATTGATAATCTACTTAATAAGCGTAGCTTGCTTAATTTGATATAAAAATAGTTCTATCTGGCATGCATGTAGAAGATAAAACAATGGTATGCACAAATAATGAAGTGGATATTTTGGAAAATCATCGTTTTACAGAACATGAGGAAGCAGACACCAGAATGTTTGCATTGCTTCAGTTTTTTTAAAGAGAAACTAGCATGGTTCTGATTTATTCCAATGATATTGATGTTTTCCTACTATCAATGTATTATTCAGTAGCTTTGTTAATTCCCATATGGTTACATCGCAAAGAAGGCTTTGTTCCGTGTCAGACCCACATTGAAGAACTGGCTGGATTCGGGAAGATCCAAAAGATCTTGCTTGCATTCTTTTAGCGGCTTACTGCCTTTCTGGCAATAACTGTGTCAGCTATCCTTTCCAAAAAGGAAAAAGAACTGTCCTGAAAGTTATAATAAAAAATAGGGTAAAACTGGCTAATCTGAAATATTTTGGAGAACCTATTAGTGGAAAATACTGTTTGGAAGATGGGGACGAAATGTTTTCGACATGTTGGCTATTTTTTAAGGCTTTATACGGACGTTTAGAGTTCACTGGTTCACTAGATGAAGTCCGTGCTCATTTGTTCCCGACTTGTAAAACAGACATTCGGTAAGAATGTTGATCTACGTTTTTATAAACATCATAACATTCATAACCAATTTTACTTATATTTACCGTCATTTGCCTCCAACACAAGATGCTTTTTTATACCACATTCGAAGGGCATATTATCAGTGGCGGATTTAACACTTAAGGGGCCTGAAGCGTTACAAATTTTTGGGGCCTCATAGTATAAATCAATTACTACACCTTTTATTTTTTTGTCAAAAATTAAGTACATATAATTATTAATATCAGGTGCAAATTCACGGGAGGGGGGGGAGAAAATTTCCTCCTCAAGATTTTTTAAATAAACCAACTTCGTCTCATGCCGCAGTCACACGAGTGTGAAATTGGCGTTTTTGTTTGTGTTACACACTATACTTTATCTACGACCACAAAAACGTAATAAAACACCAAAAGCTAGGAAGAATATTTAACCTACTATCCATTTTTTTTTCTAGAGTCCTCTGACATTGATACCTTATTGCTCGAGAACTACTGAACCAAATTAAATATTTTAAAAACGTGCAAATAGTAAATTTATTTCTACATGCAACAATAAAATATCATATTTCTAATTGATATACACCGTTTAGTCTAATGTAGGACATACACGGTCTTCTCCGACGACGTTGGCGAAGACGTCGTCGACGACGTCGGGGAAAGGGTCGAGATAAAGAGGTAATGTTTACATTTACTGTAATTTATAGCTGGACTGTATATAATAAAATTATGAATATTGTATTTCTTTAAAACATCAAAATGAAAGAAAGCATTATTGAGCATAATACAATGCGTACTGAATCTCTTTCTTTAATGTATTTCGAAATTGCTTATGCAATTAACAAAACTTTTCATAAGCGGAATAATATTGATATCCATCGGTAGAATTACAAATCAACTCTTTATTAGGAAACGAAAACTCTTGTTTTTTATTTATTTCAGTCTTAATTTAGTTTAAAAATGGATATAATTAACGCAGGATTTAGGATTCTGAGTTCTGATGCGCAAACGATGTACAATAATTTCCTATAAAGGACTTTACGTAAAAGAACACTGGTAAAAATCTGCGATTTTGGTGTAGGAGAGGTGAATGGACAAATTATTTGTAGGTATCAAATATCATTTTGTTCGTGTTGTTCATTAAGAATGTGCTGATTCTAGTAAAATAAATATTTTGTTGCATTTGTAGAGACCGTTTAATAAATTCAACCGAATTTGATGTAAACTGATTCTTAATTTTACAAATCATTTTACAATATGGGTCATAACCTGATAACCTTGGAAGATAATTACAATCTGTACTACTAATAATTGTCACCTGAACACTTGATGCCATCTATTTTCTTGTATAATAGGAAATAAGTACTGAGAATTTTATACTTTTTGAAAGATTAATTTTATTTATGTACAATATTTTATAAATGTTGAAACTACAGTATTAAATATTTAGCCAACTTAAATGTTCAACAGTTTTTCATTCGGTGAATCAGTTTATATCAAATTCGGTTCAATTTAGTAAACGGACGTATTTAATACATGTGACAAAACATTTATTTTACCAGAATCAGCATTATGATTCATGTGAATAAAATGTAGCAAATGCTTTTACTGTTAGATACATCCTTTTTTTATTATAATCATATTTTAAGGTGATTCTTAATTATAGCTTGTTAATCGTTAGATTTTATTATAAAATTGTAAGCAACGTTATTCATATCTCATTTTCTTTGTTTACCATAATTCAGAAATAACTACTATCATTAGTTACATATTAGTAACTCATTAAACTAAACTTTCCCTTCAAAAATATATTAAATTAAATGCTACATTGGACGTAAATATTTAAGTTCAAAGTGAATCATGTTGTTGTCGTTAATTTTCCTTTGGAACATTTTATTTTAATGAGTAATTGATAGTAAGTTTCCTTATGGAACGCAGTTTGTTATTCAGACAGTACAAGAAGTAGATTCATCGAAGAAACATCATACTATCTAACTAAGTACGAAATTAATTATAGTTAAAAAAGGGAACGTGTAACAATTTTAGTATTAATAAACATTGTCACAATTTCCAATAATTAAATAAACATTTAACATCATCAGTGCCTTGTTTCCTTTTCTGGAAGAACACAACATAAAATTTTGGCGCAGATCGGCAGGATCTTCCCTACAATCGAAGCGAACATCAGGACAACGCAGAATTTTGACCGCATTAGCTGCAACATCTGAAAATTCAAATCGATTGGCGAATTTAATTCCAAGGAAGAGTACAATTCCAAAAGGAAGGGTAAGTGCATTTTTCTGATTTTGTTAGTGTTTCAGTGCTTTCTTGTACTCATAATCAAAATGGCACCAGATCCAAACTCACCAAATAATTCCTCAAGTGAGAAAATAATTCCTCCTAAATACTGCCCACTCCTCATCTCCCCAAAACCAAACGTGTATATTCTCTATTGATTTCTTATGTAAACTAATTCCCAAAGAATTTTCTGGAAATAGATATGAGATAGAACAATTTTTGGCTAACTGCAATAATGCAAACGATCTGGCATCACCAGAACAAAAGATTCCATTATTATATTATATATTGGCAAAGATTTCAGGTCGAGCTAAAGAGCAACTTGCATGTCAAACTTTTAACGATTGGGATTCTTTAAAATTCAAACTTAAAGAACTATATCAAGACAAAAAACGTTATTCACAAATAATGGAAGAATTAAATAATTGCAAACAAAATTATAATGAGTCTATTCATGATTTCTTTCAACGGTTAGAAGTATTAAGCTCGCGTGCCCTTTCCGCAGTTAAATTACAGCGTGCGCTTGAGTAGAATTCGATTTGATAAAATGTCTTTGCCGGGGCAGCCGTTTATTTTTATTTTTAAAGAATTTGAAGATGAAAGAATTAAACAAAAAAGTATAAGTAATAAAATATCGAATATTTAGATACATGTGCGATGTAAGAATCCCAAGTAATGTTTAATAAAATGACAAATTTATGTTAATATGACTTTCTTTTAAATTCTCCTTTTGAATAGTTACGATTACACTTTTTCGGTTACTGTTTTCTGTTACTGTGTTTAAAGATTTAGAACTTTTGGAATCTTAATCCATATTTCTATAGATTTATATAGTGAAATAGGTGACGACAATAATAAACACAAACTCCCATAAGAAATACACTGGCTATCTTTACTTCGCTGTAGTCCTAAAGTGAGACGATCAATAGTAACGTATCTATAAGAAGTATCTAGTGTCTAGTAAGTATCTATAGTGAAAGTTGATGTATTTTTGTTGAGCAAACTTTAAGTAAGTAAGGACCTGTTGAGTATTTTATTACCGATAAAAAGTGTTGTTATAAACATTGCATTACAATCTAGAGATTTTGGTGTGTAATATGTGGCAACACTATTAAATAACATTTCACGTTTTGTGAGGTTAAAATGTATAAAATTTAAATGTGTTGACATGTAGTATAAAAAATGTTGCCAATCTTACAAAACGAATAGTTTCCAAAAACGATTTAATAATAGCCTCTAAGATTTGTAGTTGTAATAATGACTTATGAAACGGGTTTTTTATGCTATTTTTTTATTTTGTGTCTTTTATTCCCTTTTAAAAAAATCCCAATTTGAAAATTTCTAAGTTTTCTTTCGTAGTACAGGATTAGTGAAAGCAATTAAGCTTGAAGATCAACGTACAGTGACAGCAAATTGGTACACCACAAAATGTTTACCTGCAGTGCTTGAGTCAGTCGATATTCGCGGGTTAATGTTGCATCACGACAATGCATCGTCACACACTGCACAGCAGACAGTTGAATTTTTACGTGAAAATAATGTAACAGTAATTGAACATCCATATTCGCCTGTTTTGGCCATGTGTGATTTCTGGTTGTTCTTTAACCTAAAGAAACATTTACGTGGTCGACGTTTCACGATGGAGGATGAGATAGATGAAGCAATTCATAAATTTTTTTGAGAGCATTCCAAAAATGATTGGCTTCAAGCGTTTAAGTTGTGGAAGCTTCGGTTACAAAAGTGTATTGATGAAGGTGGTGATTACTTTGAACATAAATAAAATCATTTTCCTAAAAAGACTTGTAGTTTTCTTGTATCTCAAAATATATAGCGTGACCCTCGTATAAAAAAACAAAATTAACGATTTATTTACTTCTTTTTCACGCTGAAAATTATCCTTTTGGAATTAGTGACTCGTGGGTGGCCATAAACATCTTCTTGAAGTAAATTATATTCACCCTTATCATCGTTCTCTTTATAAGCATGTTGAAGATGATGTAGAGTTATTCCTGCTTTGTGCATTTTTGTCAATTATATGTAATGATATAAAATTCTTCAAAAAACTCATCGATTTTTTAGTTTGCTTTTTTGGACAACATTTTGACTTTCTTGATTGTGTTCCCGTATACGACAAACGATTGTTGTAAATTGTTCCCAAAGATCAATTTTGTGCATGTCTCAAAAAATAAGGCGTGTATCCAAACCTAAACCATTATTTGCAACCATTGCAGAAAAATAAACTGCAAAAAGTTATGCAAAGCATCATGTAAAGATATATAAACTACAGAGTTTTGGTTATCGTACGTCTGGCCATCATGCATTGATGAACATGTTAACTCTGATATTTTTTACGGTATAGATACGTGCGTTCGGTTTTACGTTTCAAGAGCAGAGTAAGAAGAGTAGATCATGTAGTCACGTGACCAGCGAGTATATGGAGTGCAAAATTTATCTAGAACGATACAAAGCACAGAAAACGTCAAGCGTAAAAGTTATGGATAACATTAAAGAGCGACTTATCTCATTATTTATTATTATTATCTCATCATTTGCTTGAGAAATTGTGTACGCTTGCACAGATTGAAAATCTGACCAAAAGTTATCTATAATTACATATAAATGTATTAAATTTCCATATTTATACTAACTATAAAGAATTATAATAATTATATTAACCTACCTTTAACGTGACGTTGCGTTTGTATATGCCTAGTAATTTCATCTTTATTAAAACTTTGTACTTTACATTCGGAACATTTAAATAATATTCCAGGAATATCCATTACTAAGTATTACAAACAATTATTTCCACAAAAATTGCAATCAAATTTTAGGTTTTGTTGTTATTTGCTCTCTTTACAGCACCATCTCTGTTGTAGTTAAAGGAGTATACTCTCTATGATCCACTCTATAATAAACGAACGTATGAGTTCATGCTCTGTTTGCTCCAGTTCTAATAAAAGAACGGTTTGGCGTTAAAAGTGTTGCTGGAACGTAAAACCGAACGCAGCTTTTGTAATGGACTTCCTAAGGTGTCCTAATGGACTCCGGATCATTGAATCTTGCTCTGATTTGACAAATCTCTGCATGTAATGAACTGAAACCAGTAGTGTCCAAATCAAAATAAATATATTTTAAGTTATCAGGTACAATTTCATTGGACGAAATTATATTCAAAATTACAATTGCCCATCGAACTTCGCCCAATGAAATTGTTTAAATTTGTTAGGGAAACCTATTTATCAAAGTGGTTTGACAGTTGGCAACATGGAACAGTCTAATTCTGCATTTGTTCTTCAGATTAACAGCGTAAATAAGTTTGACATTTTAAGAAAAACTGTTTAACATTGACATCAACTTTAAAAAATAAGTTGTTACTTGAAATAATTCTTTTTTAGACACGCAAAATGCAAATAGAAAAATGCTTTATAGTATTTAGTTAAATATTCTTTTTGAAAATTTACTTGCTTTTCTCTCAATTGTCTAATTTCCTCATTTCTGTGTGCATATCACACTTATTTCTGTTTACATGTTTTTCTAGTATTTGCGTTGTTTGGATATGAGCACGACAGTATGTTACCTACTTATCATTCATTACGTCATATTTGTTATAAATAAATAGAAATAATAAAAAAACTACAATGTTTATTTTTCAAAGTTCGATTTTTATTTGGTAGAACGACCCATATATGTTGAACAGAGACTCTTTAACTTATTCGGCAAATGACGCAAATTACACACCTTGCCGTTTCGGCCGTCGTTGGCTGTCGTCAGCGGCATGAAAAATCAAAATATTTCTTCGAATCTATTTCGTCTCAGAGTGTTTACGACAAGAACGTTGTGATCGTCCTCACGTTCTTCTCAATACATTCTTTGCCTTGAAACTCCAACATAACCACTACGGTGTTGTATGATATTCATGCACAAGAACAAGTTCAGATTTCTGTTAAACGTTTCAGTGCACTTGGTTGCCTAACCGACCAAAAGACACTTGGTCGTTAATGACCCATTGGGCGTAAATGAGTTAACAAATAATTCAAAGTTTAATGATGATTAATATTCAATTAGTACTACTGCATTGGGGGCTTAGTCTAAGAAACTTTAACTAAGGAACTCTAATCCTATTCATTTTCTTCTGCTGTCTCTATTTGAGCAGTTTTTTCTAATACGTTCACGTTTCGTTCATTTAATTTAATCTTATTTTCTAGTAGTAACAATTTTCCCTTTTCCACTTAGTTCAACTTTTCTGTCGCGCATTCTTCTTAGATCTCCTAGTTCCTCTTTTAATTTCTTTATGTTAGTATTCTTCTATTTATTGTTTGAAAGTCGTGTTTCTTCACTTGTCTTCTCATCTGCATCGTCTTTTATGATCTGTTCTTGGACTTAAGTATTATTTATATCAGGTAGTAGATTTTTGTAATTTTTAATTTTTTACGCATCGATGGAATGGGGATAGCCAATGTTTGCATTGGTTGCAAGAATATCAAAGATTTTTGAAAAACAAATCTAATGGGAAGTCGTCCTGCCCTTCCCATATTATCTTTTACATTTTTGTAAGTTTTAACTAGATTGCTCCGTTTCATTTTGCAGACCTCTAGTATGTTTTCGTTTTTTGGTATGACGTAAATTGACTTTTATTCTCTTACCCATTTTAATTCTATACTTGCAGTATAACTAAACTTGTAAAAGTAAACATTTGCAGAAAAAGGTATATCAAGAAGTACCTATTCTTAAAACTATTTTAAGCATAAAAAACTCTATTTTGTTATAAAATCAAAACAAAGTTAAACGTGCCAAGTACCATCTTTAATTAGACAGAACAACTAAAACTTCAACTTCGAGCCTCACTCTTCTTTTTGTTTATTTGTGGTCACAAGTTTTGACTCCGAGATTTTTCGAATCTCTCTAATAAAATCTAATACCATAACCTTATCTTTCTTGTTGAAATTTGGTTGCCTTGTTTTTTGGACATCTGAAAGTAAATTCACGTACACAATTATGTAAGTTACAAATAATATTGATTACAATTCATGCTAAAAGCATTTTTACCAGTTCAGAAATTCAAAAATTAATGCTTAGTGTTAGAACAAGTTTGATAATCTGGACTGTATAATATTTTCATGTTTTGAAATGTTTTTTAGTAATTATCTAAAAAAAAGGCATAACTGTCAATATTATAATTCATTACATTGTGATGAAAACTGTATCTAAAACCTTAATCAGTGTTTGTATTAAAAAGTTGTTCAAGCAATACGCTGATTTTATTGTACATTGCTACAATTCATCAGGTTATGGACACAGAGCGCAGTTCTTTTAAAATAACAGTTGATTAAAATTAAATAGTCTACAACTGTCAAGTTTTGTGGAATAAATATCGTCTTTGTGTGGATTAGTTTTTCTGTGTTTCTTGCCACCTTCATAACCACTACACCAATCACAACCCAGACTTCTATACACATACACATAGCAATTTTTTTAACGATTTGAGTAGATCGTTTAATTATCTTTTCACCTGGGTCATTTACATAAGGCCTTACATAAGAAAAATCTTGAGGAAAATGTCCAGAAACTATCCGACAAGTAGGCCATACAAAGTTTATTTCTTTAAGTAAGTGATGATTCTTAAATTGAATAAAGTCGTCGTGTTAAGAAAATTGATTAATTGTAAAATAATTAAATATTGTCCTTAAAGAACCATTTACTATTGCAATAAAGAAAATTGAAATAAAAGAAATTGGTTTTACCCATAGACTGCTAATATTTGTTCACAATTTTAATCTGCTGTCTATAAATCAACATGGTTTTATGAATTCCAAATCCACTTTTACTGCTACACAGTCTGTATGTAATTCAATAGTTAAATGTCTCGATGCAGCTGAGTGTCCTGTTGGTATCTTCTGTGATCTTAGCAGGGCGTTTGACTGCGTCAATCATGATTTATTACTATCCATTTTAGAGAAATTAGGAATTAGAGGATGCGGTTTGAAGTGAATTGAATCTTTTCTTAAAGGTCGCAAACAGTATGTATGTTTAAATTATATTATTAACAATAAAATTATGACATTTGCGTCTCATGTTTCCGATGTAGATATGGGCGTGGCCCAAGGCTCTGTACTGGGCCCTACATTATTTATCCTTTATGTTAATAATTTAGATAAAGCTTTCTCTAATGTTTCGGTCACAATGTATGCAGATGATACATCAATCATTGTATCTGGTCAGACTAATCAAATGATTGAGCAATCCTGTAATCATACTAACTGATTTATTTAGCTGGTTTTCTCAACACCACTTATATTTTAACGCAGATAAAATAAAATACTTGAAATTTCATTTCATAGGCAGAGGAATATTCCTATGCATAATCTCTTTGCTGAAGGTCAAGTTATAGAAACTGATATTTCCATTAAGTTCCTGGGCATTCTTTTGGATGACCAACTAAATTTTAAAAATCATTGTAAGTCACTTATATCTAGATTATCTTCTTTAACATACTTGTTTTATAATATTAAACATTTTCTAAACTTGGAACAGCTATTATATTTATATTACGCCCATGTTGATTCTAGACTTAGATATGGAATTTGCTTTTGGGGTAACTCAACCAGGGCTCATGACGGGCTCATCATACGATTTATTGTAGGGATTCCTTGCAGACATTTTTAAACAATTGGGAATTTTAACTTTTCCAGCTCTTTATATTTTTGAGTTATGCATTTATGTGCATCGAAATTTTAATACATTTTTGTTCAACAAAGATATACATTCTTATAGCACTAAATTACGCCCAGCCAATGCTAGATTAAATCTTAGTAGTAAATCGCCATCTTGTATTGGTGTAAAGGTCTATAATTTATTACCAGTGGATGTTCTAAATTGTAAAACTATGGGAACATTTAAAACTAGTCTTAAAATATTCTTAATCAATCTAAATATATATTTAATTGATGAATACTTTCTAGCTAGGAAGTGATTACTGTAATATTGTCACTCAAATATTTTTTATATTTATTATTAAGTGATGTTACTTGTTTAACTATTGTTTTTTATACCACTGTTATGACTTTTCCTATACAATTGTTAATTGTCTATGTGGAAAAATAAATTATTATTATTATTATTATTATTATTATTATTATTATTATTATTATTATTATTATTACGGAAGTTTAGGTATACTAATAATAACAATAATAAATAAATAAAGATGCTAATTCAATAGCACTATATAGCTGATTAAAATTTTCAAAATGTTGTCTTATGATCTCTACATAAATTAACGCAATGATTTAATAAAATTAATATCAATATACCAGGCGTTGGTCTTACTAAACATAGGTTATCAGAAAAATCTGTCTGTTACAGACTACAGATCTTTCTCCAGAATTATTTTCTATTTTATCAAATAGTTCAGTCAGTAGGTGTTTTTACTTAACATTAAGTGAGGTAGTAAAAGTGCTAAAAGTAGGTATTTCGAGGCCCGGAATAAGGATTCAAAAAATGCCACCTCGCCCATGTGCCACCCTCATCTTGGAAAAATGGCACCAAGATTGGGTTTTTGCCTCGAGTATTATTTTGCTAGTATCTCGATTATTTTGCTTTTTGTCGCAAAAAGCAAGTTAATAAAATTTCCTACAATTTGTGTCAGATACATAATTTGTAATACTATTAGTTTCGGGAATATAACCAGCAGAAAGTGGGACATTTTATTTTTATCTTAAAAAATGTATTTCTTCGTTTGTGCCAGGTAAAAATTAAACATGTATAAAATAAACATAATTGTACATATATGTCTCCCATATATGGCACATATATAATTTTTTACATGTGGTATGACATTTATTATCAATTTTATCCTTTTATATTACCGTTAAATGAAAATGCTGCACTATACTCATTTCCACACCACCTCTGATATAGAGTATACATTTTTTACGTGGTTCCCTGTAGGCCTAGCCCACGAAAAGCTTAGTTTGTAACATTTGAACATATTTATATATGAAAATAATTGTCATAAAAAATTATGTTTCTTTAGAACGACATCAGGTGCTTACCCGGGATAATGATGGTACATCATCGTCCCTGCTTTGTAATAATAATAATAATAATAATAATAATAATAATAATAATAATAATAATAATAATAATAATAATAATAATAATAATAATAATAATAATAATTACTACAACCCATAACCTAAACCAAGGCCCCAGAAGCTATAAGCTTGTGCGGGAGGGAGGGGGCGATTATTATTATTATGTAGGCCCAATGTGCGGCTGCAGCCGACTTATAGATGGAACAGCGCAAATCCCACATTTGTGTTACAGCTAAGGGAAACTGCAGAAAACCTTAACCAGATCTGCCAGCACCAGGAGTCGAACCCGGGCCGCTTGGGTGAAAGTCCGGCACGCCAGACATTACACTACCAAGGCTGTTTTTGTACCTCGGATGTTGGTAATACAGGTTCGAAATACTGTCTGCGGCATCAGTCTCAGCACTGTTGCATTCAACATCGCTAGTTTCTGACTGAACTATATCATTTTCCGAGTTATTAGAAGCTCTTCCTTGCCAGAATAATCGAGAACTTGCTGTGCATCGTGCACGCGTTTCCGTTACAGTGCAAGCAAGTGAACATTTTAAACCAGCTTTCCTGCAACCACATACTGCCCACACCCTGTCTTGCATAGACAATATGGATGTTTCAATAAAATTTCGGGAACAGAGTCCATCATAGTTGTAATTGAAATGGGCCAGGATTGCTCTTTTTCCAATCCCAGTGTACCGGATTTCTTTAAATCCCACACCACCATTGAACTTGATCCTTGAAAGTCCTTAATGAATGTTGACGTGCCGCAGAAGTTGTTGATGGTAACGAGCAACTTTAAATTCGCGAAGAGAGATATTTTCGTTTTTGTTGTAACTGTATAATGCGAGAACGATACGTTCTCCTGCATCTTGAAAAAGTATGTTGTACTCGTACAAGCAAATTGAACTTTAAAACACTTGTAGATAATCACGAAACAAACTACCATCTTCTTTATTTCTGCCGTATAATTTAAAAGCACATATAAATTATTGCAATAATTCAATTCAAAGTCAAATTTATCTATTTATGTATCAATTTAGCGATCTACCTCTTCTTTATTCTCATACTTTGATGGCTGTCGCTTCTTACAGCCTGCCTCTTCTCTCATGGCTAATTGGTATTGGCAGGAATATGAAACTTTTCTTGCGCATACAGGTTTTTCCCCTCACTGTCGCAGAAAAATTCAACTTTGTACTGGTTACTGAACTAACAATCGCCAGGTCTAACAATTCTCTAATAATTATAGTGGGAGAAGCACTTGTTGTTTACATATTCAGTCTGATATGAAAATGCGTCCCAGTTTGTTCTACTTGAAATCTGAGTGCTCTAGAGAGATGAAAAGTATCATTGTTTATTCCAGCATGTTATTTGACATTTGACATTATAGAATCACTCCCCATACTATTTATGTTGCGCATTGCATTGTATGTTCGATAGTAATTTCTATTTGACGCCACATTTTAATTAGGAAAAGTGTCCCACTTTATTCTATTCAAAATTTGAGTGCTCCAGAGAATTGATACTTACGATTGTTCGATAGTACTTTCTAGTTGATGATATCCTGATATGAAAATGCGTCCCAGTTTGTTCTACTTGAAATCTGAGTGTCCTAAGCAGATGATCACTGAGTGTTTAAAATACCGTGTGGTGTGATTGTTGTTATTTGGGACTGTTATTACAATCAAGACTGTAATATTATGCTGCATACTATTTATATTCAGCTTACTATAAAACAAGTACCACCCGTTCCTTACATGTTCAGCTGAAATGAAAATGAGTCCCAGTTTGTTCTACTTGAAATCTGAGTGTCCTAAGCAGATGATCACTAAGAGTTTAAAATATCGTATGGTGTGATTGTTGTTATTTAGGTCTGTTATAACAGCCAACACCGTAGTATTACGCTGCACACTATTTATATTGAGCTTACTATAAAACAAGTACCACGTGTTTTTTACATGTTCAGTCTGAAATGAAAATGCGTCCCAGTTTGTTCTACTTGAAATCTGAGTGTCCTAAGCAGATAATCACTAAGAGTTTAAAATATCGAGTGGTGTGATTGTTGTTATTTAGGTCTGTTATAACAGCCAACACCGTAGTATTACGCTGCACACTATTTATATTGAGCTTACTATAAAACAAGTACCACGTGTTTTTTACATGTTCAGTCTGAAATGAAAATGCGTCCCAGTTTGTTCTACTTGAAATCTGAGTGTCCTAAGCAGATGATCACTAAGAGTTTAAAATATCGTGTGGTGTGATTGTTGTTATTTAGGTCTTTTATAACAGCCAACACCGTAGTATTACGCTGCACACTATTTATATTGAGCTTACTATAAAACAAGTACCACGTGTTTTTTACATGTTCAGTCTGAAATGAAAATGCGTCCCAGTTTGTTCTACTTGAAATCTGAGTGTCCTAAGCAGATGATCACTAAGAGTTTAAAATATCGTGTGGTGTGATTGTTGTTATTTAGGTCTGTTATAACAGCCAACACCGTAGTATTACGCTGCACACTATTTATATTGAGCTTACTATAAAACAAGTACCACGTGTTTTTTACATGTTCAGTCTGAAATGAAAATGCGTCCCAGTTTGTTCTACTTGAAATCTGAGTGTCCTAAGCAGATAATCACTAAGAGTTTAAAATATCGAGTGGTGTGATTGTTGTTATTTAGGTCTGTTATAACAGCCAACACCGTAGTATTACGCTGCACACTATTTATATTGAGCTTACTATAAAACAAGTACCACGTGTTTTTTACATGTTCAGTCTGAAATGAAAATGCGTCCCAGTTTGTTCTACTTGAAATCTGAGTGTCCTAAGCAGATAATCACTAAGAGTTTAAAATATCGAGTGGTGTGATTGTTGTTATTTAGGTCTGTTATAACAGCCAACACCGTAGTATTACGCTGCACACTATTTATATTGAGCTTACTATAAAACAAGTACCACGTGTTTTTTACATGTTCAGTCTGAAATGAAAATGCGTCCCAGTTTGTTCTACTTGAAATCTGAGTGTCCTAAGCAGATAATCACTAAGAGTTTAAAATATCGAGTGGTGTGATTGTTGTTATTTAGGTCTGTTATAACAGCCAACACCGTAGTATTACGCTGCACACTATTTATATTGAGCTTACTATAAAACAAGTACCACGTGTTTTTTACATGTTCAGTCTGAAATGAAAATGCGTCCCAGTTTGTTCTACTTGAAATCTGAGTGTCCTAAGCAGATAATCACTAAGAGTTTAAAATATCGAGTGGTGTGATTGTTGTTATTTAGGTCTGTTATAACAGCCAACACCGTAGTATTACGCTGCACACTATTTATATTGAGCTTACTATAAAACAAGTACCACGTGTTTTTTACATGTTCAGTCTGAAATGAAAATGCGTCCCAGTTTGTTCTACTTGAAATCTGAGTGTCCTAAGCAGATGATCACTAAGAGTTTAAAATATCGTGTGGTGTGATTGTTGTTATTTAGGTCTTTTATAACAGCCAACACCGTAGTATTACGCTGCACACTATTTATATTGAGCTTACTATAAAACAAGTACCACGTGTTTTTTACATGTTCAGTCTGAAATGAAAATGCGTCCCAGTTTGTTCTACTTGAAATCTGAGTGTCCTAAGCAGATGATCACTAAGAGTTTAAAATATCGTGTGGTGTGATTGTTGTTATTTAGGTCTTTTATAACAGCCAACACCGTAGTATTACGCTGCACACTATTTATATTGAGCTTACTATAAAACAAGTACCACGTGTTTTTTACATGTTCAGTCTGAAATGAAAATGCGTCCCAGTTTGTTCTACTTGAAATCTGAGTGTCCTAAGCAGATAATCACTAAGAGTTTAAAATATCGAGTGGTGTGATTGTTGTTATTTAGGTCTGTTATAACAGCCAACACCGTAGTATTACGCTGCACACTATTTATATTGAGCTTACTATAAAACAAGTACCACGTGTTTTTTACATGTTCAGTCTGAAATGAAAATGCGTCCCAGTTTGTTCTACTTGAAATCTGAGTGTCCTAAGCAGATAATCACTAAGAGTTTAAAATATCGAGTGGTGTGATTGTTGTTATTTAGGTCTGTTATAACAGCCAACACCGTAGTATTACGCTGCACACTATTTATATTGAGCTTACTATAAAACAAGTACCACGTGTTTTTTACATGTTCAGTCTGAAATGAAAATGCGTCCCAGTTTGTTCTACTTGAAATCTGAGTGTCCTAAGCAGATAATCACTAAGAGTTTAAAATATCGAGTGGTGTGATTGTTGTTATTTAGGTCTGTTATAACAGCCAACACCGTAGTATTACGCTGCACACTATTTATATTGAGCTTACTATAAAACAAGTACCACGTGTTTTTTACATGTTCAGTCTGAAATGAAAATGCGTCCCAGTTTGTTCTACTTGAAATCTGAGCGTCCTAAGGAGATGATCACTAAGAGTTTAAAATATCGTGTGGTGTGATTGTTGTTATTTAGGTCTTTTATAACAGCCAACACCGTAGTATTACGCTGCACACTATTTATATTGAGCTTACTATAAAACAAGTACCACGTGTTTTTTACATGTTCAGTCTGAAATGAAAATGCGTCCCAGTTTGTTCTACTTGAAATCTGAGTGTCCTAAGCAGATAATCACTAAGAGTTTAAAATATTGAGTGGTGTGATTGTTGTTATTTAGGTCTGTTATAACAGCCAACACCGTAGTATTACGCTGCACACTATTTATATTGAGCTTACTATAAAACAAGTACCACGTGTTTTTTACATGTTCAGTCTGAAATGAAAATGCGTCCCAGTTTGTTCTACTTGAAATCTGAGTGTCCTAAGCAGATGATCACTAAGAGTTTAAAATATCGTGTGGTGTGATTGTTATTATTTAGGTCTGTTATTACAGTCAACACTGTAGTATTACACTGCATACTAATAAATCGTAGTGACAGCAGAAAAGTTATTAACAACTTAAGACGCCATCAACCGTTTTTCAGGAGTTTTTCTTTCGTAGATCATCAGGATGGCTTACTACGAAAAAAAGTTCAGTATATGATTTGTTTATAATAAAAATTGCTACAAAATGGCACCAGTATGATTGCTATAACTAGAATAATTAAGTTGCAAAATCGAAGAAACTGCCAAAATCGCGTATGTTTTTCAAGTTGCCAACAGTTCACACTTACTTTAAGTATAGTTTAGATTATGTACAATAAGCACCCAAAACTTGTATGCCAGGTATGCAAGATTTTTTGTTTAACAATGTTTTGTAATTCTACTGCGCCTAAAACTTTGGAAGTTTGCAAAAGCTGTTTGATGCTTTGCATACTATTGCAAATGTGGATATATATAGCTTAAGTCATTAGCAATCGAACGCAATTTGTAAAATTCGATTGCGTTTATTTTTGCAATTTTGGTGACGTTTTACATCTCATCGTAGTTTTGCTACGTTTATAAATAATTAGTTTTTTGGTTCGTGTACGTGGTAATTTATGAAATATTTCATTGGGTTCCTATAGACGGCAAAAAACACCCAATTTAAAAAAAAGCTCAAGAGTCGATGCTTGGATCCTGCGATTTCTTGCGTAAGTATGCTGTTCAGTCCACAAGGAACTAAACTAAATTCTTATAATTTAGTTATGTTTTTCATTATTATAACAAATGTTGCTATTGGTCCCATGTTCTCAAAGTGCATATATGCTATTTGAATTTTATTTGTTCGCGCAATATGTGTCCAGATTCACGGTAGGTGGCTGTGACTAGCTGCGAAAATAAACTTCTGTCAAGATACGAGAATTTAAAAGACGGTCAGTCGACCATAGTAGAATTACTAGGATAATGGGTCCTACGGGCCTAAGCACTTAAGTATGATAGAAATAGCATTTATCGATTTTTTTAAAGTAGGTCAGTATTTACATGACCTACATAAATCTCCAATCGATTCTCTATCGATAGAGCACATATTAGTACCAAATAACACTCAATAGCACTAAATAGTACGATACCTAATTTAAAAAATTTTCGGTCGTGCATTATCCTCGACAAATTACGCGTCGAATGAGCCCAAGCCCATCTCTCTAGCCCTTTTAGAACGCGAGAATGGGGCTCGGACACACATACAAATCAACTTTAGTATACAAAAAATCAACTTTATTAGTAGTAGATTTTTAAAACATAACCTAATTTAAAAAATTTAACACATACAAATCAACTTTAGTAGTATTGGATTGAATTAAGTCCAACAAATAAGCTGAAGATTACAGGGAAATTAAGTGTTGTGAAAGAAGATTTACACCTGAACAGCAGCAACAGCAGGTAAGTCACATTTCCATGTTTTTGGGCACTTTCGACAGTCAATATAAAGTCAATACAGTCCATTATTATCGTTATTTCATATATATTATGTAATTAGGAGATCAAGCGAACTTTAAATCCAAGAAGATGTATAACGCCGAGGCGCCAGCCGAGGCGTTATAACATCTTCTTGGATTTAAAGTATCGCTTGATCTCCGTATTGCATAAGTTGTTTTATTTTATTTCGTATTTCAATCCTAATTTCTCCCTTTTAAAATCCATCCGAATTTATTGTATAAAGAAGCAAGTTGCCTTGTCTGTGTCATCATACGCGTAACTAAGGAGATAAAAAGCAGCATGCATGCATGTGGCTATAATGCAACATCAAATTATTTACGTTGCCAACAACAACGGATATCAAGAACGTCTTGAACTCCGGTATCATTGACAACGGAGATCAAGATATACTTTATATTACTAATTGTGGTATATAAAGAATTGTTTGAAATACGAAATGAAATAAAAACTATTAAATTCCGCTACATTCTTTTGGTCCTTAAAGAATGCAGATAGGACCAGTAATTTAATAATAAATAAAATTTCTTAAAGCTTTTGTCATATTGAACTGTCATATACGGCAACTTTTAAGTCCCAATTCTCAAAACCACGTTTTCGTACTCGAAACGTACGCTCAACGAAATACACACATTTGCCTTTCGGCAAATACAAAAGGACAAATCTTAACACAGGTTTAGCGTCTTATACAAATATAAACATTGCTCTTCAGCAAGATTATATGTGCCAATAATCATAGCGCTTTTCAGCATAAGATAAAAATATTGCTTTTCAGCATAAAATCAGTCTGTAGCTTTTCAATTACTAATCCAATCCTACTCAAATTTATTATAATAATTTTAGGGTTATCTATCTAATAACTTGGTACTAAATTATCTCGTTTCTGCTTTTCGAAGCTACGAAAATGACAGATAAAACTACAGAAAAATTAAATAAACTCAGCATAAAACGCACAGCTATTACAAACAGCATTCTTGAATGTTACAATGACTCAATAGTTGTTCAAATAGATAAATCGAAAGAATCATATTTTTTAGCTACTACAGAAAACATTGAGGAACTGTATGATGACTTTCAGTACATTCAAAACCAGATTATTTCTTTAATTGAAGAAGATGATCTTTTTCAAACCCATGATGCAGTTCGTGCTAAAATTGATCAAACCTTTTATTGTGTCAAAGCGAGAAAAAATGAAATCACATCGGTGCTATCAGCCTCTTCTGCAAGCGGCGCTCAAGCAGTTACTAGAGTGCAAGTTACACGCTCAATTGCCAATCTTCCAAAATTACACGTACCAACGTTTGACGGAAACTTCAAATTTTGGCCAACATTCTATGATCTTTATAGTTAACTGTATCATTCATGATAATTTTTGTACGACCATGCTATTTCGGATTGTTTACCATACTTGATTTTAGAACAGTAGGTTATATTTACTGGTTGGTAAGCAAAAACGCGTCGGTAAGTAATTACTTACCGTTCAGTTCTGTCAAAAACAGAACGGTAAGTAAATTATATGTAATTAATAAAATAAATGCATGATCTTTAGATGTCTCTTTCGCGAGAAATCATTTATTTTCTAAATAATTGGATTATTTAAAAAAATGTATGTTGTTTATTTAAATTTGCTCAGGCCTCTTCAATATCCCAATTATATTCGTTTTCAGATTCACTCATTCTCACGAGTTTGACAAATATCGTGACATTAAAAAATAATAGTAATTACAAACGTATCCATGGTAACGACAAAACCTACTTAATGTTTGGTGGATATACAGGGCAAAAATAAATTATCTTAAATCTATTTTTTTCGGGGATATTTCCTTAGTTAATACCTTTGTATTCATAATGGTCGTACAAAAAATAGTATAAGCATCTCAAACAGTAAGGAGTTTACCGATCTCCTCCAATATTGGCGACTTCGCTTCGCTCAGTCGCCAAACATTGTCGTCGATCGGTAAACTGTCCTTACTGTTCTTGATACTTAATATACTATTACAAATCTCAGACATTGAACAATTTCAATACTTGCTTACGTCATTAAAGGGTGAACCTTTGCATTCAGTAAGAGGTATACCCATAACAGAAGTTAACTATAAAATAGCTTATGAAACGTCGGTTAAGAGGTACAACAATAAGCGAATTCTGGCTACCAGCTACTATAATGAAATATACAATGCTCCACAAATAAAAGCGCCCACTGCGCGCGATCTTAGAAGTTTAATTGATACTTTCTCTGAAAATGTTGCGGCTCTCAAGGTGTTGAAATTTCCAACAGTACATTACGATTGTATGTTATTTAACATGATGTTACAAAAATTAGATAACCAAACCAGAACTAGATTTGAAGTTGCTCATAGTTCAATCGAAATGCCCTCCTACACTGACTTAGTAAATTTTTTAGAGAAACACTGCAAAGCTTTAGAGTCAGTTAATTGTTCTAAACAATCCAGCACAAACCCTAAATCAAATATTTCTCAGAAGGCATATCAAAATTCAAACTTTTCAGGAAATTCGGGTACAGCTTCCAGTTTTCGAAAAATTCATTCACCCTCAACTTTCGTGGCTAGTACATCTCCAGATACGCCTAGAAGTAATGATCAATCAAAATGTCCCTTCTGTCAAAAGTCACATTCACTTTATAGGTGCACAGCATTTCTTGCTAAGACACCTCAAGAAAGACTTAATTTTGTAAAACAACATAATTTGTGTCAAAATTGTCTTCGATCCCCACATGCTTTGAGAAATTGCCTCTCAAAATCTTGTTGCAGGGTTTGTGGCTATCCCCATCATACCATGGTTCATGTTCACCGTTCCACGAACTCCTCAATCGCCGCTATTACGCAATCAACTCCTACAACAGCTCCCACAGCTACTCAGGAGATTCCACAGCCAACAGCTATGTTAAATCAAAACAATCAATTTTTAGCAGCTTGTACAAATCCTATAGTAAAAACCAAATAAGAATAAAGTAGATGGCGCTTCAATCCAAGTTACATTTACACATCTAAATTTAAAACAGCGGGAAATTTGAAATATAATATGGTGTAGTTTTCAAAATGCTTACTGAAAAATATATAAAATTTATTTCTGTGATTTTGTACAAGATGCCAGTGTATCTTACGAACAATTTATAAATAGAATTAATAAATAATGCGCACTATTATGACACTATAATGTCACTAATAATAATAATAATAATAATAATAATAATAATAATAATAAGGTCTTTATTTTACATTAAAAGTTTTTTTTTTATATAAATGAATTTACAGTATGAGGCGAAGTTCAGCGTTGCTGTTCTTCCACTTAACCTCAAAAAGAATATTCCATTATTTAATACAACAAAGTGGAATTAAAACAGAAAAATACAAATGGTGACGAATCATTATAAGATCCAAACACTAATAGTGTTTACATTTCACAACGTTATACATATCAAAGAAATGAAAGGAAAATTGTAAGGGAAGTAAAGATGAAACAGAGAAGAGAGAAAGAATATACAAAATACAAGATTTATTGTTGCCTTGCAAATAGCCAGAGGTGTAATTTTCTTTTAAAACTAACAAGACTTAAAGACTTAAAGTCCGAAGGTATTTGATTCCACAAAGAGCCCATATTATAAGAAAACGAACGTTTAAAAATGGAAGTTCTGTGTCGAGGAATAGATAATAAGCCACGGAATCTTAAGTTTAGATTATGTACATCAGTTCTATAACTTATTTTATTATACAGATACGCAGGTTTCTCAGTTCTAATAATTTTGTAAAACAATGTAGCAGAATGTAGTATTCTTCTGTTGCTCATGTTTAACCATTTAGCAACACACAGCTTTTCAGAAATATTATGGACAGTGCGAGGAACACCATAAATTAATCTCAAGCAAGCATTCTGTAAACGCTGTATTTTCTGCTTACTTCGCACATCTAAACACGGACCATAAACCACATCGCAGTAGTTTAAATGAGATAAAACTATTGAATTACAAAGTAATTTTTTAATATCAATATTAAGAAAATCTCTATTCTGATATATTATTCGTAAATTATAGTAAGCTTTTTTCAAACAATTATTAATATGAAGTTTAAATCTTAAATTTCTATCAATAGTTAATCCTAGGTTTTTTACCTCAGTGCATACCTCCAATCTTGTGTCCTGGACCGAAACATTTATTAAAGGATGCAAATCGTTGTAGTAGTAATTATTACAAAAAAGAATTATCTTAGATTTTGCTGGATTTAATTTTAACGTATGTAAAGAAGCTATTGCATAAGGTTTCCAAATCGTGGTTAATTTCATTACAAGCTCGTGCAACATCAGCTGGCGGAAATGACTTATAAAGTTGAGTATCATCAGCATAAAAATGTGCCTGAGTATGCTGTAAATAGAAACACAGATTAGAGGTATAAACAGAAAAAAGGATAGGACCAAGTATCGAACCCTGTGGTACTCCTGAAATGACAGGTAAATATGTAGATATATTATTTCTATATACAACCGCTTGTTTTCTATCGTTTAGATAGTTTTTAAATAGTTTCAAGGACGTGCGAGATAAACCACAAAATGACAGCACCGCTAGAAGCATGTTGTGATCAATCGTATCAAAGGCTTTCGTAAAATCTAAAAGTATTAGCACTGAAGCTTGTTTGTCATCAGCAGCATAGAAAATATCGTCCAATACCTTAAGTAACGCAGCGCAACAGCTATACCCTTCACGAAATCCAGATTGATGCTTAGGCAACCAATTGTAAGCTTCTAAGTGAGTTTTTAATTGGGTACATATTATACGTTCCAATACTTTGGATAATACCGGGAGTAATGAGATTGGTCGGAGTTGTTTAAGTTCCATCGGATGATCTACTTTTGGCAAAGGTATGACATGAGCTGTTTTCCAACTTATTGGAAACACTGAGTTGGTTATACAATAATTGACAATATGTGTAATCATTGGTAAAAGATACGGCAGACACATTTTAAGCATATCACCGCTGAATCCATCATGACCCGCAGAGTTTGATTTAATCAATCCAACTATCCTCAAAACATCGCTTTCAGAAACTGTCTTAAATGTTAATAAATTATGTCTAACCTTAGAGTTATTATAATAAAAATCTTTAATTTCGGAATTATCTACATCAAATTTTGGTATTGAGTTAATAAAATAATGATTAATAGCATTAACATTTGACAAATGGCCAGGAAGCTCGATTGTAGATTTATTGTTAATAAAAATCCTATTTTTGAGCTGTTTCCAAAGAGTATCTATCTGTTTATTACCTGCTATATTATTAAAATATCTCCGCTTCTCCTGACGGCATAAATTTGTAACTTGATTTCTAAGCTGATTTTATTGGATCTTATTAAGAGGATTTTTATTTTGCTTATAAATATTAAAAGCTGCGTCACGCTGCTGCATTAAAAATTTAATACGATCGTTTAACCATGGTGCTGAAGGTTTAGACACCCTGATCGTTTTATAAGGAGCATGAGAGTTAAAAAGATTGGTTAAGTGTAAATTCAAAAATTCTAGTTTATCATCAACATTTGTAAAATCATAAAGAACATTCCATGGTACAGCTCTAATATCTTCATTAAATCTAGCAATATCTATACTCCGAATATCCCGATAAGTTATAAATTTTTGACAAGTTTGATTAGTCTGAGTTTTGATTTTACAGAACACAGTTTCGTGATCAGAAAACTTCCACGTAGGTAGAATACCACAATCTAACATTTGAAGGTGACTACTAGTAACGATAAGATCCAGTATGGAATTATTACGTGTAGGCATGTCAACTAATTGTACAAGATCAAAGTGATTGCATAACTCTAATAGTTCTGCTGTTGGCTTCTGGTCTATGTTTCCAAAATCAATGTTAAAATCTCCTAAAATATTATCTGATAGAACTAAATAATCAAGAATGGAATTATATAACCCTGCAAGAAAATTGTCATAAAGCCTACGATGCGGATTGTAGACCACTCCTACAATACATTGCAAATTTCTAGATTTTATTTGTAGCCACAGCTGTTCGATGGTGTCCTCGCTCTGAAGGTCATTATAATTGATATTATTTTTAATATAAGCTGCTACCCCACCTGCATGTAAAATTCTATCCTTTCTTAACAAAGTATAGTTATTGATATTAATCTCAGATGTCGCGATATCTGGTCTTAGCCATGTTTCAGTCAAGAGTATAATATCAGGTTCCTTTTCGGAAGCAAAGTCCCTAAGTCGTGTGAACTTACTAATCAAAGACCGTATATTTATATGAACCACAAATAAATTCTTAATATCCCCTATTTTGTATATTCATGAAAAAGAAGGCAATTTAGGAAAAAAAAGAAGTAAGCAGAGTAGAAGTGCGCAGAAAATTTTTTTAGCGAAGAAACAGTTAAATTTCTCTTTTATGACAATGGGTGCGTTCTGTGCATGCTCAGTGAAAGTCTCCTGGTAAGTTTAAGATCTTGTAAAGATTTCATATCGTCTGAAAATTAACAATCATTCGATTTCAATACAAATCAAATCATAAGCAATGATAATAATGGTAATGAGAGAATGAAACAAGCTATCCATACCGTTCCATAAAATTGTCATATAAATTTTGATATTTGTTATTAAGAACTGCATGTGATGCTCATTCCATTCCCTCGGATCTCAGCTGTAAAATTATTGTAAATAAAGATAATAAATACCACCAAATTATGTGAAACGTATAAAGAGAAAAAAAATGTAAAATAAATTATGTTCATATAAATATCGACATCAATAATAAAACATACATTATTATAAGAAAACAATCGCCATTTGCATAAAAAAAATCGAAGTTTATATAAAGCACTACCAGTATAAATTACATTAAAAAAATCAGTTTATTATTCTGAAAGCGTAATAAAGTAATATCAACTTATGTATTGATAGCAAAAATCATCATTATTAAGTATAAAGTATAAACATATTATAAAGTAGTATCAACTTGTGTATTGATAGCAAAAACAATCATTATTTGCATGAAAATAAAAAACAAAATTTATATAAAGTACTACCAGTATAAATTACATTTAAAAAGAAACAATTTATTATTCTGAGAGTGTAATCATATTATAGTAGTATCAACTTATGTATTGATAGTAAATACACTAGTTGTGTTTAATATGTGCTCTTAACATAACAGCTAAAAGCAATGCATATAGTTAATATCAATTATACCTAAATATTTATTTTTATATAAATCAGTAAGCTTAGCTGCAGTAGTTATCAAAAATCTATATAAAAACGTATAGATATATAGAAAAAATGAAAATAGTCATAGTAATTATATTAGCAAAATCTTTAATGAATAATTAATTCTGCTTTGAAATTACGTAATTAGCATTTGTATCAATATCAAGTAAATACAACAAGATTCTATTAAAAATTATTAAAGGATTCTTCAAAATAAACAAAGTTTATTTTGAAGAATCAATTCAATACAGTTATCAACAGCCAGAGATATTTTTAATATTGTAATCTTATTTATCTAATCAGAACTAGTTTAACCCATTCTATAATTTTGAAAACACCATTCCAATAAAGTTATGAGAATGTTTAATTTGGAAATTCTTCTTTAGAACTTACGTAAAATTTTCTATTGTTATGGTTGATCACTATTCGTCCATCGCTGGTCCATACGTTGGTAGACCCGTACTTTTTAATAGCGTCTTGTAAAATATCATGACGATGTTTCGTTAAGTCTTCCCTAATCATATAATGCGTATTTTTAAACATTTTCTTCCTACTGAAAACTTCTTGTCTATATCTATATGATACAAATTTAACAATAATACCTTTAGGTTTGACACTACCATTTGAAAGGCGTCCGACCCTGTGACTGCGATCAATATCACGTAATGAAAGATTGAGATTTAGGTTTTGCTGGAATAACGTTAATACTAATGCATCGGTATTTTCGTTCTGGACTTCTTTCACACCAAAAATACGTAGGTTATTTCTACGAGAGTACTGTTCCAAGGCATCTAGACGTTTACTTACGTCTTTGTTACGTTGATTATTGTCTTGTATCATTGCCTTAATTTCATTTACAGTACTTATGATAGCTGCAGACTTACTTTCTATAATGTCTTCTATTACTGGAAATAGAATGTTTTTCATCTTTTCACATATCTTGGATATCCATTCATCGGAGATAACCGGAACCTCTGAAGTGCTATGCTGCATTGGAGTCTTATCCTCCATTGGAGTATTATCTTCCCTTGGAGTATTATCCTCCTTTACAGCATTAGATCGGGTAGATGGCATTTCTTAATTGAGCTGGTAGAACTATACAGCCTAAACTTTAGACTATTCAAACTAACTTTATATTTAATGGCAAAATGCTACTATATTAAACTATAAAACTTGTCTACAAACAGTTCTTGTCTGTATTTGCAGCTACTGAACACACAATTTGATATTATTTTTGACTATAAGCTGCTTTATTAGCATTTACTTCAATGAGCACTGCACAAGACGACTAGCTCGACCCGTCACACATTGTGGAATTGCATACAATGCATATAATGCAATATAATGCAGTAACAGTATAGAAATCCCTTGATTAGGAGGATTTGTTCACGCCAGTAAGTGAATATATTGTATGTATTATTAGCGGCCATGTAATACTACATGATGTTTCACTTGCCCATATCAACTATAGAATAGAATTATAGAATTAACGAATATCAATTATAGAAAACAATAACGAAACCTTGTCAATAGCTTATTTTTGATCAGATTTCAATGTTTTTCGGTATGAAATGACTTAAAAAATAGTTTTCTTTTGTATAAAATGCGTTAGTGTGATTATAGTTATACGTTTTTTTCCAGTGAAAATGTTCAGATGCCGTGAAACCGATTATGGGAGCCTGAGACATGAAAAACGCATTTTTCAACTTCGCATCGCTGATATCTCGGCTCCGAAGCATCTTGGCACTTTGCGCCCATGGAGAATTTTTCTCAGCATAACTTCAAGAAACTATTCTGAAAATTTCAGATAATTTGACCGAAATTTAATTTCCATAACATTTGTGCGGGGTCCTTTGCTTTTCAATATATTTCGACCACTCAAGAGTAAGTTCTGCAGATGAGCGACGTCGGTCTTCCTTAATGAGTTTGTTTAAAGTTCTGAGATCAGCAGCGGAAATTTTCTATTTCCGACCAGTTCTTTTTTTAACATTTACTACCCCCGTTTTTTCATAAAGAGAAACAATATTTCTGACAGAAGAACGTGGAATTCCATACTCTTTAGCAATCTTATATGTGGAAATACCTTGATTATGACGATTAATAATTGATTTTCGCAAATCTTCACTTAACGGCTTACCACGTGTCATTTTGACAAATAAATGCCTGAGATTTTAAGAAAGTTGTTTGTACTCACTATGGCAACGAACATACTCTGTTTTAAAAACGGTGTTGCCAACTGATGACAAAGAAATATCACTTTTAGTATCATTCCTGTACAAATAAAATATTAGGCCAATTATTTTGCAACAACTTTAGTTTTAATAAAATATAAATTTAGATATTATTTTTTGAAATATGTTGAATACAGTCCCTGTCATGATTTTTTCATGACTTCTACTTTTGATTAAAAACGATTACCCACTGTGTTTATTTGAAACAAAGATTAAAACTTATAGCAAATTATTAAGAATTCTGTCATTTAGTATGTAGTCCAATTAATATGCAACTGGGCTCGTATAATACAAATTGTTTGTTAATCCTTGATAATTCACAAATAACCTCACGTTCACTAAAAGGCTCTAGAATTCACTTAGCATTAGATAAACAATGCCTCACACTGTAAACTTGCAGAATTTGGAAAGTATGATCGTCGATGCAACTGTTATAGCCGAAATTAACGAACTGAAGTCTACAATAATTGTATCATAATAGCAATTTCACTAACAATCCCTTAATGAACTGAATCCATATAAGTTAAAAAAACTTCCGTCAGTTATGAAAATTACCAAAGAACTCGAGTTTATGTGCTAGGATAAGGTAACATTATTTCATTATTGATTTTAATACGACACCCAATTATACAGTGTCCTAACTTATTACGGCAAAACAGAATCGGAAAGATTAATTCTTTAGTTTCAAAATTAAAAACCCTTAAACTCCCTTTATAAATTTTAAATTATAACTCATCGGAATAATTTTATTTGTTACTAAAACATTTCGTTACGCGTTTTAATTTTAAACTTCTTCTTAAATTTCGATATTTTGCTAGAAAGACTTTGGTTTACTAGCTAAATTCATTAACTCGAAGAATTAAACTGCATTAACAACCACTTGCTACACTTGACGGTAAATTCACAGGCTCTCTTGTACTATTTACTTGGCAGAACTTATTTTAAACATCGCGTACGTTTCACTTAACGAATTCTTTCGAGCTCTTTTTTTGAAATCACTTTTCTAATCATTTGATTAGACTACTGTACTGTACTGAATTAACGTTGACAGACCCCTGTACTGTATTCAGCTCTATGCGTCTAACTGATACCTGTGCTGTGTTCAATTGCCTTGTGCAGACTGACTCTTTGGAGTGCGAAATTATTGTTGCGTTGATATCTTTTAAGGGAAATTTAAACCAGCCTACCCGAATGAGACTAACACTTCTTAAATCAATAGGAAATAACCACCTCAAATATTTCTGGAACATTCTAAATCTTCGACCTGATGTTTTTTAAATGTGGCTTCAGACCGTTTTTTTATTTGTCTGCGTTCAGAAAAATCTATTCATCCAAATTGAAGATAAATATGCACAGGAACTAAAAATTTGAGCTAAATGCGTTTTCAGACATAATATTCAGTAAAAAGATATTTTTTTATTTCTATATTGCTTTTAAAAAAACAAATTTTATATTGTGAGAATGCCTTGAAATAACCTTTCACATTAACGAAACTTTATTTGATTTGAAATATCGTCTGCAATGTTTAACCGACGAAAAATGTTTTGAAGTATACAGTGCCGTACTAAGGTTTTTTACTATTAATGCATTTAAAATTGCATTTCTATTAAATCGAGAGTTTAAACACGTTTCAAGTATCAACGTGATTATTAACTATAAGTATAGCACAACACGTCACTGAAAAGCTTACAGCATTCTGGGGATACGAGGTAAGCGCCATAAATTCTCGGCCTGATATAGAAAAAATTAACTTGGTAAAATATAATAATAATTATTTTTCAATATAATTGATCAATCCCCCTTAATGCCAATAATTAAATGTAAAACTATTTCTCCGTCTTTTCCTGTTTTTTATAATATAACTTTTTGAAAACATCTTTCTTCGTCAAGAAAACTTAACTTGCCCAAATAATAATTTTATCAAAAAACTTTAGCGAAAACATCGAAATGCTTCTACTCTAAGCTACTTTTTATTAGAAAATGAAACAGAGCAGCAGTTTAGTTATACTAACATGTTTCCTGGCAGAGTGTCGCCCAATAGGTAAACTTTTAATAGATTGGAAGTAAATTCTTGAAAGTGTCCTTTCTACCAAAAACAGTCTCTATAGTCATCCAAATTATGGGTAGTGTAATTATTATTATAAAGTTAAATTGTATAATTCAAAAGTGCCATATACATAGAACATAATGTCCACTTAAACATAGTAACCAACTAATTTAAATGAAGGTTTAACTAGCAGGAATCCACGCAGTCAGTTATGTACTTCTCGCTGATTTCGTCGTCGATGATACTTCTTTAGAGGCAAACATATAGTTAAACTGTACAACAACAAATACATTCCAAGTTACAGCACTAACGATAGTAAAAAACATGGTAAAATCAACCGGAAAGAATCCAGCAGCTGAAAGCTCCATTTCAAAACAAGGATGCGCTAGTAGATCAACTTTTCGGTAAAATTCCTTACGAATGTTACTTTTCGGATATTCATCATGTTTTTTTCGTAAAATCCTTTGTGCCATACCTTTGGAAGATTCAACTTGACGTCTAATTCTTGAACATTGAGCTGATATTTTTCCACTTGCGATCTGATAATAAAATCTAATTGTTAGTTTTATTAGCAATTTCGGGAGTTTATAATTTATTCGTACATTACCATGAATCCAGTACACCAGATTATCTGACACGTGACGGTTATGAAACAGTAAAGCTTGGCGTTTCTAAACTTCGGATTATGCTCGATTAAATGAACAATGGATATTCCAAAATGAATTAAATGTATAGTACTAAGTATTACAGAAGCAACAATTAAAAGAATTTGGAAACCATGCATATCATCAACGATTGCTATTAAATCACACAGTAAATAAAAGCTTTCAAGAATTACAGTTATGTTACATTCTTTTAAATGGTTTCGTTTATTGAATTCATTTCTTTCTAGAGTTATATTGTTTGCTTGCCATTTTCCAAAATTTTTGATCTTTACAGTCTTGTTAAAGAAATTAAACAACTGACATAACAATGAAACTTTCGTGTCAATTTGTAAAAAAATAATAAGAATAAAAAAGTTTAACAAGTAATTGTACAAATATAAATAAATATTGTTATTAATGTGAAACCATGCCCAACTATTAATGGCTGTTAGGAAAGGAGACAAAATTAACAAGATAATACATTGTTTAAGTACTCCCAACTTTAACTTGTACATATCTATAGTGAAATTAAGCTTTTTAATAGTTTTGTTCAGTTTTTCAAAAAACACGTTCATCAATCCTGCGTTTTTGGTTACGCTAGACCACATAGTTGATATTAGTAGTAAGCTTGGAACAAAAATAGATAGTATATCTAAAACTTTTGACGTCATTGGAATATGAGCATGTTTAGAATAATGATATACAACTCTTCCCAATAAGGTTGCGGCCATTGCAGTAGTTGTAGTAAAAATCATAATCCAAGCGTATGCTCTATCTCGTTTGGAGGGCTTTAATCTCATCCCATTAATAGTTCTATAGGGAGATATCGCTAGGAAATTAGTTACAACTTCCAATGGTTTCCATGCCAATAGAATGGTAATACTTTGCATTTCACGAAATAGTTATTTAGAGGCGAAAATGTCAGTTGTAAATTCAGCCTTGCACTAACAATAAATTACAATAACATTAAGTTCAAAAGTGAACGAACGTTTTGATAATGATAACAGACATAAAAGCAATATATTTTGTGTATACCTACTTAGTATCTAAATAGTAGCTATTTTGTATTTTTCTTAAAGCAGCAATAATTTATGAATAGACATTAAACAAGCATTAGTGCAACAAAATGTTTTGAAAAAGATTTTGTTTATCTAAATAATTTCATATTTCGTCAAATACAGCCCTTTAATCACCCAAAGACGCTAGTACGCAATAACAGAACGAATTAATATTAAAACAATAAGTATAAAAATAAAAGTAGAAAAATCACAATATATTCCTTACCTTTAATTTTCTTTAAGTCCATAATTTTCAGGAGGGATTTTTTGTTTTTCTTATTTCGAAGATTTTCCATCGGTCTATCCATTTGGTAACTAACTGAAAACATTAACTTTAGAGGTTACTAAATTAAAAATTGCTTAAACACTTAAACCTTTGTTTTCTCTCTTTCGATAGAATTGATTAGTATATTATCATTTAATATGTTATATTATATATTACATGTTATATGTTAAATCATGATTTATTGTATCAAAAGCTTTACTATAATCTAATAAAACTAAAAAAGTAGATTTTCCTTCATCGTACGCTTTAAAAATATCATCAGTAATGTAAGATAAAGCAGTTGTACAGCTGTAACCAGACCGAAAACCCGATTGATACGTTGGTAATAATTTATTATTTTCTAAGTATTCACGAAGTTGCATGTTAATAACCTTTTCAAATATTTTTGAGAGTGTTGGGAGGATGCTGATTGGTCTGTAATCCTTATAAACGACAGGGTGTTCTGTTTTCCCTATCGGTGTTATCAGAGCTGACTTCCAACTATCAGGAGAGATATTCTCTAGAATACAAGAGTTAATTATGTGTACTAAAAATTGTATAATAAAAGGGCAGCATAACTTAATCATTTTGATATTTAATCCATCTAATCCCGTAGAACTACTTTTTAAAGAATTAATTATTTTGAATACAATCTCGGAATCTATAAGCTTAAAGTTAAAAACAATATCATTACCTAACGTATTATTTATGTAGAAATCTAAAGTGTTCAGATCGACAGTCATAGAGGGAATGTTATCGACAAAAAACTTGTTTATTTCAGAATGTTACCATCAAAAGAATTATTAGCATTATTTTTGGAATGTACAATATCTAGAGGTTTGAATTCTTTCCACATCATATTAGAGTTACTGCTAGCAAACTTAAACTGTAAGTAAGCTCGTTTTTCATTTTTTATAGCGATGTTTGTATAATTGCGCAACATCCTGTAATACTCACATGCAGCTGCTGTTTTAGATGTTTTAAATTTAGTTTTTGCTTTGTCCCTTAGTTTCATAAGTAATTTAGCATTATCAGTTAACCAAGGTGCAGGTTTTTTTGTAACTGTAATGGTTCTCCACGGTGCATGCTTATCAAAAAGATTTCCTATAAGGCTACTTAAAATACTTACCTTTCTATTAATATCATTTTCATAGAATATATCATTTAAAAAAAGTGTTTCTAACTCGGTATAGAAAATTTCAGAGTTGAAATTTTTATAATCACGATAAGTATAAGAACTTGGAATGCGCGGTATTTTTTGACATGTTATTTCATAACTTACTAAGTCATGATCTGACAAATGAAAACTCTCGACATTCGATTTTTTTATGAATGAAGCTTTAGAAATAATTATAATATCTAACAACGAATTTAATTTAGTGGGTTCTTTGATAATTTGAGTGCAATTTAAACTTTCTAACATATTATTGAAATATACTGTTTCAGGGTTATCCACCATAAGAAAATCAACATTGCCATCACCCATGCATACAATGTTATCAGAGTATGGTGTGCACAACATGATTGAGTTTTCAACTTCATCTACAAAAGCTTTATAGTTGAAGGTTGGAGGCCTATAAAACACTCCTAATACAATACTTTGACTATTTACCTTAATTTGTAACCACAGTTGTTCTATTAATTCATTCGCATCAATAACGTGACTAAAAAGCTTTTGCTTTATATAAAAAGCAACCCCACCTCCCCTTCCATATCTATGCTTACGTATTAATTTATAATTTTGAATATTGTGGGCTGTTTGAAGTGCTGTTGAATTTATGTCTTCTGATAACCACGTCTCCGATAAGGCCAGCACATCGAACGTTGTAACCAAATCCTTAAAATCATTAGTTTTCGGTAGTAACGATCGGATATTGACATATTCAATTCGCAAACAGTCCATGGCATAAGGCATATGCTTAACTAAAAACCAATATTGATATAAATGATAATAAAGTAGTATTAATAATAATTAATTAAATGAATGAAATAAAGCATAATGTTAACATAACAATAACAAATAATATAAGCTGGTATCATAAATTTTAATGAAGTAATAAATTATAAATTGCTAGAGAGAGTACTACATAAAATTAGATCATTCTGTTAAAGAGAGATAAAGATTACAAATAATACAAGCTTATATCCAAAAATCACAGTCAAAATTATTAAAATTTACTGAAGAAGATTATGTAATATTAATTTATTGAACTCTGGTAAGAGAAAATATAAGTAGTAAAAAAATGTAGGAGTAACAAATAATACAAACTAATATCGAAAATCTCACTCAAAGATTATTAACAAAAGAAGCTTCCAAGTAGAATAAAAATAATATTATTTCTTTATAGCAAATAGCAATAATACTGCAAAATAAACAGCAATTCTATTTATGTGTGCAATACCTACAAATACATAAATATAATTCGAAAAATATAAATAAATTTCCTGACCTCCATTGGTTTTATCGATACATGCAGCATGCAGTACGATTATCAGTTTAATTCAGAAACCGAAGAAACGCGTCTTACTTTATTGTTATTTTTTATAAATATTTTACAATTATTGCTCCAAGCGTTTGCGTTTCCATATTTTTTCTTGGCTTCCTGTAACAGTTGACTTCTGCGTTTAGTCAAGCCCTCCAGAATAACAATTTTTGTGTTTTTTAGCTTGCTTTTCTTACTGTATACTAATGTATACATAATTGTTATTCTGGAGGACTTGACTAAACGCAGAAGTCAACTGTTACAGGAAGCCAAGAAAAAATATGGAAACGCAAACACTTGGAGCAATAATTGTAAAATATTTATAAAAAACAACAATAAAGTAAGACGCGTTTCTATTATGCTTATAATAGGAATATTAAGCAATTATGCTTAATATTCCTATTTACAAATTTAATGATTAGTGGTTTGTGTTTACCCTCTTTTCCTGGTAGGCGGTGACTGACATCAATCATATTTGCAGTTAATTCGATTCCCAATTTCTCTTTACATATTTTACTTATCACTAAGTCGGTGTTTTCATTTATTGATTCCGATATTCCATAAATGCGAAGATTATTTAGCCTCGAGTTGTTTTGCTTAACTCACATTCCAAATCATTTATTATCTTCTTACATTGTGTTAGTTCTTCTTCCAACGGAATTAATAATTCGGAGATCTTATCGGCTATAATTTGTACAGTTGGTTTCAAAAAAATCGAGTACACTTTATAAATCAGTAGTCCATGATTATGAAAATTTTTTACAATGTAAAATGATCTTTATTTATTTAGGTTATGTTCTGTGACATAAGTTGACAACTAACAGAAGCACGTTGGTTTAAAAAAATATTAAATACACACCAATCCATTTTCACAGTTACAGCGATCGTGAAAATGGATCGGGGTGTATTTTTTTAAAGCTAATGTTGAAGGCAAAATTCCAATAAAATGAAAACAATGAGTTAATGATTAGGTAATCATTTAATTTTCCTCGAAAACAATAAACAAGCCAAAAACGAATACCTACTCAATATTTTGTCATGGCCCCATTTGCTTCAAGCACTTTATTTAGTCTTCTAGGCATGGAACCAATTAAATTATGCCATAGATTTTCATCGTCACTTAAGTCTTCCCAAGATTCTTGAATAGCTTCCCAAAGTTGGTTGGCATTTTGAGGGAAAAAATTTCTTTTGTAAATTTTTCTAACCAATAAACCCCAAACGTTCTCGATAGGGTTGATGTCGGGACTTCTTGAAGGCCAAGGGAGAAGCTCTATATTATGATTATTAAACCATTCCAGAACTATAGCTGCATTGTGAACGGAGCAGTTATCTTGCTGGTAGACAAAATTGTTTCCGTATAATTGTGTTACTGATGGTAACATAATATCTTCCAATATTCTTAAATAATTTCGACCATTAAAACGCCCTTCAATCCTCCAAGCAACACCCGGACCTTGAACGCACATCCAAGCCCATACGTTGACTGAAAATCTCCCCGATCTGTTATCAGAAGAAACATATCTTTCTTGGAATCTACAATTATTTGGACGATAAACGCGTATGCGACCAGAATTCCTCGACTGAAAAGTTTTCTCGTCGGTAAAAATAACAGTGTCCCAAAATTGTCTTGGTCGGTGCAAATAATTTAAACAAAAAATTACACGTGCCTGCTTATGTTCTTCCGTTAACAATATTTTCTTAGCGCTGGAACGGTTCCTTAGCTCCGAATTTGTTACCCTACGATGAACTGTAGGCCGTGAGCCAGGAAAATTTGTAGCCAAAATGGCGTCTCTTGATATAGCAAAGGGGTTTTCTCTGAAATGGTCTATTAAAGCTTCATCCTCTTCGGGAGTTGAAATTTTTGGACGTCCTGATCCTTGTTGTCTTGCAATGCTCCCATCATGTTCCCATCTGTGTTTTACTCTTTGAACGGTACTTTTAGCCAAGTTATAATGCCGTGCTACAGCTCTAATTGACCACCCTTCTTCTAATTTAGAGAGAATCAAAATTTTGTCATGTTCGCTCAAGTTTGACATTTTATTTGTCATTGTGACAACATGATTTATACCACTTAAAAAGGCTGTACTCGATTATTTTGAAACCAACTGTACTATTGTTGGAGAATTTAACACTTTTTCGATCACTTTCTGTATGAGGGCTTCATCGAGATTGCTACTAATATTCATATCAGTGTTATATATATATATATATATATATATATATATATATATATATATATATATATATATATATATATATATATGTTACATTTTAAGTTTCCGCGGATATTATATGATACTTCACTACTTTTCCGGGTTTCACTCCGCGTATTCACTATTCGGCTCCTAGAGGAACCAGACAATGGTTGACGACGTTTCGGCAAGATCACACTTGCCATCTTCAGGTCACTTCTAACTTCCTTCTGCTTCGCGTGGTTACACGATGTAGACTGACGTCTTGCTGTAGCGGTTGGTCTTTATATACGGTTACGGTGTTGCGCATGGTTGCGGTCGGCTGGTTTTTGGCGCGGCTGCGTGTCATTGGTCTCGCTTGATCCGGTGGCTTTCTCTCGCTTTCCCTTTTATCGTTCTGCTGTGCTGGTTTTCGCTTCTTGACGGTGATGCTGGTTACGCAGCAGTAGATATGATACAACGGAAATACCAAGTCCCAAATGAAATCATCGAGTTAACAAGACACTGCCTAAACAACACCTACTTCATCTACAAAGATCAACGGTACAAACAAGTGGAAGGAGCACCTATGGGATCACCTTTATCGCCGGTAATAGCGAACCTATTCATGGAAGAATTAGAAGTCCGAGCGATAGAAACGGCAAGTGACAAACCTAAACTATGGCTAAGATATGTAGACGATACTTTTATTATATGGACCCATGGAGAAGAGAAGCTGCAGACCTTCTTACAGCATCTAAACAACATACACCAGAAGATCAAATTCACAATGGAGGTGGAAAAGGACAATCAACTACCTTTCCTAGATGTATCTATAATCAAGAAGGAAGACGGCAGCCTGGGATACACAGTATACCGAAAATCAACCCACACAAATCGCTACCTGAACGCGCAGTCACATCACCACCCAGCGCAACTACAGTCAGTAGTCAAGACATTAATAACCAGATCACAACGATTGACTGATGACGATAATAAACATCAAGAACTAGAACAGGTGAAGTTGGCATTAAAACAAAATGGTTTCTCTTCCAGAAATATCAAGAAAGCGTTAACACCAAGGGACCCAAAGCCAAAGGAAGAAGAAACATCGGTATCCAAAGCGCACTTACCGTACATCAAAGGGACCACGGACAAAATAAGTAGAGTGCTGAGAAAACACAACATCGACACCATCTTCAACACCGACAAGAAGATTGGAAACATGCTTCCATCCGCAAAAGCAAAAATAC
This sequence comes from Agrypnus murinus, assembly GCA_929113105.1. Lineage (NCBI taxonomy): Eukaryota > Metazoa > Arthropoda > Insecta > Coleoptera > Elateridae > Agrypnus > Agrypnus murinus. The sequence goes on from OV816025.1 coordinate 207,012,955, forward strand.
CACTAGAAAGCCAAGGAGTATACGAGATCCCTTGTAAAGACTGCGGGGAATCCTACATAGGGCAGACCAACAGAAGAATTCAAGTAAGAAGAGAAGAACACCGAAATGCAGTCAACAAAAATGAGAGAACGTCTTCACTAGCACAACATGTAAGTGGTACATCTCATAACATAGATTTCGAAAATACAAAAGTTTTAGCGAATATACAACATAAGACCCGACGAACCATAAGAGAAGCCATTGAGATCGAGAAACGTCCGAACAATCTTAATACCAGGGACGATACACAGCGACTACCATCAGCTTGGAAACCAGCTATAACCAGCATCACCGTCAAGAAGCGAAAACCAGCACAGCAGAACGATAAAAGGGAAAGCGAGAGAAAGCCACCGGATCAAGCGAGACCAATGACACGCAGCCGCGCCAAAAACCAGCCGACCGCAACCATGCGCAACACCGTAACCGTATATAAAGACCAACCGCTACAGCAAGACGTCAGTCTACATCGTGTAACCACGCGAAGCAGAAGGAAGTTAGAAGTGACCTGAAGATGGCAAGTGTGATCTTGCCGAAACGTCGTCAACCATTGTCTGGTTCCTCTAGGAGCCGAATAGTGAATACGCGGAGTGAAACCCGGAAAAGTAGTGAAATATATATATATATATATATATATATATATATATATATATATATATATATATATATATATATATATATATATATATATATACAAGAAAGAGTTATTATATATATATATATATATATATATATATATATATATATATATATATATATATATATATATATATATATATATATATATACAAGAAAGTGTTATAATAATGGGATATCGCGCAACAGAAAAGAAAGAAATCATAAGTTGCAGCCGTCTACACGTGTTTCACACTTATTAGTGATCATCAGGACGGCATAGCAGATGGAATAAATATAAAAGCAACTAACTCAGAAAGATGTAACAACACAAGGTTTCACTGATAGCAGCCAACCGCACATTTGCAGTATCGCCCTGAAGACACTGAGTTTTCAGTGCAACAACAAACGTCACTACGGAGGCAGCTAAAGCCACTACCGTGAGACAACCGATCCCAAAGTATAATATCAATGATTAGAAGTAATAATGCGCGTAGAGATATACAAGAAAGTGTTATAATAATGGGATATCGCGCAACAGAGAAGAAAGAAATCATAAGTTGCAGCCGTCTACACGTGTTTCACACTTATTAGTGATCATCAGGACGGCATAGCAGATGGAATAAATATAAAAGCAACTAACTCAGTAAGTAAGGTAGTGGCTTTAGCTGCCTCCGTAGTGACGTTTGTTGTTGCACTGAAAACTCAGTGTCTTCAGGCCGATACTGCAAATGTGCGGTTGGCTGCTATCAGTGAAACCTTGTGTTGTTACATCTTTCTGAGTTAGTTGCTTTTATATTTATTCCATCTGCTATGCCGTCCTGATGATCACTAATAAGTGTGAAACACGTGTAGACGGCTGCAACTTATGATTTCTTTCTTCTCTGTTGCGCGATATCCCATTATTATAACACTTTCTTGTATATCTCTACGCGCATTATTACTTCTAATCATTTATATATATATATATATATATATATATATATATATATATATATATATATATATATATATATATATATATATATATATATATATATATATATATATATATATATATATATATATATAATATGCTAGTGGTTTTTGAAAAAATTGTTTATTGCTTCTCAAGTTTACGGTTGACAGTTTTGAAGTCAAGGTTCTGAATAAAAATAATGGAAATTGTATGATATAATTGGCAAGAAATATAAAATATAAAAATATAGATAGTTTTTGTCTAGAATGATATTCGTAGGTAAATCAAGAAAAACTACCTGCGTTGTATAGTGACCCCGTAAGAAATAAGTTTCGTCAGACGCTAATTAGCCAAATCTGTGTAAATACTTCGGGAAATACTTATTTTACTTTTCAGATTTCCTTTGGATAATCGTAGGAAAGTATAATTTTTTCGTATATTATATGGTTCAATAGATGTTTTTATAAAAAGGGTGTATTTAAGAATTAACTTTTGTACAAAGCAATTTCTTAAAATTAAGAAATTAAAAATACCTATTGCCAAACTTCTGATGAATTAGAAACTATTCCTATAAGATGCGTATTAAAATGCGTTTAATAAAAAAGTGTTTATCGGTACATTCATGGGAAACATGCGTAAATTTAAAATACAATGAATATAAATTTTAAAACAACCATAGGAAATAAAAAAATTATTATATGTAAAGATATTTAACAATAACGCTTCAGTTTTGTAACGTTTTTGTAAATAAATGCTAAATTATGTACCTATTTATTTAAGTTAATAAAAAACTAATTATTAAAAAGCGTCAATTAGTTTTATTGTTACACGCAATTCAGTACACGGAAATATTTACATGCAACAATAATATAAATTGTTGGGAGTACGTACCTGTCCGTTAATGATGACGATCGGCAGGCCTTAGCGAATTGATTGATCGTGTGTGTGTGTGTGTGTCTGCGCGCGTGCGCGCGATATTCGAAACTGACTGAAAAACTTGAAAGTGTCGGTACAACAGAGTGAATCTGCTGTTTATTTTTATGCTGCTCCTAAACTTCAAGAACATTAAACAACCGGCTCAATATATATATTGCCAATCGTGAAAATAAATCACTTTACAAACTATAGCCGTCCGCTACTGAAATAATTGTTAAACAAATAATATTTTCCCATTAAAATTTTGTACACTGCCAAAAAATACAAATGCAAAGCCTACTCTGAATCATGAATTAATTAAATTAAAGAATTAAATTAAAGAATTCTGAGAAGAAATCAGATTTTTCAAAATACATATCCATTTAGCCATGAACTTTTTCTCAAAAGCAAAGACTACATTAAATTGAGCTCATAAAACTGCAAGTCTTTCCCTATTTGACTATCTCTCTATCTGCGCTACTTTATGAGATCCCTATGCTAAAAATAAAAGAATTCACCCTGTATATATTTAGATTATTTAATAATTGTCAAGATTGTGCTGTATTTGGACCACTTTAGTGCACAAGAATCTGACTAAATATAATTTCTAGAACATCTTTTGTAAATCATGCTGTTCATAAATATTTGCAATGCTTGATGTTTAACAAGTAGTTTATTTCGAACTTCGATCGTGCTTTTTGTAGTTACGATCAAGCCAGATTTTAGAAGAAGTTTTAATAATTTCCTTATTAATTAAACATAATCGAATATTTTTTAATAAATTAGGAATATTAGGAAGTTTGTTGAAGATTTAATACCAAAAGGTTTCCGTACAGATTGATTTGATGGTTCCATATCAGAAATGGCCATTACTCATTTTTTTGAAATTTAATAAAGGATTGAAACTTGTCGATAATTGGTAAATTTTATGATTCATTGTACATGCATGACTTGATGAAAAGTGTTCATTAACAAATTTCTTATTTAAATCTAACACTCTCACAGTCACTCAAATCTCTTTCAAAGTTCGAAAGTCCTGAATCGCTTGAGCCTAGACTCCTCTTATCCGTTCTCCAATAGGCACTCAACTAGAATATTTGGGTAGGCGCTAAGTCAACCATGATAATGTCACGTGAGGTTTTCGTGACTGAGGGACGTAGTTAGAGGTAGAGATAGAAAGTAAACACTGGTCACAAATTAATTATATACTAAACAACAAGTTACAAGGATTGCATTGGGTTTACAATAGTACACAATGTATGAGGACGAACAAGTTCTCCTAAAACTAACATTACAATGAGAGTGGACGGAACCACTCCGTACTAGCAACAAACTCCTACAACTAAGCATTAGGAAACCAGGTAAACGGTACCCCTGGGTACTAGCTTCTAGGCTCCTAAAATACTACAACCAACCATCATTAGGAGATCAGGTAAGCAACGTCCCCAGACACTATCTTCTAGATCCCTAATACTAAGCAGTAGGGGATCAGATAAACAACGCCCTGGGCGCCAGTTTTGTTGTTTTGTTTAACGACTTTTTAACGACATTTATTTTTCTTTATGATTTAGACCTTTTGTTGTCTGCATTATTCCTTAAACGTACTCTTACTTAGCTATTAATTACACTTACTGTATCCTCGAACTCTGCGCTAACCACCTTTTGGCAACACCTGCTACGACCACCACCACTTTTCCGTGGAAGAGGGGGAAAGTGTCACTAACAGAATTATCTAGAGTTTAAATAATTCATAATTCCGCAAGTTGCATTTCCAACTGGTGCAAATATCATTCAAGGTTAATACATTTCTTCGTAACATTATATAGAGTTGGCTTAATGTTAACCACACACGCGAGCCAGCTGCTCTCATTCGAAGAATCGAGCTCTAATCGGCACATGCGTACGACCTACGCTCAGCCACGGCTGCCTGCCGAACAAGGAAATACGAACGGATACGCGGAACGCTGCGCCTACAGATTCCCCAGATGCCATACAGTTTATAAACCCGGCTGCTTCAAGTACAATTCAGTCGTTCCAACGACTCCAACGAATCTCAACAACCTGAAGCAGACCTGGTAAGAAACTTTTTATTAATTAATTGTAGGGGGTCTAGAAGCTGGTGCCCAGGAGTGTTGCTTATCTGATCCCCTACTGCTTAGTGTTAGAGATCTAGAAGCTGGCGTTCAGGGGCGTTGCTTACCTGATCTTGCTTGCTTGCTGTTCCCACAGCTGTATACCGTGGGGCCAGATTGGCTCAATTGATATGAAATAATGTTTGATAATTTCCAAACTGAACGAGGAAATGTCTATTGACAAGATAAGATTTGATGAGCTAGTAGAAACCTGAGGAAGTTTATTCTTTAAATTTTAAAAAGCACACCGGCATACCACGTTTTATAAAACGCCTGTGTTCATGTCACTATCAGTGTCGTCATTTTCCTTTCGAATTTGTAGCTATGACAAACTGTGCGAGAGAAATAGTTTCGAACAACTTGATAGGTATAGCAACCGAAAACTGTAGGTAATTTACTATCATTCAATTTACGATTGAGTCAATGCACGTAGTAATGCACTCCTGGCTAACTAAATTTATTTCCTTCTTATTTTTCTTCCTTTTATCTATCAAATAAAACACTGAGACTGAGTTTTATAACGTAATTTCTAACACTTTTTATACAGATTTTAACATGTTTTACATTTTTAGGAAATTTTTATTTCAAATTTTCTTGTTATTTAAAGGCCTTTAGGAGACGGAAGGTACAGACATAAATTTTAACTCCTTTATTTTTGGATCAATATTTTGATTTAATTTAACATTGCTGACGTTTCGAGCTGTTTGCCAACTCATTTTCAAAGCTAAAATACAACATTAGTACTTAGTACTATATTAATATTAACTATTGAAAAAGGACGATTATTAAACAAGTTTGACTTACCAATTTAGGTTATCTCAATGTAGTTTCTTTGCATATGAAATAAAATGATGAAATTGTTATTATATTTCATTTATTTTCATTATTATGTACATATCTAGGTTGTTCTATATTTCTCTCTTCCTCTTAGCAATAGATAATAAATTATTATTTTAATTGTCTATGCTTAGAAACCTTTATTTTTAATGTTCACTATAGTAAACCTTGTATTACGATATTTTCCCTTATTGAAGCTGGTGGTATGTAATGATCTAACAAACTAACTTTTTTTCTGTTATAGCATATGTAATCTGGATGTTTTGAGTGGTCATTTGAACAATAAAATCAAAATAATAAAAATCTCAACAAGTTAAAATATCCTTTTACATGACTATTGTATGTATGGCAATATACCATAGTAGTAGATTATCGCACTAAGTATATTATTCCTGCCGTGTTGGGCAGGACATATACTAAAACCTAACTTTTGTTCACAATTAATATTCCTCGTGATAAATGGATTTAGTTATTTTGTAGTTAATCTCTATTAAGTGATAACTATAAACCCCAATGAAAAGACCTTTTCGTAGGTAAAAACTCAAAAACCTAAGTGGAGATTGGCTTTGAGGAAAGCTCAATGGTTCTGTTCATGATCCTAGTGGCGATAGTTATCATTGCATTTAACTGTATAATTGTTGCAGCCAACAGCAGTGGGAGCCAATTTTTACTTCTTATATGTTTCTTTACATTAACCAATTTCTTTCGCAATTGAAAGAAACAATAACATTGTGGTGACCCAAAAAGAGAAACATTAGTTTTTACATTAAATCATGAAATTTTATTAATTTTTAACAAATTCTACATTTGAAATGGAGACAATATTCTTACTTTTCTTTATTTAAACCGACTGTTATTAAAGGTAGTTTTATATTAAGTACATACACATTGTATTTACTGTGTTACTGTTTGATGAAAGATCTCTTAATATTGTAACAACATAACGTTACGTTGGTGTAGGTAGGAAGAAAACGTATTATTTTAAAAACTTGTATACAACGTTGTCTAAAAACCAAGTCCAGTCTAGTTGTAAATGGTTTCCTGGGGTGGATAGAAAGTGCAATTTTCTATCTTTATCCATTTTGTCTAAACCCAAACGTTTCTAAAATACACAATAGCGTAAATTATGCGTAATTCATAACCAGCTACTTAAAAACTCACGTATATATCAGATTCTTGTAAAGACTCGGTTTCCAATGCCTGACCAGATTGATAAAATCCAAACCATTGAGATTCTCTAGGTTGAACCATGTCGTCCAATTCAAATTTTACCAAAACCATATTTTCTAGCAATTGCAAATTTTCGTTATAGGTTTCGTTTATAGCAATTTCGTTATTAATATCGGCTAAAAACGTGTTCCCATTTATATAAGCAGTTCTATTTATTGGATCATGCCAATATGTAGCTTGAACCAAACGATTTTGTATTAAACTGGAATTGAAATATACAAAATTAACGGCAATTTAATGGTAGATATAAAAGTTACTGACCTTAAATATGCCAGTTCAGTTACAATAGGCCTAATAGTGTCACAGTATTTATTGTTAGCTGCATTGCATTTTGGTAAACCATAGACTCCCTGATGTTGACCACCTAAGGATACAAGATTCTTCATTTTAGGTTCCGGGCATCTTTGAGCTACCCCACGTCTTAAAAATGTAATTATAAATTAAATGTATTTGTTATGCTATGAGATAGCTTGCAAGAATTGTGCTCCTTGAGAAAATCCAATAGCGTTATAACCATTTACCAGTAGAGGATCTTCTTTTATTATCTTGCAAGCAAGTTCTATTTGTTTATCCGGGTGCATCAAGAAACCATTTAGGGCATCTTCTATTATATTATCTCCTATTTTCAAAGAGTGCACATGGACTTTTGGTAGAGCTAATTTAAGACGAAGTGTTATGTAGCCTAAGCTCATTGGATTGCAGCAAAAATCCCCTGAAAATATAGTTAACATATTAGTTAAAACTAACTAAAAAATAGTCTTTCTTTTTTGTTAAAAGAAATATTCTATCGAAAAAATGAAATTTTGCAAACATTTTATATTTTTAATTGGTCTAGTTAAATTTTATAACAAAATAAATAAAAAAAGTATGGTATAAAAAAGAAAAAAATTGCATTGGAGCGTAGACAATTTAATCATGAATGATTTACAGCCTCAAATAGTTAAATAGGATGTTTATTTCTTAGTAGTCACTTAAGAAAGTTATCACTTGTGTAAACACAATTACATTTTCACATTATAAAGAGCTAAAGCAAGCCTTAAAGCGGCGAATCTGTTGGTTTAATGGACGAACGACAGCGAGTCCTGAAATTACAGATGAGCCGCATAAAGTCACTTTAGCTCTGCATAATATATACTATTTTATCTGCAAACGTAGACAATAAAAAACGTATTTAAAGAATATTAAAATTCATGAATTATTTTAATACAAAGTTGTAAGCGGCAGTAAAGTAATTGTAAGAGGCACTAAAGTCATTATATGCCGTTCGTGAACGGCATTAAAATGAATTAAGTGCCATGGCTACGAAGTGACATTTTAGTACTGTCAATCCAGCAGTATAATGTCACATTTTACTGGCGTTTGAAGATAATAGTTATTTGTATACCAAGGCACTAAAGTCGTACTTTTTTATCAGGAATATAGAAATTGTGAACCATAATGAGTGATAAAAAATCAACTTTAGTGATGAGGTCTAAGAATTTAAAATACAAATTGTATTTTTAATAGCAGTAGAGTAGGCAACTAAGTCAACGTGGCTGTCTGCGACATGTCAAATATATGTGAAACAATGCAAATAAAAGTGACAGATGAGTCCGTAAAAGTGCTTACTTTTACGTGTTTACCTTACGGACTATTTCAGAAAAAACATAGCATAGTGTGACCCCCTTTTTGGCAAATAGACTGATTACTTGAACCAAACCCTCTCCGACATTAAATGTTCGCAAAAGAATGTACAGCTCTCGGAACAATATTTTACATTTTATGCACAGATGCATTATAATTAGACTATTATTGCTAGACCTATCTAAATATAACTGTCTCTTTATGCCCCAAGGGCCTCTTTATGATCCGACGGGCAATAATGAAACGTCAATTAAATGCCAGAGCTGTATTTGTAGAACTTGATTGGTTCTTAATTTGTAAACTTATCACCAATGAAAATAAGCTGAAATTAAGTATTTTAGAATAGTAACTATAGTAACGTACTTCGTATAAGCACATAAGTATACGCACAGCGGTTTGATGTACCTACGTACTCATTATATTTTTTACACAATAATATATTTGAGATAAAAACAATCTATGCATAAAATAGTTTTATGGCCCTACAGCCTTTTCCTAACCCCCGGCTGACGCCTCGGGCTAGAAATAACGCTTCTGGCCATAAAAGCTTCTTTATACCCTTAATACATAAATAACTATTATGAAGCATAATTATAGACCTCTTTTCTGGTTCTGAACTTTTTTAATTAGCCGGACTCCTAAAGGAAGTTTCAGATTTTCGATCTGGTTTGGTGTTGCACAGTTTTGAGTAACATTTTCATATCGTCGGGTTTATAGTGAATTGATGGTGTAATCTGGCCTTTTAAACACCCGTGAACTTGTTTCAGCGGGATTATTTCCCCTGTTATTACTTATTAAATTTGAGTGCATTTTGTGAAAATTCTAGTAAACAGTAGGTAAACCTGTAGAGATCCTAATAAACAAACAATAACATTAGATTTTGATGGTCTCTAGTTTTAATAACGACGTAGTTAAACGTCCCTGTTCTTTTTGAAAAGCTAAACGTTATTAACTTAGAAACCGGAAATGATTGTAAAGTTTTAATATTTATTTAATGCGGAAAGTTCGGAGTTTAGCGATAGCTATCATGTGTTCTTCTAGCAGCAGTTTGTGAAAGTGTTCGTGTGTTGTTTAAACAAATGCCATTAAGTGTTATAGTCTTTCGTTCGATGAATATGAAAAGCGAACGTACCGTAAGTCATTTTGTTAAATGATTATTCTTGAACTTCAAAAAGCATTAACGTTTTATGTTTTTTACTTACGTAGTATGCAAATATATTTTAGAAGGGAATCCCTAAGTAAGTTTACTGTGTTATTTGTTGATTTTCTTGTACTTCAAACAATAAGAAAATGCGTATTTGCTGTATGCTCGATTGTGCATTTTGTTTACAACTATTTGACATTCTTGAACTTAATACTAATCTAATCTAATCTAATTAATACTCATCTAATAAATGAGAATAAAAATAATAATAATGAGAATAAAAATAAACCACCTATTATAGATTGGCTCAACAAATTGATTGTAGTCAATCCTTTAAAAAATAATTTTTTCTCAAATTCCTGTAAATTCTTGTCGCTACTTTTTTTAAATAATAATAACAAACAATTTGGGTGGCTTCTTATCGTTAATCTATTCCTGTGTCTAATCTGAAATCGGTAGGCCTTTGTGATTAATATTCAAGACACCTGAAAATAATCTGATCAAGTAAGTAGCCTCACCTGTATTGGGTAATTAAAGGTTTTTATCCTTATTTTATTTGTTTATTTGGGAGATTTTAAGGTTACAATAGACATACTAAAGAAGATACAGTTATACCCAATAAATGTAGGTTGTAGACTTAAAAACATATCAAAGCATTTGGTACATTTCTCCATTGTATTCTAACCTAGATGTGGTTTCATTGTCTATTTTCTTCTCTACTTATCCATGTGTCTGTGATTAGTTTCACACATAAAAACTTAAAATTAATTGCAATTTTTTCACTTCTGCTGAATTGTCTTGGATTTTAAAGTATGTTAAATACTATTTAATTTAATATTATTACTAGTAAATACTGTTCAAATATTAAGTATTTATTAATAATAATTCATAATTTAGTAGTTTCTAAGCAAAGTACTTTATTAAAGGATGGTGTTATATTGGATCTATGCAATCGGAAGTGAGTGAAATAGACTTGATGAACTATGCTCTATGAACTATCCACTATGCTATATCTCAGTTTCTAAACCAGTCACTCCTTTAGGTAGGATTTAACAAAAATAATATCGGGTGACCGATCCATGCCGTAGGTAATCTTAATTCATTTTTTAATTTATGAATTAATTTCGATGTTTTTGGGAAATTGTTTGTTCGATACAATAGCTATAATCTTTAGTAGCACTCTAGGAAAATGTACAACTTTTTTTTCTGAAAATGGCTTAAAAATAGTATTTCTGATAGTAACACTGTCAAAATGAAATTAAACTGAAAACAAAAAGATAGGCTATGGGAACAGTTAGTTTTGCTCTTTAAAATCTTAAAATAAAAGTTTTGTTGCATTTTTAAAGTCAAATATGTCAAAAAGTATTAATGATGGGTAAACCACCTAACGAGGCGAAATCAGAGACTTATTTTACTACTACCGATTATTTGGAAACTCTTTGAAAAGCTCTTATTAAAAAGACTTAGAGCTATTATAGAAAGAAAAAATCTAATACCAAACCATCAGTTTGGATTGAGACAACATTCTGCAATAGACTAACTCCGTAGAATAACAGATATCGTTAAAACATTAGAAGAAAAATAGATGTGGCTCAAGCCTTTGACAAAGTTTGGCGCGATGAATTGTTCTAAAACCAAAAAAGAATGTTATCAAAACAATCCTTTGTTGAATTACTAACAAGTTAATGAATACTTTATGATTAAACAAGAAAATTAATACTCATAGTTAAAGGAGGCTAGAGCTGGCGTTCCCCAAGGAAGTGTCTCTGGCCCTCTTCTGTACTACAAGCGATCTTCCACAACCGCAGAATGTAACTGGTGATACATTTTCCGACGACACAGCGCTGAGGCGAGTGGAACAGCCATACAAGGAGCAGCTGATAAGCTTCAAGAAGCCAGTGACCAAATACGCCAGTGGACTAGAAAGTGAAAAACAAAACTTAATGGACTAAAATCAGTTCATGGAAATTTTACTAATAAAAGGCTTGTAGATATATCTTCAGTTAATTTAAATGGCACCATAGTTCCATATGAAAGCACATTCAAATACTTAGGAATGACCTTAGATATAAAATTACGCTGGAAAGGGCATATAAAAAAGAAGAGAATAGAACTTCGACTCAAGTATCGACAATTGTACTGACTACTGGGCGCAACTCCCAATTATCAATACATAACAAGATACTTATATATAATCAAGTCTTAAAAACCAAAATAGGCCTATGGCATACAATTATGGGGATGTCCAAAGAAAGCAATGCCAAAAGAATCCAAACATTTCAAAATAAAGTATTACGGAATATGGTAAATGCTCTATGGTACATCAGAAACAAAGATTTACTTCGTGATTTAGGGATTTCGGACGTGGCAAGCGAAATCAAGAGATCCGGCATTAAACACGAAGCCAGATACATCAACATGTCAACATCGAGGCATTACAACTACTCGACAATCAAAACATCGTAAGAAGATTGAAGAGGACTATGCCATTTGAACTGGTCTAAATACTGTGTAATGCGTTAATAGCATAGCACAGTGCGCGATAGTGTAACGATGTGCAAGTGCTTCAAGAAGCAAAGCCAGATTAAAATATAAGACATCAGTGGATGAATTGTAGCTTAAGTTTTATTTAGTTTTAATAGTAATTTAATGGCCAGTTTTAAATGATTGTTAAACCATCTCAGAATCGTTGAATAAACTTGCATTTTAGTTTGCTTTCTTCTTGAAATGAAGCATTTGGTGCTGGTTTATAAGATGTATCTCTTTGTTGATCTACTTTGCAGAGGTGCTGTTATTTGTTATTGATAATTGCATATAGTTAAGCAAGTGGACACTTTGTATTTGATTCTGCAATACTAATATTCTATTTTGCAGTATTGATCAATACAATTAATATCAGTTCCAGTTCTAATAAAGAGAAATTACTTGTTGTGAAAACGTTGTCCTTAAATAGCACATTTACCTTATTAGCTAATAGCTCACTATGTAGGTTACGTCACGTATGATTCTAGAGCCCTATGCTCCTCGCATTATCAAGAGTACTTTAGGGAACGCTTACGATTTCTTGTGTTGATAATTCAATTTATTGCAACATGATTGAACTATTTTTTGTTAGTTGGTAACGTCAGCATGCGCTTATATCCGGTAGATAAAGGTTACAAAATGAGTATGATAAGATTGTAGGTAGGTATGGGATCTAGGTTTTTATAATGTTATTTCAATTTTTAGAGTTTCTACCATTTTAGATACATATTCTACACAGCAGATTTGTTCTTAGAAAATTGGAGATTTAGTTCTGAAATATAGTGTTGCCTGTGATAACCATACTGCTAAAATTATCAAAGTTTGGGAAGGAGTACTCTCTAAGAATTAGAAGTTTGACTATGTATGAGTTCCGCAATATTGTAATATCTTGATTGTAATGACAGCATTTTACTGTTGATTTGATAATAAAGGAAATGTTAGTTAGTATCAGGAAAGTATTTATTTCAATTAGGTATGGTCAGTGTTGTAATGTATCTAGATACAAGTATCTAGATACAGTATCTAGATACTTTTATGGTACCTAGATACATATCTGGATACTTTTAAAATTTTGTAACTGTATTTGGATCTAGGTACATTTTCTGTAGTATCTGTGTATCTATATTGAGCAGATACTATTTCCATATTTTTGTAATACAAAACCTATCATAAATATAGTTGATGGAATTTTTAATTTGAAATAAACCGCCGAACATAATAAATCTATTTCTTTATTATGGAATTGTTTTGAAATCTACTAGATGGTAGTCACCTCGATAAACAATTAGAGTCACTACATCTAGTCAGACAGGCCAAGTTGGCGTATCAGAGTACCGGAATCGACGACATATTGGGACAAGGAAAGTGTGAATTCTAGTAATTCGTAAATTAAAATCGCATCTGACGTATTTGGCGTATTACAATTTGGGGCTGTTAGAATGAAAACCATGTACAAAAACCTATTAAACTAAACGTGGATTTAATTAAATTCAGTGGGGGATTATAATAACGAACAATTTCAGGCTTTTCTCGCCTCAAAATGGCGTCGTTTGCGGTACTCCGATCCACCAGCATGGTCTGGCTGGCTAGATGTAGTGATTCTATAAATAATGGATATTACAAGAGAATAATGCTATTACCGATTGTGTGAGGAAGACACATTTTTGTCCGTTCAGGGCAGTGTTGCCAACTGTACTATAATTTTGGTACTTGTACCATAAGTTACAGCTTGTACCAATGTACTACCACAATTAGATGAAAATGTACCATAATCTCAGATATGGAGAGAATTCATGAAATAAAGAGAAATCATGCTTTGTTACGTTATTTAGTTATTTAATAATTATGTAACAAGTTTGGAATGTATATTTTATTGGACTTGTAGATAAGTACCACGACAAGCCATAGGTAAGTCCTCTAAGTCTGTGAGTACAGTAAAGGCACATGTGTGTGAGTATAGTAAGTAAACATGTTAAAGAGTAAGTATAATCTATTCGATTACATGAAGGGTAACTAAAAGCAACCAGATTTAGCGACTTTTATAGTGTAATAGTACTAGGAACTTGCAAAATTGTTATAGTGTGAATCGTACCAACACCTACTATAAAATTAGATTATTAGAAATAATATCTAGGCTATGTTGGCTTCTGTTAAAGTAGTAAGATATTTTCTAGGTTTTTATACAATGAAAACTATTGGAGTTTATTCAAGTTATTAATATTCTGCACAACACAAAGACTAAAGATAGAAGATCAACACAAATATCATGTTTGGAACGCTTTAATAATGATTTATTTTATGTTTTTATTAAAATATTAACGCAAGTTAAGAGTGTGTGTGAACAGAACACATAATAATTCTAAAAAGTGGAAAGTTTTGACTACACACTGTACTTATCTTTAGATATTGGTTTCTGCTTATAATCCAGTCAAATTGTGTTTTTACCAGGAAAGTTGTGGGGTAGTTTTGATTTCTTCCATTTTATATGTTTTTTGGGGTGCTGAATACGAATCTGAGGTTTACTAACAAAATTTCGTGACGCAACATTGAAGAAAATGCAAAAAAAATAAAAATTTTCATTTTTTGGCGGTTTTTTGCTTATATCTCGGAAACTATCAACTTTTCGTAAATAACCTCTCTATTCAAAATAAAAGTGCATGAAATTTCCTATAAACTTCACTTTAGGTTTTTTCTCCGACAAACCGTTCGGGCTCAAGCGATAGTTGAAAATTGGCGTATTTTATCTGTCTCCGCAAAAACCCACTTTTTCCACTCCAAAACTCTAATTTATTATTAAAGGCTGCCAATTAGTAAATTCGTCCCAGTTCTCTGCACATATCTTATTTAGATCGTAAATATGTTAAGGTACAGGTAATTTTTTAAAAATTACATAATGTTCAAGTTATTTAATAAAGTCCGAAATTGTACAAATTCACTTACAAAAAAGTTGAAATTCCAACGAAAAATCTTGAAAAATTATTACGTCTTATTATATTATATTACAGTGCATATGATTATATATTACATTATTATATGAGCAAAAATTATATGAGCCGTTGTCGTTTAGAGGGTCCTGGCTGAGGTTCCTCGAAGGAGGCGAGTCCTGGCACAGGTTCGGGTTGTTCTATCGTCAGCGTATTGAAACAGGTGGTGAGAAAACAACAACTTGTGATCATAGGAGAGATGAGTGATTACGAAATAGATTCCGGATTGTGTAGGCGTCTTTCTTCAGTCTGTTCTTGGTCTCTTTCTTCGAATTCTTCTTCGTCAATGTCAATGCTGTCTTCCGGGAGGTCAACGTTTTCACACAGCCCTTTGCACGATGTGCAAATCGGGGAGCAATGGACACCAGCCTTCCTGCATCCACAAGTGCGTTGGCAGCCTTTTTTACATTTACAAGAAATGTGCCGGAGTATCGAGTCCGGTGCAGGGTTCAAAGTGGTTGGCACTGGCACGAGACCATTCCTTGTTTTTTTCACCCCTACTCGTTCGGGTCTCTTTGTTGCTCAGTCGAGTGTGGTTTGACCGGATAACCACTGCTGCTCCTGAAAGTAAACTCTCAGTGAATGTTGTCGTGCAGCAGCTTCGGTGGGGGGTAGTGAGGCAATGTTGGTTTTACTTTTGTAAGATGAAGATACGTTATGCCTGTATCTCAAATCGTTCAGGCTAGTCTCATGTCCTTTTCCATACAGAACCATGAGAAATACGTTTCCTGCTTTGGAAATCTCGTCCTGGTATGCATGAGGGTCTTTGAAAGCATCAATGACTGGTTGCAAGTCATTGTTCCTCGCAGGACTTTAAGAAATTTCAATTTCTTATTCATCGCGTGCAGGAACAATATATGGTCTAATAGCATTTTGTCAGCGGCAAGATGAGGATTGTAAAGCGTTCATCTTACAAAAGTAAAACCAACATTGCCTCACTACCCCCCACCGAAGCTGCTGTACGACAACATTCACCAAGAGTTTACTTTCAGGTGCAGCAGTGGTTATCCGGTCAAACGACACTCGTCGATCAACAAAGAGACCCGACCGAGTGGGGGTGGAATAAAACAAGGAATGGTCTCGTGCCAGTGCCAACTGAACCCTGTACCGGACTCGATACTCCGGCACATTTCTTGTAAATGTAAAAAAGGCTGCCAACGCAATTGCGGATGCAGGAACGCTGGCCTCCATTGCTCCCCGATCTCCACATCGTGCGAGAAACCACCAAAGAAACCAAGAACAGACTGAAGAAAGGCGCTTACACGATGCGGAAGATATGTCTAATCTCACAATCTATTTCGTAATCACTCATCTCTCCTAAAGATATGATCACAAGTTGTTGCTTTCTCACCACCTCTTTCATTACGCTGACGATAAAACAACCCGAACCTGTGCCAGGACTCAACGCCTTCGAAGAACCTCAGCGAGGCTTATATAATTTTTGCTTATATTGTAATGTAATATATAATCATATGTATTGTAATATAATATAATAAAATGTAATAATTTTTCAAGAGTTTTCGTTGAAATTTCAACTTTTTTGTAACTGAATTTGTACAATTTCGGACTTCATTAAATAACTTGAACATTATATAATTTTTGAAAAAATTACCTGTACCTTAACATATATACGATCTAAATAAGGTATATGCAGAGAACTGGGACGAATTCACTAATTGACAGCCTTTAATAATAAATTAGAGTTTTGCTGTGGAAAAAGTGGGTTTTTGCGGAGACAGATAAAATACGGCAATTTTCAACTATCGCTTGAGCCCGAACGGTTTATCGGAAAAAAAATCTAAAAAGTGAAGTTTGTAGGAAATCTTGTGTACTTTCATTTTGAATTAAGAGGTTATTTACGAAAAGTTGATAGTTTCCGAGTTATAAGCAAAAAACCGCCAATAATTTTTACCCTTTTTTGGATTTTCTTCAATGTTGCGTCACGAAATTTTGTTAGCAAACCTCAGATTCGTATTCAGCACCTCAAGAAACATATAAAATGGAAGAAATCAAAACTACCCCACAACTTTCCCGCTAGGGGCTCTTTTGAGCACAAATTGACTGCATTATTAATAATTATCCATTTTTAATACGTATAAATCATAATAAATATTGCTGTCGTAGACTAGTCCTGGAATTGATGCTTAGTTCAGTGACTATTTAAAACAAGTATCTACAAATGTATCTAGATACATTATGTTAGGTTTTGTATTTGGATCTAGATACTTCTCAGCAAAAGCATCTGTATCTGTATCTAGGTACCGTTTTCTGATAGTATCTGTATCTGTATCTAGATACACAAATAATTATCTATTACAACACTGGGTATGGTATTTATTTCTATTATAATACGAAAAAGAATATTGGTTTACGTTTATTCAATGATGATATGATTTCAATATAGCGATTATAGTTGAATTACTCGAATTGCACTACTGTACTATATCAAAAATTTCCCGCACTGTTAACTTTAATTTCCTGATGTTTTGTAGTAATTATATAGAACATGTTTGATGGTTTATATTATTTTTTGTGACACTTCATACATAAAATATTTATTATATAATTTTCATGCCGTTTTATATATAAAAAACTATACGATCTATTGAAGCAATTATACCCGTGTGGTTCACTGTCGTAATTTCCGATTTCTAATCTCTAAAAAGAGCAACCTAAATCACCTCGCATATTTTATTTATAATTACGGTTAAGATTATCAAATTTTTAAACAAGAAAACCTAATATGCTTTAAAAAGAGCCTATGTTTTTTAAAATGAGCCTAAATATCTGATTTGGTTCATCTTAGTCGCCAAACATGTAGAGCCATGTTCAGCAAAATTTTTGATAATCTTGTTGACATAAGTCTCAATGCTTAGGCATTTTTGAAATGTATAATTCAGATTGTTGCAGAAGATGAATCCTGGGTTTTAATTTTTAATGGATTTAAGAATTTTTAAAATGGCAACATACCGGTTGAAAGTATTTAAAAACTTCATATTCAGTCAAAAAAGGTAACCTACAGTAACAATATTTTTAAGATTCTCATCAACTATTACAACAGCTCTAGTCCAAGGTTATATTTTCATCTTGGTATGGTATACAGGGTGTTCAAATTGAAGTCGGCACTAGTGCCAATTTTGTTACTACTAAAGATACGATGTTGGTTAAATTACCAAAGTAGTAGCGTTTTTCTTTCGATTACGATGGTAAAATTTTAAAAACAATTGAATTTTGCGTTTTCGAGATATTCTAAAAAACAACATTTTTTAAATGGAATACCCTGTATATTTTTGCACATTTTAAACGATAATTTAATTTTAAACAAAATTTATTAATACATAAATATCCGAAACTTACAAATAAACGAACTACAATTTAAATGTACCAGTTCAAGTTGAAATGAATATCATGTAGCCATGAATGGCCGATTATTGGAAAGTAAAAGAATAGTAGACTATTCGGCAAGTAAGGAAAAGTGATCGTTTTAATAAATTTTGTTTAAAATTAAATTATCGTTTCAAATGTGCAAAAATATACTGGGTATTCATTTCATTTAAAAAATGTTGTTTTTTTAATATCTCGAAAACGCGAAATTCAATTGTTTTTAAAATTTTATCATCGCAATCGGAAGAAAACACGCTACTACTTTGGTAATTCAACCAACATCGTATCTTTAGTAGTAACAAAGGTGGCAATAGTGCCGACTTCAATTTGAACGGGTGGATGTTCAAATTGAAATTTAAAAAAAATCCCGTATACTGTGTACATTACATCTTTATTTAAGGGTTTGTTCTTACTTCTATTACAAAACTAGTAATATATAAACCAGTATATAAAGTATAAAAACCTGTATTTGCAAAATATTTATTTCTCATCGTCTATTCTAATGTAATGATTTTGCACTGAACATAATTTGGCTAACTTAAAACAAAGACGCGGTACCTTTTCCAGGTGTTTCTAGCTCCCCATATAGGAAATAACAAAGGGCCCGCGCTTGGCTCAGGCTTGGGACGATGCTTATCAACTCTGGTACAAGCCTGAAATCCAAGACTGGCCCATGACTGGTCTAAAACCGGGATGATAACTTCGTGCCAAGCTTGTTAATCAGTCATGGCCCTAGATTAGTGATACATCTTGGCCCAATAGTGAAAACCAATATAGTACCGACGCTAATACTGAGTCTTGGCCCAAGGTATATAACCAATACTGGGCCATTCTTAATATTAATGTGGTATCATGGCTGACAATTATTGATAGTGTAGGTTCGGAATCCAACGATAGGTTCGGAATCCAACGGTAGCTCCGGGTTATTACTGACCTTTGAGTATGAGACGAACCTAATATATAATATTGTACTATAGCTTATTAAGACTTGTATGAAATAACTTTGATGAAGAAAACAAAGTAACACAAACATTCTAAATTATTACCAATTATTTTAATTCGTTCAATTATTAGTAACATAACAACGTAACTTAAAAAAATTGTGACACAAGAACAAGGCTGAGACTGATTTTATACGAAATTAATAATATTTAGGTTTTTAACAAATAAATTTAAAAAAAGTAACTTAAAAAATTGTTTTCAAGCATACAAGTTTAATTTTTACTACTAAAAATTGTATTTATTCTTATTAGCGTAGCTTTGTTTTTAAATAAACACTTTTTATTTCATATACATTATTTTATTAATAATATTACAAAACAGTTAAACGTAACATCACTCATGGTAGGCGGACGAACACTGATTAACACGTCGGTAAAGGCTTCCCCCTGTAGCTGCCGCGTTACTGACTTGTCATGTCTGTGCTTGTTTCGAAGAAACGAAGCGCGCAAAAATTTGAAAGCTGAATTTATATTTAGTAATAATAATTATAATCTATGTAGGTATTTTAGTTTTAACTTTTCTCATAGTTTTCTCTTAATTAATTACTAGCTGATATAATAAAGACAGAAAACTTCACAAGCTTGATTTGGTAGAATATGTGTAGATTGGCCCAAACTTGGTTCAAGGGTAAGAAACCAACTCTGAAAACACTAGCATTGGTTGGGGCTTGGGCAAACAGTAAGAAACCGAGACTAGGGCGCTGAATGTTGGCTCTGACTTGGGCAGAGATTAGAGAGCCTAGCATTGGTACATAGACGTTGGTTGACTCTTAGGCCACGACAAAGCAGCCGAGGCGTGGGATGTGAAGGTTGGCCCAGGTTTCGACCAATGTTGAAATAACGACATTTGGTTATCCAATATTCAGCCAAGCTGGGGCCTATTGTCAAGACTGGCAGTTCCTACATGGGTCGTTGTCTTTTTTGTAATTATATTCCAAACATCCTCTAAAATTTTGCATCAATAGATGCAGGTTTCTCGCTGGATGTGTGATGAAGTCCGAAAATGCGCTGTCTTTCTACTCAGGGCATCGCAATTGTATAAAACATGCATAGCTGTTACTGGTTCCCAATCTTACACACGTGTTTCTTAACGGTAGATTGTCCTGTTAGAAAACCCGTAATGGTCTTGAGTTGCAACCTACTTAAGAGCAGAAGTTCTGTAGCTCTTTTCTGGCAAGCTCTGTCAATAAACGCCTTACTATAGTTGTGTCCTGGTCGATTAGTCCTGTAGATGCTGTGCTGAGTGCGGGACCAGCCGTTGACGTAGCCTCGAACTGCACTTCCAAGATGGGCTCCGGGCTAGGAAAAACCTCGCCGAAGCCCTGCCTGGCTAGTTCATCGGTTTTTTCATTGACATTCAATTCCGCAGTGACCTTGTGCTCAAAGCAGTTTGACAGTGCTAGTTCATTAAGTTCCGTAAAACATTTCCATACTAGTCTAGAATAAATCCTAGAACTCGAAAGAGTTTTTAGAGCTACCTGGCTGTCGGATATGATATAGATCCGCTTATTTCGGTAAACCCTCCTGATGTTTTTACGTGCACATTGTTTAAAGACGACAAACTGCCCAAGAGGAAAATAAAAATCCGCTCTTTAATTTTCGCCATTTAGGCCTGATCCAGCACCCATCTCGATTGTAGAACCGTCCGTGTATCAGATCAGGCTTCCACAGGAAATGTTCTGCCTGGATTCTAATCACTGGCGTATTTGTATGTTCTCCTCAAAAAGTGGCTTCAGAAGAATTCTAGGCGTCATGTGGTCCGTCTTCATCTCCAGTAAGAGACCCCTATTGCCTAGGGAAATAGTCATTCTTGTATACTCTACTTCTTGTATACTACATACAACTATTAGCATAATATTGGAGTTACATATGCAGGTGATTTAACATTTTGTTGAAAAAAATTATAAAATTATTACTGTTTTTGTAAATACGACATTAATCTTAACACAGAGAGTTCTTCAAGTTATTCTATAACAGACGATGAACTATTACATACATTTAAATTTCTTTAAATTTATAAAAAAGAAACATGAATTCCAAGGTTGTTTTACGTGGGGTACCTGTGTGAACTTACCCCCACGTTCCTTCCAGAAGGAAGTGATTGGGATACGCCCAGTCAGCGCGCAAGTTGCACAACCGGCAGTACAGCAATTGCTACCAGATTAACTCACTGGTAGGAGCGAGGTTGCCTATTCACCCTCTACTAGCTAAGTCGCGCATAGTGATCGAGCAGTTGACTTAACACGCTGCTCACCCGCCGGCACCCTCCCGTCCTCTTTCATACGGGGTCAAGTACCTCGTTCAGCAATAGGACTATTCCCCAACTTGACGCTATTATCAAGAGGGACCACTGCCCGATCGAATCCAACCTCAAATGTGGCAGGACTTGGTTTTTAAGCGGTTTTGCCACCCCGATCTACCAATTTTAGGCTTGGTGGGCCCTCGACAGAGCTTCTTCAGAGTCTACACGTTATAGACTTCCGGTGCGTACCCGAATTTGGTGAAGTTGTCTTGATAGTGAGAGGCTATGTATTCGCTTCAACTATCCTTAAGTGTAATGGCTTTCAGAGTTTCTCCCAATCACTGTACCCAGCTGCAGTCCGGATCATAGGGTGATCAGGATAGCTCCTAAGCACATTTACCTGGCGGCATGCAGCTTCCCATTGCCCAAAAGCGGGATAAACCTCACTTCTAGTCACCGCATTAAAGATTCAAACAACGGGTTCCTTTGGTGACCATAAATAACCTCGGTCAAACAGCGGGTTCCTTTGGTGACCATACATGATCTCGGTCATGCAGCGGTTCCTTGGTGACCATAAATGACCTCGGTTAAACAGCGGGTTCCATTGGTGACCATAAATGACCTTGTCCCTTAGGCGAGATTCGAATCCGCCCACACGGGTCTCATCTACCAGGGCTCCCCCTGATCGGTATGAGTAACCATCGAGAATTCTCACGAATTTCTCTACCACACACTTTATTCTGACAGCTTCATCCGTGGCCTCTCAGCAGGATAGGGTAGAAGACAGCCCGTTCTAAGGGTGAACGTCGTGTGGTCTCCCATCCACCCAATAAACCGTTAAAAAAGAAACAGATACGCAGTTATAAAAAATGTGTAGAACGGGCGGGAAACTTCAGGAATCCACTGCAAGAACTGTGGAAACATTCAAACGTTTCCCGCCCGTTTTACACACAAAACATTTTTTATAACTGCGTATCTGTTTCTTTTTTTATAAATTTAAAGAAATTTAAATGTATGTAATAGTTCATCGTCTGTTATAGAATAACTTGAAGAACTGTCCGTGTTAATGTTATTGTCGTATTTACAAAAACAGTAAGAATTTTATAATTTTTTTCAACAAAATGTTAAATCACCTGCATATGTAACTCCAATATTGTGCTAATAGTTGTATGTACTTACGAACCTGGTAAGAGCAGTGCGTTAGAATGAGACGGAAGACGGGTGAAAATAGAGATAGAATGATCGCTGCTCAGCGGTAATTTATACATTGTCGGAATAAACTGATTATATCTTCGTTACTGTCTAGCCAATTTCAAAGTTTCAAAAAGCGTTGGATTGTAAAATCTCGAACTAATAACAATTATTTTTTGAACTTTTTTGATATCTTGTGTCGTCCAAAAGTTATCACGATATAAACATCTTTCTATGTTTGCAGAAATTGAAATATGCATAATAAGAGAGTTAGAAGCTAATCTAGTGAGTATCCTTCCGTTTATCTAATGATAATTCTTGAGTGAAAATTAGCTCTGTTTTTCAGTTCCCCCCCCCCCCGGGGGGGCGTTGGACACCGATATCGCCAGACGAATTTAGGGGATTGATATACACCCTAAATAGCATCCGATAACGTACTCGATACCTTTTTACCTTTCAATGTACCACGGACTTGATTTCTAGATGCGTTTTTTAAGTTTGCAAACTCTACTATGGATGATTTTGAAACCAATAGTATGTACTGATACGGCAGAATTTACATTCTTAAATTTTGATTTAATAAATTGTGTTTGCTATGTTACTAAATAGAACACATTGAATACAATATACTTGTAACATAGCTGACCAATAGACAAAAACTGGAAAGAGAAAGATATACATTGTCTCGTCGCTTACAACAACGCCAACTAAATGTGTGGTTAGGAGGCACCGTTAAACATAGTGTTGTGATAAATCACAGTCCTTACAATCCATTATCAGTAACTGTTATTAAATAACTTTAGAAAGAATTGTTTAGATAGATTCAAGCAAGTCTATAAACGGAGGACAATGATATGATGAGAACTTAGCAAAATATACAGTATGTAGTAATACTAATATTATGAGTATTTTTGAAACATTAAAAAGCTTACCCATTCCATGCCACAAAACTATTGGAGTATACTGCTCACATGACACCGCTGTTAGCAACAGAAATATTGCAATTATTTTATACATATTGTTAATCGGTATTGAGAAGAAACAATATTCATCCACAATTGAATTTCAAATAGATAATCCTGCTGTTAAAAATTTTAGATTTAATTTATTTTTAGATAAAAAAATCAATAATCATTTTAAGTACCACTTATATATTGTAATAAAGGTTAATAGCGCATATTGTTCTGTTTTTCAATGTTGTGAAGTCTTGTATTGAAAAACATCATTAAGCGTCATCATTTGTCACAGATTGTGAATTGTATCCAAATTCAGGGACACTCTCATATAATAATGATGCAGAGGTGAAGAGTCCTACACTTATATTAAGAAATTAAATCAGTAAAGAGATATTATGATATAGTAAGTCTCCTAGTAATGTACTAAGGCCCATAAAGAGATTCTACCATACTCTATATTTCTCTATTTCCTAACAAGTTGAGGCGTTCATATTTACCTTTTATAGGGAAAAGCGTAGCACTTAATGAAGATTGTTATGGAGCTGCGTATATAGTGTTGAACCCAGTATGTTCTTTCTCGTGAAAATGACTTCATAATTATATGAAGAGAAAGGGGTTTGGAGAGTTTTACTGTTCTTCTTGACAAATCTACCTGAAATTAACCTCTTCCAGAGTCACTTGATTGGCTATCAATTGATGAATTGTTTTATTTGGCAAGAATCGACGTAGACATGTGGTAACTTTAATAGACTTGTTTATTTATGTGATTCCTCCAGCTTTGTGTTCTGAATCTTCCGTCGCGTTTTTGTTTAATAATAATAATAAGGAATGTAGAATGCCTATATATTCGAAGAGCACGTTTTTATCTCTTCATGCTGTTTTTGATTTCTTCTGACCACCATGAAGTTGTTCTAGCATTCATTTCTCTTCTTTCAGATTTAGGAATGTTATATATTGTAATAGTAATTCTCAGATTACCTAAATAAAAGATAAATTGAATAAAAAAGGATACATCAAATTTACTTATAAAGGAATTTAAATTGTATCAGTTCAAAGAAAAGAATTATTAATGTATATGAAGTTTTGTTTTTTTTTTTGTTAAAAAGGTTTCTTTAGTGTTTTTGTTGTACTAGATCCAAGGTTTGCAGCAACCTAAAAAAGAAAAAAATATATATTTAAGACGTGTTGTAATAAAACGACAAAGTACAGAAAGTGTCAGGCTATGAGGATTGTTAAAGCAGGCAAAGAGATTGAATCTCTTATCGTTTAATAATTTTTTCCATACACACTTATGGTGTCTGTCTATTAAAACTGGTCTATAAGACCAATCATTAATTTTTTTCTGATACTTCTTAAAACTAAACTAATTAATACCTATACTAGACTTCATCCGACGATGTCTTTTAGTTTTTTTAGCCTCTATTAAATTCGCATTATGCTCTGCTTTTCACTGCACTACACAAGCTCGAATGGTTTGGTCTTCTTCAGTCTTCGAACAATATGTTGGTTGTCCAACAGCTGAAGAGCTTCTGCGTTTTCGTGTAGGTGGAGCCTGTCTTCGTGTTTGCCAGCAAACCTTTTGATCTCTTCCTTGACCATTGGGATGTTGAGGTCTCTGTGCAAATCAGAGTTACGTATGTACCATAGAGCGTCTACCATGTTGCGTAACACCTTGTTCTGGAATGTTTGTATGGTTTTTATGTTACTATCTTATTTGCTATTATCTTATTTCTTTATTACTATCATGTTTATGGTACATCCCCAGAGCTGGATGCCATATAACTATACCGGTTTTAGGATCTGATTGTAGAGTAAGATTTTATTATGTACTGACAATTTGTAGTTTCTTCCAAGAAGCCAATAAAGCGGTTTGTATTTGAGTCCCAGTTCTTTTCTTTTTTACATGCTCTTTCCACCGGAGTTTGGTGTCTAGAGTCATGCCTAGGTATTTGGCGTTGTTCTCATAGGGCACAATAGTACCATTAATCTCTAAGGGCAGAGGATTTACCAACCTTTTGTTTGTGAAGCTAACATGGGTAGATTTGACTTCATTTAGCTTAATCTTCCATTGTTTGGTCCAATCAAGTATTGTGTTGCTAGCTGCTTGTAATTCCTCAATGGATATATCTTGCTCCTTCTCTACTGCAAGGATTGCAGTGTCGTCTGCGAATGTTGCTACTGTGATTCCATCCAGTTTTGGTATATCACTCGTGTATAACAGAAATAGGATAGGGCTGGCACACTATCCTGTGGCACACCCACTTTTATTTCTTACAGGTCAGAATAATCATCTTTCTGTTTAATTCTGAATAGTCTGTTTGAGATATAAGATGTTATTATCTCTACATATTGCTTTGGTAGCATTTTGTTTAGTTTGTATATCAGGCCTTCGTGCTATACTTTGTCGAAGGCCTGAGCTACATCTAGAAAAACAGCTGAGCCGATTTGCTTTTCTTTAAGAGCGCGCTCTATTACGTCAGTAATGCGATGCACCTGATCTATAGTTGAGTGTTTTTGTCTGAAGCCAAATTGAAAATCCGGAATTAGGTTATTATTTTCAATTAGTGGTTTCATCCTTTTGAGTAGTAGTTTTTCAAATAATTTTGAGATAATTGGCAGCAAGGATATGGGCCTGTATGACTTGGCCTCATTAGGCGGTTTACCTGGTTTTGGCAGCATTATTACTTCCGCAACTTTCCAGCTGTCTGGAACATATTTCAGTCTAAAGGCTGCATTGAAGAGGTACGTGAGCATGACTATACCTTTTCTAGGCAATTGTTTTAAGATTTCCCCAGTGATCAGATCAAAACCAGGTGCTTTTTTCGGGTTTAGGTTTGTTTTTATTTCCTTCGCTACTTCATTTGGGGTAACTAAGGTAATGTTTTCTGATGTTGAATTGCTTATACTGGCCAAAGTATTGTCCATATAGACTCGGTTAGGGGTATCTCAGCCAGATGTTCCGCAAACAGATCAGCCCGAGCTTGTTTTCTCGGGCCCATGGGCCATTATCTCTTCTGATTGGAAGAATCGAAGCTATAGCTCCCTTAATCTTTTTAGTTGTTTTCCAAAGAGAGTAATTTGTCTCTTCGGTTGCGGTTAAATTTTCCAAGTAGCAAATAATTGATTCTTCTTTAATCCTCTGTATTTTTTGAGCAGTTGTGTTTTGTTATTTAGAATGGCTTTGTCTGAAGGATGTCTCGACTGTTGCCATTTTCTCGTAGTTCTTCTTTTCTCCACTCTAAGTAGTTCTCTAGTTCTCTGATTTCTATTGGATAATTTACTCCTTTTGTTATATAATTATGAGATCATCTTCAGATAACTCAATAATCTCAGAATCACTAATATCCATTCAATAATTAAATACTTAATAAAAACATAAACAAGTGTAACTTTTTCAAATCATTTCTCTCTTAATAGTTAATGTATTTTCAACAGTAACTTTCTTTTTTATTAATGTGTTTTCAACAGTAACTTTCATTTTTATTAATGTGTTTTCAACATTCTTTTAACTATTGTTATTTTCCAAAACCTTGTTGTAATTGACAGTTAATTAACAAAAGTTATTAAATATTAGAAAGACAAAATACATTTTTAGTTCTGTTAGAGTTCTTTATACGTAAACGTTTGTAACTTACAACATTTCTCGCTTATTAACAAAACTAAAGTGTTTTTCGAGTTTTATTTAACAATAAACATAATTGGCGCTTCGAACATTTTTTCGCAACAGTTGGTGATCTATTAATGAAAATTATCTTCAGTGAAAACCAAGCTGGTGACTTTCAAGTCTTCGTGCGAAACTACACCAAATTGTTCCAATTCGGACAAGGATTCCGCTACTGGTGACCAGCATTTGGTTCAACTATATTCCACTTTGTCTGACCTTTACTGAAGACGACCGAGGCTTGTTGTTGCTTTTTTGATTAGAGTAGAAGAGATGCGAGTGGCTCGTAATGCCACTGAAACCGATCTATTTAATGGTGCGGTCGATTTGTTTAGCGGAAAAGCCTTAATTTGGTTTCGCGCCCCACAAAAGGTATGTTTCTGATTGGAAGTCTCTGGTCTTCCTTCTTCGGAAACAATTTCAACCACCCGATTATAATGACCGACTCTTTGCTGAAATAAAAGATCGCACTCAAGGCCCCAATGAATATTGGGCATATTCTACCTACCTCTTGTTCTAGTCAGGTTGATGAAGTGAAGTCAGTTAATTCTGCCTCCTGCTGGAATTGCCATAAACCCGGACATAATTATAATAACTGTAATGCCCCAAGACAGAAATTTTGTTTTCGATGTGGCAAGCCTAACGTCACTGTCAAAAGTTGTTCTAAATGTTCCCATTCGGGAAATGTCAATCGGAGGTATTGAAAGGTCGTGCAATACACCACACTCCTAGTAAAACGACCGCTATACTCGATTATATAATCTTGCATGCAAGAAATGACGAACGCCTTTACCTGGAAGTTGAAATTCTTGGAGTTAAATTTTCCGGTCTTCTTGATTCGGGCGCTTCCAAAACTATTTGTGGTAAACTTGGTTGGCTACGGCTACAGCAATTAGGGTTAACGCTGCAACCTTACCCCACAAAGCTTACAGTCGCCAATGGAAATTCCTGCTCGTGTATTGGTGTAATGCAAACTCCAATTACGTTGCTACACAAGACTTGTCTCGTTGACATTTTAATTGTACCCGAGCTTCCACATTTGTTAATATTAGGTATTGACTTCTGGAGAGCCATGAATATAATTCCGGATTTAAAAATTGACGTTTGGCACTTTTCAGTAGATCCTCCTTTCGGTAAGATTGCTAGCATCGAAGATGCTAATTTCCTTGTCTTTATCGCAAAGTCAAACTCTTGACAATTTACTCAAGTCCAAATGCAATGTAGAGCCTATAAAACTATGTTGTACAGATGCCGGACATATACAATTAAATTACAGATTTTTATCCGGAGTCGGGCATATCGTTGCCGTGAACGTTTTGTCGACTGCCTTTGTTAAATTTTTGTTCCAGCTTATA
The DNA here is from genome assembly GCA_929113105.1 of Agrypnus murinus. NCBI lineage: Eukaryota > Metazoa > Arthropoda > Insecta > Coleoptera > Elateridae > Agrypnus > Agrypnus murinus. Next base: position 207,041,742 of record OV816025.1, read on the forward strand.
TAGTTTATGTTAAAACAAAAGCCGGCAACGACATATTTTCAAAACAAAAACAAATCAAGGAAGATTGATGACGTCACTGACCCGCACAGCTGTTCTTAATTATCACTCATCTTAATTCTATGATTACAGGATTGTAGCACTTAAAACAAGGATTAAAACAGTATAATACAACCCTTGTCCAAAATGTATCGTAACGAAGATGTAAGAGAAAAACGAATGACAATATACAAATCTCGTTACGACCTAAATACATACAGAATTGAACAAATCAAGGTTTATCCTTTACAAAATAGTTACATAATTACACAATACAAGTAATACATATAAATTCTCCATAGGAACATCTTTACAATTTACAACAAACATAATTTTACAGTACGATACTACAATCAATTGATCAATTAATGCATTTGCAAGTTCCAGCTTAAATATCGATTCAAAATTAATCAATTTATGATCAATATGTCCAGCATACAGTTCTCCAAGCGCTTACATAAAAACAATGGTGAGAAAAAATAGGATAAGAGTCAATAATGGTCACAATGAAGCAAAACGACAAGATTAAAACCTTCAATAATAAAAATGGCCAGAATTTTTATGACAAAGTTTAAAAACTAATTGTACTATATAAGTCATAACAAGATTGACCTAATTTATCTGTTTTCAGTTAACTAACAGCGCGAAACTGAGTTGGTCTCTTGGAAAGTAGAAAAATTTACCCTACGTTAAAAATCGTAGACTCTAAATTTATATAAGAAAATTACTTCTTCCTTACTTGTGGAAAACCCATCCCAATATGTAATTTGGGTTGCATAAACATGCATTATGATAAAACAATCTAACTGATTGATATCCTTTTTTTAAAAATCAAGCCTTTTGTATGTATATGAATTGAGGTTATGTTTGCATGAAATTTAATTTTTAATTTTTAATTTAAATATTGATGAGCCTAACTGTTACCCTATATGTAGCCTTTATATTAATTAAGCCTAAGACTTAGCATGTCTCTCTTTTGATTTAAATCAGATATATGAAATATTTGTTTTGACGTTTCCATTCTATCTATTGTTAATAAAATTTTTAATGAGGTGATTTGATATCACCGCAATATATTGATATTCGGAAGCCTTTATCAAATGTTTTTTTATTTTTTGTGATTATTGATTTATCTATAGTTTGTCTCTTACAGTTACTTTACATACTTACTTGATATAATTACTTAAGCATATTTGTATTTAGTACATCAATTCCTTTACATAGTTTTTTCGAATGTGTAACGATACCCGATGTAACGACCACGAGTTTATTATTAGCTGATATTGCGATCCCCTGATTGTTACCCTGGTCCACCAATACGGCTCTACTCACGGACGACTCGTTCTCCAGTTGGTTTCTGGAACAGAGCGTTAAAAAGGGATTCGCACACCTCTCAAATAAAAGTTCCCAGAAACATTGACTATTATTTATTAGCTTAAAAACCAAATGATGATTCTATAAAGAAATATTTCCTACAAAATAATAATAATAATAATAATAATAATATATATTTTCCAACAGGTGGGCACCCAATTACAGGAAAAAAATTTAAAAATTACAAAAACACAGTAGAGGTTCGACATAAATACGAAATACAAATATAAGCTACCTACAATTAATGTAAAATCATAAACATGCGTAATACAGTATATAAATAAATAATAACATAATTATTAAAACTAACATTATACACTAACTTTAGTTAGTGTGTATATAACAAACATCTCAAATCAAGGTATATATGTATCAAATTTGGTAATATGAATAACGTTGTAACAAACTTTCTTAATGTCTGAACATAGTATGTTCTTTAATTAGACATTTATCTCAATAATACAACTTACAATATTATTAATCGAATCTAAGTGAATATCACACTTGCTACATATCTGATTAAAATTATTGCACATGCTTGTAATAGGTGATTTTTTTAGTAAGTTGGTTCTCCTTGCATCCAAGTAGAATGACATATTAGTACGTGCATTGAATCGTGGGACATGAAAGTTAATTTTGTTTAAGAGCCAAAGAGAATCAATTCTGTGATTTAAAAGATTATACAAAAACTTTACAGAGATAATAATGCGTCTAATACGCAGAGATATAAACTCAAATCTGTTAAGCAGCTCAATTTGACTAACCCCAATCTCAGGATAGATACCATCGCAAGAAAAAGCTAAAAACGTAAGAAAATATCTTTGAACTCGTCCAATCTCACGAATATGGCATTCATAAAGGGGAGACCAAATTACCGCGCCGTACTCCAGTATAGATCTCACCAAGGCTATGTATAAGGCTCGTAACGTCTGAACATTTGAAAAGTGTTTACAATTTCGGTAGATAAAGCCATACATTTTAAAAGCTCGACTAACAATGTCATGTAAATGTGCAGCGAAATCTAGCTTAGGATCAAAGATGACACCTAAATCTTTAAAGAAATCCGTCCTTTGTATAGCAGTGTCATTGACGGTGTAGATATAACCATACCCGTTTAGTTTTTTTTGTAAAAGACATAGTCTTACATTTAGTGATGTTTAGTGAAAGTCTATTATTGTGACACCAGTTATCTACCGTGTAAAGATTATTTTGTAATTGCATGGCATCATTATAATTGTTAACTTCACGATACAATTTTATGTCATCTGCAAAGAGAAGGCAGTGACAAGATATTTGATCTACTATGTCATTAATAAAAAGTAAGAAAAGTAAAGGTCCAAGATTCGAACCTTGATGAATTCCCGAAGTAGGAGTAAAATCGCGGGAAAATGAATATCTCTGGATGTATAACCAACGCGACCATGTCGCCCTGAACAGTAAGACTATAACTATTTATAATAGTATAATAGCAAGTTAATTTATATATTAGTGTATGAGGATTTAAGATCCTCGTTAATTAAACAATTTAAAATAAAAGGAGTTGCATACTTCTATTTATATTAATCCTTACCACTGTAATCCTTATTAGAAGTATGCAACAATTCACCCCGCGCAACTTATCCTCGTGGTAATTTTTGAAAATCGGTCTGTAGAGACTATCCCCAAAGAGACTCCACAAGAGGCTTTATTAGCAAATTGTTTTCTAAATTTTTGAATTGCTTGTTCAGTAGAATAAAGGTTTGATATTTCCGACAATTTCAATTTTCCATCTATTAGTTTAAGTAGAATTAATATTTATTTCAACTGGACTTTGAAGTTTTAGAATAATCTAGATTTATTTTATTTTACTGATTCAACATTTAGGTGGTTTTCAATAAGCTAGATTAATACCGGAAATTGAGCAGCCAGGACTCTACTATTTCTATTTATCGAATTGTACGAAAAGAATAAAAAAACAACTTTAGCGCATTTACCTCAGAGTTCAATGAAATATTTATATACGTTTTGTGCAATGTTATAAATGCCTACGCTACTCAATATACTTTTATTATACTGTATGTTCAACTAAAAGAATCACAAAAATTTTAAACTTACTCTGTAATTTAGAAACGTCGGTTGTTACAAATGCTATGGTAAACGATGAAAGGTTTATGGTAAATTTATGTAGATTTGATGAATTACTTGCTACTTATCTATATACCGCCTGGCTCCAGTGGCGCGAGCTTTTAAAGGATCTTTTTATTTGGCGACTGGGTCAGTGGAGCCGTATTCTTTTGAGTTATACCGAATCAACATCCTAGATTTCTCTGCTAGTTTAAAAATCCCGCGACAGTCTCTGTTATCATAGCTAGTTATCGCATTGTGAGTATCTTCTATGCCTTACTTTAGTAATCACGCAAATAATCAATACAGATTTAATTATCTTTACTTTTGTTTCAAGCGGACATTACAAGTGATAGATAGACAAGTAGTTTGACAAATCTCATTAGTTGTACTGTAGAAATTTAAACAATATTATTAATATAGTCAAACTCTTTAATTCAACCTATGAATAAGAGTATATTTAAAGCTTTAAAACTACAAGACTATTACAAATCAATACCATGAAACTGAACAACAACGATTAAATTGTTTGTTACCGCAGTTATAATCGTAAATAACATAGTAAAGTCCACGGGAAATAAACCTGCAGCTGAAAATGATAGTGCTTCCTTATACCCGGCAATTAATACTAAACTATCCAATAATTCATTATTATTAATTCTGTAACGATTATCTAAGCTATCCTTATTTATCTTTATATGCAGTTTTTGTGCGGTTAGCTTTGTTTTCTCAGCATGAAGAATGGTTCTTGAATATTGGTATGATATCCTAACAGCTGTTATCTGAAACAAAAGACAATTAAGTGATTTTTATATTCACATTGGCGTCATAAGAGAATTTAATTAAAAGTGAAATAAATAAAGATTATTAAAAGTTTCACAGTTTTATTAAAATATACCTGACAATATTGTTTCGACAGCTATGCTGTCATTATCAAAGGTAATATAATTATAAACAAACACGTCGCTAAGGTAGATACAAAATAGGTAACTAGATAAAATAATAATAATAATAATAAAAATTAATAATAAAAATCATAATTAAACATCTAATACTTCCAGTAACGGAGAATTACTGAGCTCAAGTTGTTCATTCATTAAAGGTACCCTGAGTTTGTGTTTGTATATCTCAAAGGCTTCTAAAATGTCTAATTTGCGTTTGTTATTACAAAAATGTAGGAATTTAATATTATTTTGAGGAGTCATTGTGTGATTTTGTTCTAAAAGGTGTTTGGCGTAATTCGATTTTTCAGGATGTTTATTTTTGTAATGACGTACGTGTTCTTTATATCTTATGTCAAAATTTCGAAGTGTTTGTCCAATATATACCGAACTACAAAAAGAACAATTTAAACGGTAAATGCCCGATTTCATGATATCATGTGTTCTGTCTTTAGCATTAAATAAAAATGAAAAAGTGTTAGTGTTGGTTTTAAATGTTATTTTATAATTGTTGGTTTTTCTTAGTATATGTGCAATTTTTTCTGATATTTTGCCAAAATATGGTATAGATATGTAATTTGTGTCTTCTGTTTTAACACTTTTTCATTTTTATTTAATGCTAAAGACAGAACACATGATATCATGAAATCGGGCATTTACCGTTTAAATTGTTCTTTTTGTAGTTCGGTATATATTGGACAAATACTTCGAAATTTTGACATAAGATATAAAGAACACGTACGTCATTACAAAAATAAACATCCTGAAAAATCGAATTACGCCAAACACCTTTTAGAACAAAATCACACAATGACTCCTCAAAATAATATTAAATTCCTACATTTTTGTAATAACAAACGCAAATTAGACATTTTAGAAGCCTTTGAGATATACAAACACAAACTCAGGGTACCTTTAATGAATGAACAACTTGAGCTCAGTAATTCTCCGTTACTGGAAGTATTAGATGTTTAATTATGATTTTTATTATTAATTTTTATTATTATTATTATTATTTTATCTAGTTACCTATTTTGTATCTACCTTAGCGACGTGTTTGTTTATAATTATATTACCTTTGATAATGACAGCATAGCTGTCGAAACAATATTGTCAGGTATATTTTAATAAAACTGTGAAACTTTTAATAATCTTTATTTATTTCATGATTATGGAGTTCCACAAAATAAGGCTGGAAACAATAAACAAGATTAATTAAAAGTATTGGTACATATTACTGCCTCCCCCTCTAAACATACGACTAATATTATAAATATTAAATGAATTGTCTGAACCAAAGCTCATAAGTCTGCATAAGTAGTTAAACTAGGCCGCTACGGTGACAATTTCTTATGGAATTTTACACGGGGTAAAAAAATTACTTTACTTCCGGTCTAGCCCCGACCGATGACGTAATCAGTTCGAACAGGATGTGACATCCGGACCAAACACCGGTAGACACATGTCTGACTACCTATCTGTCTTACCTGTCTAGCTGTCTATCTTCCACTACGTCAGCAACTCCAGTTCTGCCTGAGTGTATTTCAGCTAGGCTGCATCGAGCTGATATGTTTTGGTATGTCGAGTGTAGAGTGGAAGTACAGTAGTTTTTTTGGCCCCATGTAGAATCCCATAAGAAATTGTCACCGGAGCGGCCTAGTTTAACTACTTGCATACCATTATAATTTTACCAAAAAAAAACAACTATATAAACTTACCATGTACAAGGTAGCCCAAAGGGTTTGGCAAAACGCTGTCAAATACGCATATATAGTCATGTCGTCGTATCCGTGTCCATTATTATTTTGAGATATATGAACTAATGATACAGCAAAGCTCAAAATAAACAAAATGAAAATAATTACTGAACCAACCATTAGTGCAATTTGGAAACCATGCATATCATTTATTAAAATTATTAAGTCACAAAGTAGAAAATAACACTTGGCAAGATTCTTCAAACTTGCTTTTTCTACGTGCATGTTTCCGCTATCAGATAATGTTAAATCTTCAGAATAATAGTTTAAGCAGGCTCTTGAGAATTTCTCATTAAACGTCAATAAGTATAAATTAACAATATCACATTGTGATTCTATCTGTATAAATATCACAAGGTAATACAGAGTGGTTACGTAGTCAATACTGTGCAAGACTAGATTAATAGATGTTGTCACGCATGACCACCACCAATTATCTAACGTGGTCAAAATAATGTAGATGCAAAACAGTACACAGATTTTCCTAATTATTCCAAATTTAATTTTGTCGTAGTAAATACTAGGAATATTCAGTTGTTGTTGTACCTGACCCGATTTTGTGTAAAACGATTTTAACAGATTTTTATAGTTAGTAGCAGCATAATATATTGATGTACCGGTCAGGCTTGTTAAAACTAAAGTAGCTAATACGCCGAGTACTTTGTCAATGGTAGGAATTAATGGATTCGTATAAACGAAGGGGAACCTCAATATAATAGAAAGTATTGTAGTAAAAGCAATCACTATCAATATAATTAACGCATAAACATCAGGATGTTTAGATAATGCAACTATTTTAGCGACGTTTGGTTCTATTCCCAAAAAACGACACAGATTATGAATAGGTTTTGTACCGCTAAAAATGTTTGAAGTCATTATAAGGTTCTAATGTAATTTGATTATTTTACAAATGAAAGAAGGACAATAGTCAAAGAGTATGGTGCATACGCTTTTTTCTATTAACATTTGGAATTCTATCAATATACTTTATTAATAACCAAAGACTATAATTTTTGCGATAATGTATGTATTCGCTCGTAATTGTTCTTTTTCAATTTCAATCAATCACAATCAAAAGTGAACGATAATTTCTGAAATGGTTGGTTATACGTAGCTAGGAAACAGTGCAGTACATGAAACACATTAACAATTTTCCGAAAGTCGATGGACGGTCTAATATGAAATGGAAAATAACACCGAAAAGAGAAAGCGTTTTGCCAAAATTATTTTAGATGCCAGCCAGCCAGTTTACATGTCATTAAAATGGAAATTTTAAAAGTATAGGTTTAATAAAACTATGTACGATCAGCAGAATTATAAAGTTGCAGAAATTAAAATTGATTTGAATTAGAATATCTGTTGTAATATCCAATTGTAATAATTCATCTTTTCAATTTTTAAATTCAATCTTTTATAAATTACGTTTTCTGTCTTTGTATCAAAATGAATTATAAAGTCACATAATCTATTTTCAGAATGTAAAATCATTACTTTGTATTTTTTTATGCACTTGCATTCTTAAGACTCCACGTGTATCCTGTGGATATGATATTGATGCGTTCCATGAGAACCGCAAGCTTGCATTTTATAATAGCAAGCAAGTCTTGAAAGAACAATGTAAAGTTCAGTTGGTAAATATCGATGTAACATAAAGGAACAGCTCTGTTTAACTTTTAGTTAATAAATGTTTTGAATTTATAATTGATTATCGTTTTATTTATGAAGGTCTATAAGTAAAACCTCAATCGAGTGGTTCACAACATATCTTCTGAGCGCCATTGCATTTGTAGTATATTGTAATGTTGTACACAGAGAAAAATGCAGTAGCGTAGTTTTACACAACGTTGATTAATTGTGATTGTACGATTTTTTTGTGCAATTGGGTTTCATTATTTAAAAGCGTTGCCTATTCTTTCTTAATAAGATTGTTTGAAGACGTGAAATTTGATCTGACAAATTGTGCAAAGCAAATTGAAGTAACTAAAGGAATTAATAATTCACAAAATTGTGCTGCGTCTGTCCACAATCTTGTTGTATATTTTGATACAAGTTGTTTAACTGTAATCATGCACAGTATTGTGCAGCTTTTTAATTGTCTATGATGAAAAAATGCAAATAAAATTTGAAACTGTAATACAATTTGAGTGAAATCTTATATCAAGGTTATTTTTAATGTGGGATTGACCTATTGCATTTATTTCCCCCTCAGATCAGAGACTCCATACATAAACAAACTGTAAAAAACGCTGTGTTACGTGGAAATGAAACACATTCGTTTAGTAAGTTTGTGATAGTTGCAGAATGCAGATATAATATAGGTGAATAAAAATTTAATTAATGTAAGTATTTTTAATTTTTTACCCTATATTTTAAATTATTATTATTATGATTGGGTACGCATTTTATTTACTCATTTATTTTAGTGCAAGTGCTATGTAATAAATAATTAATTTATATATTCATTTTCCAGGCGTAATTGGGTGCGGAGTTTTCTCTTCTTCTTGGATCAACCACTTATATGCCATGATTTGTTACTAATTTAAATAGTAAATCGTTTTATTTTAATTAGATCGTTTGCTTAATTTGTATTTTTCTTTATATGAATGTTTTCTCTTTGTATTTTTGCGTTTAAATTAAATATATAATTGTTTAATAAAATTATCTACAATTTGTGTTATTAAATGACCCAGTGTTTAGCGTTTCTTTCAGAATATTAAAGGTTAAAGAAAAATAAGCACAATATTGTGTAAATATGCACTAAACTACTATATACACAATTACTCCAATGTTCGTATGTGTTTCCAACAGCATTGTGCAAAAATTCCACATAAGAATCGCAAGTGTTTAATACAGCATTGTGCAAAACTATGCTACAAAATGTAGAAGATTCTTTAAACAAATTGTTTTAGGTAGTTACCTATTTGGTATGGAGATAAAAATAATAAATTGTTTGGAAACACATTACAATTTGTTTTGCACAAACCAATGCAATTATATTGCACAAATTGTTCCTGTCACCGTTTTAGGCACAATTTGTTTTAATTTTCTAAACAATTGTGCACTAAATATACAAAAACATTTCTCTCTGTGTAGACTTTTAATTATTAATAGGAAATTTGATTTTGTTTATTAATCTGCAGCTACATAAAATAATACTGTACAATATCTATTTCAGGTCGCTTTTATAATTGTAAATAATTTTATAACCTTATTATTCATTATGCTCTTTTTTTAGACCAACCTTGAATAACGAATCCTCAATTGGGTTCCTTTATGAAAATTCACGGTTTTGATAAAATGGTATGCTTACCGCTTTTTAATTTTATGATGGTTTGGTTAGATTGCAAATCCCTAATCACCTGGAAATGTCAATTTTGACGTTTGGTTCATAACATAACCCCAAAAAGTGAATAACACAATTGCGATGACACGATCAAGTAAGGTTTGATTTCCTTTTTAATATTTGAAAATTATAAATAACTTTTATTACTTTTAGGTTGTGTAATTATGGCGATTTTTTTAATCTTAACTAAACTTATCTTAAAATAACCTCACTTTTTCTCTTCCTTTAGAAGAGATTTATTAACACTTTTTTTTATTTATCTCGATCCACTTATGTTTCCCCTTTTTCAATTTGGTGCTTATGAGCTCTGGAACTCCCTTTAAGATTGGATGCTCAGCCGAAGTTAGTACGTTGAGATAAATTGCACCTAATTAAATTACCTTTTTGTGGTACTTCTATTTTATTTCTGTCCTGTTTTCTCGGGTCTCAGTTTCTTCGGGTCTAGCAGGTTTAGTTCAATAGAACTTCACCTTTATTGCTTTTGGTTTTGGGTTTGGTTTTTGGTTTACCGTTTAGTTTTATTTTTCTTCTTTGAAATTTTCTTTTTCTTATTGTTGAAATAAATATACGCCTTTTTACACTTGTTAAACTGTTAAACTTTTACTTGTTTTGTTTTTAAATCATTTCTTTACACGGAATATAAATTTTACAACCATTTTCTTTTAATACCTTTTAATCTCTCTTTATTTACTTAACTACTTCCTAGCAACTAAACATTCTTTTAGATTGTAATTATTTCTCATATTTCACTGTTGTTTTTATTTCAATTCAAAATAGCTTGCCTTTAGTCATTATTTTAATATCATGATAATCGTCAACTATGTAATTGGTTTCTTAATAACCGCAGTCAAGACTACTTTTGTATTGTTATATTATTGTCAATAAGATGTGTAATGTTTTATAATTTTACCAATACATTTTCTTTTTTTCAGATGTTATGGCAGATGAAATAGGCAATAATAATTTGTTGATTAAGTTAAAGGTCGATCTTTTTTTTACTGCTGATTGTGATACATTGTATTTTAATGTAACGTTGGGTATAGTTTGTATTGTGTAATAACTTCTGAATTTGAGTTTGGATTTTAGAAATCGCTTTGTCACGACCCATTTTCACCCCTATGTAGTATGAAAGGAAACTTTTACAAACACTTTCTTGCTATTTTGACAGTATAATTATAATATAACTAAAATGTATATTAAATTATATTACATTGATATGTTTTAAAAAACATTGAAAATTATAAGAATTTAATTAACATAACATAACCTTTAATTAACAGATGAATCGATGCAAGGGTAATCTAAATCTTTGGCTTTTATTAAAAATGTACCCACTAATATCCCGAATAAAATGAAATCCAAAGCAGTATTTGTTATCAACAAATTATTGAATCTTAATATTATAATTTTGGTTCTATTCATCTGTCAGGTACTGTACTGCAAGTGAAAATCCTATGAACCCAAAACAATTCCCTTAACCAAATCTTGTTAAGTACATGTGCTAAATGAATAAAATCAACTCATTTGAATTGTTTCTGGTAAATTCTTTATAAATGTTCAATTAACAATTATTAATGATAAACACAAACAGTCAACACTTAACGTTTCTTTGTTGGGTATTAATAAGAATTCATGATTTTAACTTCAACAACTGAGGTAATTATTCTTTTGTTAATATTATGTTGGAAAATCATTACATATGGTCAATGACTGATGTTTCAAAAATTATTGGAGGTATATAATACACTTGAATTGTTAATTTATACACCTCAAAAAAATAAAAAGTATTAGCTAAACGGAGAGTTTACATAGGTACCGGATTTCTCATGTATGAATTGGGTTGTGATGTCAACATACTGTTTATAAATTCACAATTCATCTATACTTCATCGCTTTTTAAAGTAGCTTTCCATTTTTCATCTATGCACGATCGTATGTGATCGTATAGTTCGATATCGGAAATTGTACTTCCTACGTAAAGCAACCGGTTTTGGTTTTTGCCACTTTGCCAGTCGTTCGATTAGAAGTATTAAAAGAGATAGTTAATAAAGGTAAAGGTAGTAGTCATCAACAAAAAAGAATCACAGGCTGTAAAACAAAATCTGTAAGTATTAATGTAAACAAATGTACGGTATTTTTATTTTATTTAAACTCTTATGGGAGTGCAACCGAAATAATGTAGCTATTACAGCAAGCACAAGTATTAACCTCCATACCTTATCCTTATGAGCTCAAATAGGAATGTACTATTCTTTAAATTCCTGCCGTAACCGATATTTGAACTTACGTCCCTCTGACCGAAAAGCAAGATTTCTACCCCAAGACCACGGAAGGTTGATGGGGCTTCTTAAAGTGAATATTTTTAAATTTTATTTCCAATGAATTCAGTAGGTTGTTAATTTTAAATCTTAAACGAATAGTAAATAAATTTTTTTGGCCCGGCGGTGGACGAGTGGTGTCAGTGCATCACTCGTGTTCCAAGGGTCGTGGGTTCGAATCCCACTTGGGTCGACGGGATTTTTCTAATTGGAAAATTCCGCCACCTCAACTATGGATGTGTGTATTCGTGTTGCATGTTAGATGGGGGACAGATGATCTTAGCGGTTCCCCCGTAGTGTAGGCGTGAAATAAAAAAAAAATTTTTAAATTATTTAAACAAATATAAAATAACGCACGTTGTGCACGCCAAAATCTGGTCACTAATAATATAATTGTAGATAAAATTAAACTGGCATTGCTTTGAAATTAAATACTACTAATAATCTTATTATATAAGATACAACATCCTAAAAATTGTAATATTTTTATTTCAATTGGTATTGGCTCCATACGCTATATTGGGCACTTTTTACGAACTTTAACTTCTGCACGAGGGTGTTGTCAACTTCCTGACCTGTCCAAATTCACTTAGAGCAAAGATCTTGAACTGTAGATACCTCACCAGCTTTTTTCTTCAATTACCTATGTATTATAGACCAGTATTGCTCTATCGGCCTTTATTCCAAACAATTTGGCGGATTCTACTCCTTCTACAACACCATTATTTCTCCGGTATCACTCTTTTACAGTGGTGAAATAGTGTGCTGTAGATAGATCTAGCTAAAATTAATAATGAGTCTGATGTTGCAACAGGAAAGGTAAAAGCCGCTTTTGAGTAATAAATTCTGTACTCTTGAGTCTACAATATTATATCACTTGCCAAACCAGAAGCTTTTTTTGGAAACTTGGGCCCCTTTTCACTTCACAGCTCTTGGGGGCTTCCTGTCCGTTAGGGGGTGTATAAAGATCATGGTCATTAGTTTGTACAAAATCAGCTTTACAATAGGTGATAAATAGGTAACATCATCCATCACTACACAATCATGTTCGTGCAAGATTAATTTGCGACAATGCTGTTCGAGTGACGATATTATTTGAACTAATTACGCGATCTGTTAATTATAATAGGAATAATAACGTTCAGTTATTATTCCTAGGTTGTCTTACAACACAGTTTTGAAGTTTTGTGCGCATAGGTGCATTTACTTAATAGTTACCAAATGTTTTAGCTGACCAGATTTTGGCGTGCACAACCTAACCTATATATTCTGCTACGGTAATACTAATTGGATAATTAACTACAAAATGTTCTAATACCTTTTCCTTTTCCCAACACTTTATTAAAGTTGGTTTTATGGTACTACCGCACATCTCCGAAGTTACTTGGTTCAATGCTTCAGCCAACATTGCCAACACATATTTTTCGCTGTAATCATCCCGTCCAATATCGTCGATCCTACTTGAAATGTAAGTAAACTCGCCAGAAAAAACTACAAGTACATAATGTTCTAAATATGTCACTTTGACGCAATTTGGGAAACAGTTTGTTTAAAAAATAGATTTATTTATTTCTAAATAATTGCAGACTATAGCAATCAACTGTGTAGTCTGTAATAAATACTTAAAGCATTATTAGTTTAAGTTTTTACACTATTTAAAAAGATTTAATATATTAGACATAATAACTAAATTATGATGCAAGTCTCGGTGGATTAGTGGTTTGCATGTTTGCTTCATAATCCAAAGATCGCAGGTTCGATCCCCGGCCAAGCTGGTAATTTTTCATAGCGGAGAAAAATTTAAAACATGCCTTCTTTTCGGATAGGAAGTAAAACTGTAGGTCCCGTGTCAATGCGATGTTTGGCACGATAAAGATCCCTACTGGGGGTGAAATTCCCCCAGATTCGGCTAAATTCTAGTAGGGTCGGCCAAATGATCATAGCAATCGGTGCCATGAGGTACGAAGGATGCTCCGCCATCCTGATTCCTCACCCAAAAACAAACAAACAAACTAACTAAATTATGTTAGGTCGCCTAGATAGGTGAACTATGTGTCTGGCTTAGGAAGCAGATGGTCCAGGGTTCGATTCCCCACCGAAGCGATTTTCTAGATGGATTTGCATTCAAAATATAATTTAAAGTAAAACATCAATTAAACAAAATAAATTTACCTGTATCTAAAATTTATAACTTTTATATTTCAAATAATTAATAATATAATATTGCATGTGCTGACACCTATGGCGTTTTCATAGAACTACGGATCGCGGAAAATCATTTCCCACGGTCGTTTTTTGTTTTTAATTGGATAAAGATTTTCCCGTGGACTTAATACATTAGTCCAGTTAATTTAGAATAATGAAATAATTAAAGATTAGTAAAAGTTTCACAGTTTTATTAAAATACAACTTGACAATATTGTTTCGACAGCTATGCTGTCATTATCAAAGGTAATATAATTATAAACAAACACGTCGCTAAGGTAGATACAAAAATAGGTAACTAGATAAAATAATAATAATAATCAGAATTAAATATCTAATACTTCCAGTAACGGAGAATTACTGAGCTCAAGTTGTTCATTCATTAAAGGTACCCTGAGTATATGTATGTATATCTCAAAGGCTTCTGAAATGTCTAACTTGCGTTTGTTATTACAAAAATGTAGGAATTTAATATTATTTTGAGGAGTCATTGTGTGATTTTGTTCTAAAAGGTGTTTGGCGTAATTCGATTTTTCAGGATGTTTATTTTTGTAATGACGTACGTGTTCTTTTATATCTTATGTCAAAATTTCGAAGTGTTTGTCCAATATATACCGAACTACAAAAAGAACAATTTAAACGGTAAATGCCCGATTTCATGATATCATGTGTTCTGTCTTTAGCATTAAATAAAAATGAAAAAGTGTTAGTGTTGGTTTTAAATGTTATTTTATAATTGTTGGTTTTTCTTAGTATATGTGCAATTTTTTCTGATATTTTGCCAAAATATGGTATAGATATGTAATTTGTGCCTTCTGTTTGATTGTCAATGGGATATATTCTTTTGATAGCTAACCTATATTTTTTTTGTTTAATTAAAGTGTCAATCATGTTCGGATTGTAATGATTTGCATGTGCTAGTTGTTTAATAGTTGATATCTTTTTGCTAAAATCTGATTTTGTTAGTGGAATAGTTAAAGCCCTGTGTACTAATGATTTGTAGGCTGCTATTTTATGTGTATTATGGTGACAAGATTCATTTGGTATTGTTATGTCTGTTTGTGTTGGTTTTCTGGATATGGAAAATTCAAATAGATTGTCTGCGTTAATCTTGATATTTAAGTCTAGAAAGTTTATAGCCCTGTTTTGTTCTGTTTCTAGTGTAAATTTTATGTTAGGGTGGATACTGTTAATAAGAATTAAAAATTCATTGATAACCTCAAATGAACTGTCAAAACAAGCTAAAATGTCATCAACATAACGAAACCAGAAGATAATGTGTTTAGAGAGGTTTAATTCAAATATTCGATCTTCAAACTTGTCCATAAATATGTTAGCTAATAGAGGACTTAGAGAATTACCCATAGGTAAACCATCCTTTTGTAAATAAATTATGTTATTATAAGTGAAATAATTTTGACTTCTACAAAGGTCAAATAATTGAATTAACTCTAACCTTTTAACTAATTCTATATTACTATTGAGTAGAAGAAACTATCTAATAAAGGAATACATTCTTGTGGGGGTATTCTGGAGAACATGTTGCAAATATCAAAACTAACAAGTTTTGAATGTGGTGGAAGATGTGTTTTGCAGCTTATCGAGCTCGAGGAGATAATGAGGGTAAACCACGCCCCCTAACGGTTTTTGTCGTTTTTCTCGGAAACTATTAGGTTTATCGAGGTTAGGTAAATTAAACTTTATTTAAATCCCTACCAGAAATGTCCAAATATATTTTCGTACCTCGCCTTCTTTTTGTGTTATCGATGAAAGAAGATATGTCATACATAAATGAGCAATTTGCTCCAGTAAATTTGCTCAAGGAACTTTCGGACGTAACTTTTTGTGGTCTCATATTCGTCATGAAATAGATAAGAAAAACTCGTTGAGAGCCGGAGGCGATCGTGGTGCAGTCGTCTTTTACCTTAGCATCTCTTCGGTAAAATCCATCAGGCGATATTATCGTTATCCTTGGTGCCAGTAGAATGAAAGTTTCGTATTGGCAAATTAATTCTTATGAGAGTACACTGTGCTAGTCAATTTTTGTATCCAACCCAATACGTACAGGGTGTTTCGCCTTTTTTGAAATACTTATAATTTTCTTTATTTCTAAGATCTTGGTATAGAGTAAATTTTTTTCGTGAATGATTTTTGTTGTAAAATTGTAAAATACACGATGTAATTCCTTACCTGCTTTAAATTGTAGGGAGCGCCAACAGGCAACAATCTCGTTTTAAACGGAACACCTTCTATTTTCAATCATGTATTTATCTGCCCTATTTATTTATGTAGGTGTAATTTTTAAAATCTATAGATGTCTTAAACTTGTTGAACTAGCAACCAAGATACTAACGCAGAATGTTTTGTATCTTAGAATCTGTCTGTTAACAGATAATTATAAAGATTTGTTCCACATTTAGCATGCCTGCAACGTACTGTATCAATATTAAATTGTAAATGTGGACAATATTTTGGAAATGTAACTATAGTTTACAGTTAACAGAGAAACTAATCTCTAATTTCGTCTTCTATAATTGTTAACAATTTCTTCTCATAACTGAAAATAATTAAATCTGCCACAGCAACTTTAAAATAAAGATTATTTTATAAAGCCGAACCACGTACAAACCTAAAATCAAGCAGATCATATTCTACCTTATAGAGTATACTAAATTACAATATTTTGTATTTTAATATTGAAAGTAGGAATTGGGAATTAAGAAGAACATTTTATTTCCTTTGCAGCCATTGTAAGGTATACATAATGGTGTGTATTTAGAGCTTTTATGATTATTATCTTAATCGCAACCAAATATATTAAATAAACAGGTTAATTAGTTAAAACAGTATAATACATTCCGATGGATTACAGTTAATATTCATTTGTAATGGTTTATAATATTATATTACAATATAATATGTATTAAAAAGTGTAAGCGGATTTTTTGTGGAAGTATGGAAGTGGAGCGGATCGTATTGAAAGAATTCACTGAGATTAATAATTTGGGTATTATTTTAAAGGTTTCATCCTGTAGTTGTGTTTTTTGCGTGTCTGACTATGATGTCCTCGTCTTGTCCGAGCCGAGTGCCAGTTTATACTTGTAAGTTTTAAAAGTTTAACTTGTGTGTGTTATATACTATGAGAGACTTACATTAGATATCTAATGGAAAATGTATTTGGTGCCGCAATGATATACTTAAATATTGAACAGACAGAACCATAGTAGTGGGAGTATGGAAAAGTGGAAATAAGCGATAGAACATATTTATATATTAAACTAAAACAATAATTAATAAAATAATAGTACATATTATACATTGGATTTGTGGTAATAGCGGTACATCTTCCGTACATTTTCTTAACGGAAATCTGCTCCGTCTTAGAATAGTCATAACGTTCTGGTAACGGTATATGCAAAATATTAGTGTTGGATCTCGTTATGGATGTATTTTACGCATGCACATGACTTGTGCTGGGTATGGGCTCGTTAGTTAATTCAACTGTTTTACTAAATGGCTGTTGACAGAATTCAGATACAGAAGTGCAAATTGCGTCCTCATCGCTGCACTCTGGAATGTCTCTGTCGATGTCATCCAGCTCGTCCAATATATTGGAATTGAAACACGACCTTCCATGGCAATACACACAAATCGCTGCACATTTTAAGCTAGCTTTTCTGCACCCACAAGCTAAAGTGCAACCTTTCTTGCAACTGCATGAAATTAGTGAAAGCAATAAATCAGGGGCAGGGGCTTTTAATGTAGGTCTAGGTTGAAGAATGTCACTAACTTTTTTCCAACCCCTTCAGCAGATTTTTCAGACCCCCGCCATTTTTGTAGTTGATGGTATACGCGGAATGAGTGTTGCTGTACTGCCGCAATAGTATTATTTGACGCAATTTGACTTATTCTTTCAGGCTGATGTAGAAAACATATTGTACCGATTTTCTTGCAAACTTGTTTGAGTTATCGATGCTTCGTATACAGCAAGGAAATACCGCTCTCCTGCTTTAGTAATTTCAACATGTTTTGCAATTATGTCATTGAATTTCTCAACAACTGATTTTAAATTATCATCCTGTAATGGTATATTAAAACACTTTAATTTTCCTTTTTGAAATAAGACTGATGTAGTATCACATCAACTAAAAGCATGGGCCAATAGAATAATATCTTTAAGTTTTTTACGCGATTGTATTTCGCGGGAACTGTATATTCTTCGTTCAGTGTGACCTTTTCCTGGCTTGATGAAATAAATGTTGTTTTGGTCAGGTGTTAATGTTGTTATTAACATGAGTAAGTCAATGTCTTCTCCAATAATTGCAACTTCATGATTATCTATTAGATATTTCTATGGTTGTGTTCACAGTGAGAGAATCCGCATCATCTAGAACTTGCTTAGGGTGCTATTCTTGACGATACGGAATGGTGGAATCGGAATGGAATTTTCAAAATTCCGCACATCGGTATTCTTGACTTTGCGGAATGTGAAATCTGAGTGAAATGTGAGTGGAATTATGACATTTCATTCCGGATGGTATTTTGTGAGTGAGTTGGAAAAGTGACATTGAATTTTTGAGGAATATTCAAGTTTCTCTGCACTGGTGGCTGCCTAGCGTAATTTAATTTGGTGAATAACTGTTTCTCCCGCGTATTTTATACATTTGTAACGGTTTTCTAGTGGTTTTCTAACCTCATCGTACGTGGGTCGGTGTGTTTGAATTTGCAAAATAAAACGAACCTGTATTGTTACAAAAGTACTTTGTTGTGACCTTTTGGAGAAAAATACAAACGTTGTTCTTACGACGAACAGAACTTTCAATTCAATAGGTACCTAACCTCAAACAATGGAAGAACTGGTTATGTTAGAGCTTTTGGGGGAAGACGCTGCCGAAGATGCTCCCCGTGCTCCTTTACCTCGTGCTGATGCCATAACAAGCCTCAGCGAGGGACAATTCAAAAGAATGTTTCGTCTTTCGAAGGAGCTGTTCAACTTTGTTGTTGAATTGTTAACTCCATTTCTGAGACCTTCCAATCGAGCAACAGATTTGGAAATTCCGGTTCGAGTAAGTACAATCATGCTCAATATATGCTACATGCGATTATTACATTCTATTATAGATATCTAATTACTATGTATAACAATTTCAGATTTTAACTGCTTTACGTTTTTTTGCTTCGGGTAGTTATCAAATGGATATTGGGTCAAATCTATTCGTGTCCGTGTGTCAACCAACAGTGAGTAGATGTATCACTGAAGTTAGTGATGCTTTAAACAATCCAGCAATTTTTGACCGCTTTGTGAAATTCCCAAGAAACTTTGAAGAACTGGATCAACTGAGACTTCAATTTTCACAAAAGTATGATTTTAATGGAGTTGTAGGAGTTATTGATTGTACACATGTCGCTATTGTTTGTCCTTCTGCTAATAACGAAGAAAGACCAGCCCATATTTATATTAACCGTAAAGGTTATCACTCACTGAATGTGCAACTGGTGAGTTTAAATTATACCAGATTACGTAAATAAAGCATTGACTGAAAATTTGTTTTACAGATAGCTGATGCAAACCAAAAAATTTTAAACGTGAATGCTTCACATCCAGGTGGTACACATGATGCATTTATATGGAACAATTCCCAAGTGCAACATGTCATGAGAACAATTCATGCAGCAGGTCGGGGATCGTATTATCTCCTGGGTAGGATCATTAGATATTTTTTGAAATCTTATTGAGTATTCCCCCAATTTCTATAGGTGATTCTGGTTATCCCTTACGTCCTTGGCTATTGACACCTTTAGATGAAGATCAACAGCCAAATACGCCTGGGTATAATTACAATTCTGCATTCAAGAGAGTACGGAGCACAATTGAATGTGTGAATGGTTGTTTAAAAGCCCGGTTTAGATGTTTGTTAAGACACAGAGTGTTGCATTATTCTCCTCAGAAAGCAGGTCAAATTGTAAATGCTTGTGTGGTATTGTACAACATTTGCATTGAGCACAACATTCCTGATTACAATGAGCAAAATGATGATAACAATAATGATGGTATGGATAGATGATTTACTGTGACAGCTAAAAGAATTTTTATTTTTTAGGCATTTTTGAACTAGTTCCTCAAGATATTGCAGCATATCATGGTAATAATGTAGATCCAGAGCTAATTCAAGGGCGCATGGTTAGAGATGCACTTATTGCAGCACGATTTATAAACAGACGATGAAAATTGTGAAAATTAAATGTTACGGTAAGAATTCACACCTCCGAAGAGTCGATCTGG
Organism: Agrypnus murinus; assembly: GCA_929113105.1. Taxonomy (NCBI): domain Eukaryota; kingdom Metazoa; phylum Arthropoda; class Insecta; order Coleoptera; family Elateridae; genus Agrypnus; species Agrypnus murinus. The sequence goes on from OV816025.1 coordinate 207,062,102, forward strand.
GTGTGCCTTCTTGGCGCCAAACATTTGTACTGGTTTTTAAAAGAAAAATTAACAAGACCTGGAGACCAAACTTGAAGAATTTTCGATAGTAGGTAAAACGTGCAAAGCTCCCATTCAATCTTCAAATAAAAAGGTGGGTATATTATAAGAGTTTATGATAACAAAGTGTTAATATTTGTTTGACTTGTTTCATGTTATCTCAACTTCACGAGGCATTTCGATGAACATTAGGATCTATCCAAGAACTCCCTTGAATATTTACTTTTGTAATTATTTAATGCATTTATACTTTATAGTATTGTATCTATTTTTATGTATCATTAGTATTTTCTTATAGAATAACAGTTCTATTCATAATTGTGTTGTACAACTTTTGGTATATAAATAGGCAATTAGGCTTCCTCACTGGAAGAAAAATACATGTATTTAATTATGGTTATTAAAAAACTATTTTTGTTGTTTAAAATCGAGAAGAACTATTCAGACAATTTTCTTTTCTTAATTTCTAACATTTCCTTGTTAATGGAATACTGTTTCTCCATTAGAAGAGTTTGTTTTTCCAAAATTTTGATTTTAGCTTCATAGTAATTTTTTTTCAGTTCTAATTTTTTGTCTAAATAAATTGCGTATTCCTCTCTGGCGGTTTTTCTTTTCCTCGATTTCGGTGGTGGTGGGAGAGGAGGCTGTGTTTGGGTTATAACAGGAGCAGGTACAGCAACAGGAGGAGCTTCAACTACATAGACGACTTGGCTCGTCTCCATTATTTCAGTAGTTGTAGGAGAGGGACTGGATCTTGCGGCTGAATGAATAAATTAGTAGGAATGTGTAAAAGAATGGGTTGTAAAATATTTTTACTTTGCGGTGGTGTCTGCACGTTGAAAATACAACTGCTTTCACGCACTTCCGGATCTCCCTCCACGGACACCGGTTTTATAAAATTTTCCAATATTTACAAGTCGAGTTGAGTAAGTTTTTCCTCGTCTGGAGGACCACCACCTGTCTGTTTTCTTGAACGGGCATTATGGCTGGCCTTACCTTTAACCCGACCCTGGATATCATGCCACGACTAAAAATAATGGTAAATCAATAAAAAATATTGCTTTCCCAATAATTATTGTCAGTGTTATTCTGTAAGTATTTAACGATCGTTATTAGTGTTGTTCAGAGGACTCCCATTGATGGATGTCGCTATATTACGATAAGTTACAGAATTGCCTCCTTAATTTTAATTACACTGTTACCTTTCGCCACTTCGCCCACGATTTTTTTGGGCCACCGGCACTATTCAATAGTTCCGCCAGTTCTTGCCACTTTTTGTTAATATCTAAATTTGTAAACTTTGGCGACGTTTTCCCCGTTAACATTATTTTGTTCTGTACTAGGAAATCCACCATAATTTGCTTCTGCTCGGTGGTGATTTTAGACATTTTGCGGCTTTTCAAATTTTAGCACCAACAAAATAGGTACGCACTACGCAAGCGTGAAGTAAACATGAAGTAAACAGAAAAATGACACTAATGACATTTGCGGTGGAATCGCGCGGTGTTGCCAAATCTTCCAAGTCGAATGCGATTTGACCGGTGTCAAGAATACCGATGAGATCAACCGTGCGAGTGGAATCTGAAATTCCGAATCTCACATTTCACATTCCGTATAGCATCAAGAATAGCACCCTAAGTCACAAATCCATTAGCCTTGAATTCTTCAGATACTAGTGAAATTAATCGGTTTTTTATTGTTTTCGTTAGATAAGAATTTTTCTTGTGGTATTGTCGCGATCCTGTATACCTCAAATTGTACATCTGCACTCTTTACTTTGAAAGACCGTGGAAGTTGTCCCGTTTTTTTAGTGCTGTTACTATTATTATAGTAACCATCAAAAATAATTTAATATTGATACAGTACGTTGCAGTGCGACGCTCTTCGGTGACTGATGTTCTGAGGGGCCGGACGCCTGCTATGTCCGTCCGTTCTATAACGTATTACCAAAGAATATCTACGTACCGAATAGAAGCGACACTAGAAATCAGTATTCAGTGCGCATGTATATTCAGAAAATAGGCGGGATGACGTCTGACGTGAAACGTGATTGGTGTGTTTACATCTGGTTTAATAAACTGTACAATTTCGTTGTAAGAGTGAGTGAGTAAGAATGAATTTTCGTTGTAAGAGTGAGTGAGTAAGAATGAATTTGTAGTCTCAAAATGGCCGAAGGTCATTGAAGCTGGGTATTGCAAAACCTATTTATAAAAAGTGCAGTGTCGCTTCTATACGTAGTAGATATTCTTTGGTATTACTTTTCTCGGGCGCCAGATTTTATAGAGTTTACTCTCAGCTAAATCCAATAGGGTACTCTTTGACCCTATCGGAGCCAAGGTAACTTGCAGTGGAGACACGGTACTTCAGAGGCCTTATAAGGGTGCACAGCAAAACTTGAAGCAGGTAAGCAAAAGCCAAGCAAGCAATCGGACTTACAGGTTCTAATACTAACACTTTTTTACAACAATTTTTGTTAATTAATCACTATTTTTATTTTGTTTTAAAAAATTTGAATATTAACAAATACGTTCTTATTGGAATTGAAACGGAAGTATCTACGCCACAAATACTGTTTAAAATAAAGTGAAGTTATAAAGTAATTAATAATTTACGATAATATTATTAGAATATGGAGATGGCCAATAATTACAAAATAAAATACACATGACGGATTGATTTAAATGACTTAATACGTTTTTAAACTTAAATATTTATTAACGAATAACTTTCACTAACTACCACACAGTACTATGGTATGATATTTACTCAGTAACACACTTTCTAGAACACAAAGCATCTCTTATTACCGCAATACCCTACGATTGTCAAATAGTTCACTATCCACAATGCCATAATTTAACCATGTTTCTGTCAATACAATTAAATCATAATTCTCCAAAAGCGAATTATTAAATAAGAACATTGTTTAGGTCTTTACCCCCATGCATTCTGACAGTAAATCTTTGGTATATTAGGACCAGTGTACATTATTCCAATTTTTAGTGGATTTAACTTCATATGTTCGACTTAGTATTGTCGAATTGTAATTCTACAATTGGCAGCGTTTAAAGATTATTATACGTACGATTGTTAAGAAGATCACAAAAGACGTCAATACTGTTATATTAGAATGACTTCAGTCTTCAAGGCGCTCATTATAATAAGATAATTGTGGAAAAATATTGAAGAATAAGAATTTTTCCCGGATGATTTAGCATCCAAATTCAAAAAAACTGTGATTTCAATCAGATTTGGTATGATATTCTAGATACCGGAAACAAATAAAATAGTTCTGCATTAAACTGTATGTGCATTAGAGAAGTCTAATGTGGAAAAAACTGAAATAGAGGTATCTGGAAACACCACGGTTCCTAAATCTCACTTGGCCACATAAACCTTATTGAATATTAAATTATTAATTTAATAAATTAAAAAGCAACTAACTTGCGTATTACTTTATTAAAAACTGCACCCTATGCTATTTATTATTCTAGCAGCAACACAAATTCCCATTGTGACACAATTATCGATTGGTTTTTCCATGATGTATGCAGCCATAAAACCGCCAACGAAGGCATCACCAGCTGCATTTGTATCTTTAATTTTATTATCTTCAATTTTATTGACTGTATATTCTATAATTTCATTTTCTTGTACTACACACACTGGCTTAGGACCTCTGGTAATTACTGTAATCCTTTTTTTATTTTCTTTTCTCTTGGGAAGACTGTTTATGAATAAAAGTATTTTAAAAAGGTTACTACTTTCGAAACCTAATGTTTTTGAGTATGCTCTTGCTTCCTATAACAGCATTCTACAACATAAAATTCAATAATAACTATTAAAATACTTACGCTCTCATTTCCAAATATTATATCTACAAACGGAAGTAATGTCTCCAACTCTTTCTTGTACATTTCTGATAAGAATGGAGCACTTAAATTAAAAGTAAACACTTTTCCTTGATCGAACGAATGTTTAGCTATTTCCATTAGGCATGAAAATGAAACTCCAAGAAAAAATCCCTAGAAACACCATTTATATCTAATTCATAATTCAATTAAAGCACTGAGTGCTTCTTACAGGGATATAATAATATTTTGCACTTTCAACTATATTCCAAACTTCTTTATTTTTCAAATGACCCAAATCAAAATATCTCGACGCGCCCAAATCTGTACACAAAGATCTGTTGTTACCATATAACAAAACTGCACATTTTCCAGTTTCTTGTCCTTGTATTTCTTCAAAAATATAATTTACGTTCTCATTATTCAATTGATTTTTCAATATTTTACTATAATTGTCTTTTCCAACAGCACCAAAAACCATGCAGAATCTAGGAAGTTTTAAGATCCACTGTAAAGCGCGAGCTGTATTCAGTGCACAACCCCCTGCTTGGTACTTTGGTTGTAAATTCTCCAATTCTAGAAAAAAATGTTTATGGTTTTCAGTAGCTTTTATAGCGTCGTTGGCATTTAAACCGTGCTTATTTAGGAAACTTTCTTCTGTTGTAAGAATGATATCGATTAATGGGCTGCCCAAGGTTAGAAATACATTTTCCCTGAAACAAAAAGTTTTATTTTAAAATGGTATTGAAAAATGGAAATACGATACATAACCTAGTTTTTATCTAGGAGTCGCTTAATTAATGTAAAAGTATACACGTTCAAAGGAACTATTTTGTTTATACAGCTAATAGAATGCAGAAATAGAGGACTGTCAAACAAAGAAGCAGGTAGGTTCAAGTTTGTTTTTAATTATTAAATTAGCCATCAGTATATAAATATGCTATAGGCTAATTTGATTATATGACATCTACATCTAATTATATTAATTGACCCAAACATCTAGAAATTGTCATGATGTGGACTCTTCCAATGATACCCCTGCTACTGCATCTCAGTATGCTACCCAGCATCGCTTGACGGTTTTGCTGATTAGGGGTTACCAGAGCGGATGGCATGTGTTTCCAATTTTCCATGGTGTTTGGTACTTCTTTCCTGAAAGACGTCCTGGACGAATGGTATACCAAGATCCATGTGAAGTGGTTGATTCGTTATGTAGCAAGGTGTTGCTATGATTAGTATATGATTTTAGAATAACTGTTTTATTAATGGCTATACTAGACTTGTTGGGATACCAACACAGTTCGATACCGTAAGTTAATATGTAAGCTTAAATGACGCTGTATTTTCCACCGATAGGCAGGAAGATCTTTCGATTAACCAGTACAAAACTTAAAGAGTTTTGGGTATATGTTTCCGTCTGTTGATAATATGTTTTTCCAGTTTAATTTGCTGTCAGCGTGTGTATTACGTATTTAGACTGGTTAATTGTGGTATCTTTTTCGCGGAGTAAAATTCACTTACTTAGATATAATTTCATTAATTTTAATTTACCTCTTTTGGAATCATAGTTCCAGTCGGATTAGATATTCCTGTAGATATGTTGCTGCTATTCTCGGATTCCATCATTTACAAGTGTGTGCTCCATGTTCCTATGGAAGTGTTTGATGCCGTTGGGAGATCAGATGCATATAATACGCATAGACGTGGTCCTCAGACACTGCCTTGTGGAACTCCAGAGTTGATTCCCGATACTTGCTTGGCTGCCTGTTGTAGCGTATTTATTAACTTGTTTGTTTGTTCTTTGTTGTTCGTTCTTACGTTAAAAATCTATGATTTTTATCTATGGTTAGTATTTTTTTTGTTTGATGCTGTATAGTATAAGATTTATACTGTTTAGTGGAGTGTAGAAGGTAATCAAATTTAAATAAATACATTGCATGTTTTGGGAGAAAAGTATTAGAAATAAACATAAAAGACAATATTATATATTGCTACTCTATTATATATTGCAGCTCTGTTATATATTGCTGCTCTGTTATATATTGCTGCTCTATTATCTATTGCTACTCTATTATATATTGCTGCTCTATTATATATTGCAGCTCTGTTATATATTGCTGCTCTATTATATATTGCAGCTCTGTTATATATTGCTGCTGTTATATATTGCTGCTCTATTATATATTGCAGCTCTGTTATATATTGCAGCTCTGTTATATATTGCTGCTCTGTTATATATTGCTGCTCTATTATCTATTGCCACTCTATTATATATTGCTGCTCTATTATATATTGCAGCTCTGTTATATATTGCTATTCTATTATATATTGCAGCTCTGTTATATATTGCAGCTCTGTTATATATTGCTGCTCTGTTATATATTGCTGCTCTATTATCTATTGCTACTCTATTATATATTGCTGCTCTATTATATATTGCAGCTCTGTTATATATTGCTACTCTATTATATATTGCAGCTCTGTTATATATTGCTGCGCTGTTATATATTACTGCTCTATTATCTATTGCTACTCTATTATCTATTGCTACTCTATTATATATTGCTGCTCTATTATATATTGCAGCTCTGTTATATATTGCTGCTCTATTATATATTGCAGCTCTGTTATATATTGCAGCTCTGTTATATATTGCTGATCTATTATATATTGCTGCTCTATTATATATTGCTGCTCTATTATATATTGCTGCTCTATTATATATTGCTGCTCTGTTATATATTGCTACTCTATTATATATTGCTGCTCTATTATATATTGCTACTCTAGAATATATTGCTGCTCTATTATATATTGCTGCTCTATTATATATTGCTGCTCTATTCTATATTGCTACTCTATTATAAATATTGCTGCTCTATTATATATTGCTGCTCTATTATATATTGCTGCTCTATTATATATTGCTGCTCTATTATATATTGCTGCTCTATTATATATTGCTACTCTATTATATATTGCTGCTCTATTATATATTGCTGCTCTAGAATATATTGCTGCTCTATTATATATTGCTGCTCTATTCTATATTGCTACTCTATTATATATATTGCTGCTCTATTATATATTGCTGCTCTATTATATATTGCTGCTCTATTATATATTGCTGCTCTATTATATATTGCTACTCTATTATATATTGCTGCTCTATTATATATTGCTACTCTATTATATATTGCTGCTCTATGATATATTGTTGCTCTATTATATATTGCTGCTCTATTATATATTGCTGCTCTATTATATATTGCACAAATTTATAATAATAAAGAACTAATGGTAATTAATAACTAAATAACTTTAATCATTTATAATAATAACAAAGAGTAACCTAGTTACCGTTTTCCTTTCTCCTTACAAAATAGACATTTATAAACATTTAAATGTACAAAAGATACCACATATTCTGTAATAAAAAGTTTTTCATTGTTTTTCATTTATGTAAACTCTAACAGAATAATTATAAATTATAGTTGGCGCATCCTAATAAAATGACAAAACGTCAAATCGTACAAACCTCAGAAGAATTATTAACAATTTAAAGAAGAAAGGATGAGTTCTGTGTAGTAAAAATAATAATATACTAATAATAAATTTAATATATGTCGAATTATAGTTGATATATTCTTATACTATAATTGACCCTTACAGGAATATAGTAAAAAAAAGACATCTTAACTACATTTGTTAATCTTTCTTCTCTTTTAACAATCTTTTCAGAGCCTATCTAACCTATTTGCTGTTGCAAAAATTAAACATATTTATCGAGGCCTGCTTTTGGTTTCAGACTGATATTTAACCCATTGTAGATTGTACTCTTACTATCACATTCATTATTGTTTGGGAAATAGTTAAATAATGTACAGAAACCAAAAACACTTAAAATAGTGCTTACAAAAGTCTCTATTGCAACATTTCCCAGCCTAGACTTTTGTCAATTTAAGTCTATGGCAAGTCTGTCTCTAATAATGAAGTACACCTTCAACATCTCCTAACATCTCGATGACGTCATCGACCTTTTTATAAATTACATGATAGGTATTTTTTTTACATAAATCGATAGAGCATAGTGTTCTCTTTTCAACCATAATAAGTATTCATACTTTTACATCAGAAAAGTTTCAAGGAAAACGTGAAGAATACTTTGCAGATAGTAGGCTTTGTATTCTGGTTACTCCAATTAATAGAACAGAATTATCTAGCAAGCTGTAGATATGTTGCTGCTATTCTCGGATTTCATCATTTACAAGTGTGTGCTCCATGTTCCTATGGAAGTGTTTGATGCCGTTGGGAGATCAGATGCATATAATACGCATAGACGTGGTCCTCAGACACTGCCTTGTGGAACTCCAGAGTTGATTCCCGAGTGACTTGTTTGGCTGCCTGTTGTAGCGTATTTATTAACTTGTTTGTTTGTTCTTTGTTGTTCGTTCTTACGTTAAAAATCTATGATTTTTATCTATGGTTAGTATTTTTTTTGTTTGATGCTGTATAGTATAAGATTTATACTGTTTAGTGGAGTGTAGAAGGTAATCAAATTTAAATAAATACATTGCATGTTTTGGGAGAAAAGTATTAGAAATAAACATAAAAGACAATATTATATATTGCTACTCTATTATATATTGCAGCTCTGTTATATATTGCTGCTCTTTTATATATTGCTGCTCTATTATCTATTGCTACTCTATTATATATTGCTGCTCTATTATATATTGCAGCTCTGTCATATATTGCTGCTCTATTATATATTGCAGCTCTGTTATATATTGCTGCTGTTATATATTGCTGCTCTATTATATATTGCAGCTCTGTTATATATTGCAGCTCTGTTATATATTGCTGCTCTGTTATATATTGCTGCTCTATTATCTATTGCCACTCTATTATATATTGCTGCTCTATTATATATTGCAGCTCTGTTATATATTGCTACTCTATTATATATTGCAGCTCTGTTATATATTGCAGCTCTGTTATATATTGCTGCTCTGTTATATATTGCTGCTCTATTATCTATTGCTACTCTATTATATATTGCTGCTCTATTATATATTGCAGCTCTGTTATATATTGCTACTCTATTATATATTGCAGCTCTGTTATATATTGCTGCTGTTATATATTGCTGCTCTATTATATATTGCAGCTCTGTTATATATTGCTACTCTATTATATATTGCAGCTCTGTTATATATTGCAGCTCTGTTATATATTGCTGCTCTGTTATATATTGCTGCTCTATTATCTATTGCTACTCTATTATATATTGCTGCTCTATTATATATTGCAGCTCTGTTATATATTGCAGCTCTGTTATATATTGCTGCTCTGTTATATATTGCTGCTCTATTATCTATTGCTACTCTATTATATATTGCTGCTCTATTATATATTGCAGCTCTGTTATATATTGCTACTCTATTATATATTGCAGCTCTGTTATATATTGCTGCGCTGTTATATATTACTGCTCTATTATCTATTGCTACTCTATTATCTATTGCTACTCTATTATATATTGCTGCTCTATTATATATTGCAGCTCTATTATATATTGCTGCTCTATTATATATTGCAGCTCTGTTATATATTGCAGCTCTGTTATATATTGCTGCTCTGTTATATATTGCTGCTCTATTATATATTGCTGCTCTATTATATATTGCTGCTGTATTATATATTGCTGCTCTATTATATATTGCTGCTCTATTATATATTGCTACTCTATTATATATTGCTACTCTATTATGTATTGTTGCTCTGTTATATATTGCTGCTCTATTATATATTGCTGCTCTATTATATATTGCTGCTCTATTATATATTACTGCTCTATGATATATTGCTGCTCTATTATATATTGCTGCTCTATTATATATTGCTGCTCTATTATATATTGCTGCTCTATTATATATTGCTGCTCTGTTATATATTGCTACTCTATTATATATTGCTGCTCTATTATATATTGCTGCTCTAGAATATATTGCTGCTCTATTATATATTGCTGCTCTATTATATATTGCTGCTCTATTCTATATTGCTACTCTATTATATATATTGCTGCTCTATTATATATTGCTGCTCTATTATATATTGCTGCTCTATTATATATTGCTGCTCTATTATATATTGCTACTCTATTATATATTGCTGCTCTATTATATATTGCTGCTCTAGAATATATTGCTGCTCTATTATATATTGCTGCTCTATTCTATATTGCTACTCTATTATATATATTGCTGCTCTATTATATATTGCTGCTCTATTATATATTGCTGCTCTATTATATATTGCTACTCTATTATATATTGCTGCTCTATTATATATTGCTACTCTATTATATATTGCTGCTCTATTATATATTGTTGCTCTATTATATATTGCTGCTCTATTATATATTGCTGCTCTATTATATATTGCACAAATTTATAATAATAAAGAACTAATGGTAATTAATAACTAAATAACTTTAATCATTTATAATAATAACAAAGAGTAACCTAGTTACCGTTTTCCTTTCTCCTTACAAAATAGACATTTATAAACATTTAAATGTACAAAAGATACCACATATTCTGTAATAAAAAGTTTTTCATTGTTTTTCATTTATGTAAACTCTAACAGAATAATTATAAATTATAGTTGGCGCATCCTAATAAAATGACAAAACGTCAAATCGTACAAACCCAAACCAAGAATTATTAACAATTTAAAGAAGATAGGATGAGTTCTGTGTAGTAAAAATAATAATATACTAATAATAAATTTGATATATGTCGAATTATAGTTGATATATTCTTATACTATAATTGACCCTTACAGGAATATAGTAAAAAAAAGACATCTTAACTACATTTGTTAATCTTTCTTCTCTTTTAACAATCTTTTCAGAGCCTATCTAACCTATTTGCTGTTGCAAAAATTAAACATATTTATCGAGGCCTGCTTTTGGTTTCAGACTGATATTTAACCCATTGTAGATTGTACTCTTACTATCACATTCATTATTGTTTGGGAAATAGTTAAATAATGTACAGAAACCAAAAACACTTAAAATAGTGCTTACAAAAGTCTCTATTGCAACATTTCCCAGCCTAGACTTTTGTCAATTTAAGTCCATGGCAAGTCTGTCTCTAATAATGAAGTACACCTTCAACATCTCCTAACATCTCGATGACGTCATCGACCTTTTTATAAATTACATGATAGGTATTTTTTTTACTTAAATCGATAGAGCATAGTGTTCTCTTTTCAACCATAATAAGTATTCATACTTTTACATAAGAAAAGTTTCAAGGAAAACGTGAAGAATACTTTGCAGATAGTAGGCTTTGTATTCTGGTTACTCCAATTAATAGAACAGAATTATCTAGCAAGCTTAGATAAAATAGCAAAACTTTAGTTATACTGTTGGTCCTTTTTAATCCCTTAATTAGGGAAAATGTAGAACAAAACAGTTTATAATATATAAAATAGGAGAATCCGACCAAAACTAGATCTTATTGATACTATCGAAATCAAGGTTTACATTGGACTACTTCTGACATTAGGAGCCCTACATTGTTCTGAAGAAGTGTTGATATGCTTTGGTGTCAGGATACATAATACCTACTGCTATGTCAATAGATAAATACAAAGACATTACAACTTTTTTGTGATTTAATAATTTTTGAAGTTAGAAATTTTTCTACAAATTGCGGAAAACTTCTAGCATAACAGTCACAGTCTGCAGTGCCTTCAACTGGCACAGGATGACTATACTGATTAGTATGTATGTCATAACTAAGTACGACATGCATATATGCTGGGGATAGTCCATTGGTAATGAAAACGTCTAGAAGATATGTTATTTCTCCAGGATCCGTTGGCCAACAGGTTAGTTGCGCGATTGATGAATGAGTATTTTTTCCACGTATGAGTTTGAGTAGTTCCATGTCTTTATTATTATATGCCATTTTGTTGGATGATTTGATTAAACATCTTGAATTCTTCAAAGAACTTGTCTACTGTACTATTAATGACATCTTATTTATTTATTGCGTTATTATTGTTGTTGTGTCCTATAGAACTGGGAGGTACTCTTGTTGTATTCTGTTTTAAGCTAGGTTGTATCTTGTTAATGTTATTTACTTTAGAATTTGTGATGTAATTCACATCCTTTATAGTTAGCCAGATGAACTCCCCTACACAAAGTGCATGTTGCTGGACTACCATTATTTTTTTACAGTTTGTGGTGATTTGTGTTCCTCTACATCTCACGCACGCATAAGGTCAGTTCACTGGCGGATCTAGGGGGTTCTTCAGGGGGGGGCATGGAAATTTGTAACCAAATTGTTAAAATCCACAGAAATGAAATATATATATATTTCATATATATGGTATGGTCGTTATTAGACCCGCATTTTTTGATTTTTAAAATGTGTATATTTTACATAATATTGATCTATTTCTGATAAGCAATATTTAAGATCCTCGAGGGGTAAAAATATATGAAAAAAAATATTAGTGATATTTGACAGTCGTTCTTGAACCCGATACATATTACAGTGTTTACAGACCCATTTGTATAAATTTAAGCAAGCCTACCTACCCTACCGAACCCAGCAACGTTGCCGAATGTATCAGAGATAAAATTACGATTGACGTAATGATTTCGGGATGCTAAGAACATAAGTGATCTTTATTTTTGTTGATTTGTTTGTAAATTCCTGCTTAAACGCAGAAAAATTAACGTTTTCCGTAAAACGATGTAACTCTGAAAATTATTATTAACATGAGAAAATAGCATTGAGCCTCTTTTGTTCTAAAATACATAAGGTTTATGCAAATAATTGTTTTTTAATAATTTGTTTTTAAATCATTTATTTTAACATGATTATTTTTGTTTACAAGAATACAATTAAAAGTTTCGAAGACACGTCATGTATATGTGTTTTGAAAAAATAAATGTTATAGCCAAATCTTTTGACCTCTTGAACATTTTACTGTTATGTTTTTAGCACAAATGAACAGTTTCTAAGATATGTATATTTTAATGCCACGGTAACAGTTCAGTCAAATTAGCAAAAATAGAGGGGAATTGAGGTAGATCCCTGGATTTTTGATAGGCCTTCTTTGTGATATGTTAAATAACCCCTTAAAAGTTACTACTCAAAAGTGGTGAACCAGAGAAGCTGATGAGGGTAAGCCATGCCCCCAGATGATTTTTACTGTTTTTTCAGAAACTATTAGGTGTATCAAAATGGAGCCAGTTAGGTGAAATAGGATTTTATTTAACTTTCATACCAAAAAGCTAAGAAAACTTTGTGCATGTTGTCTTGTTTCTGTGTAAGCGAAAAACGATCATGTCACACAGACAAATAATTTGTATCGGTACATATTATACGAGAAACTTCGAGCATAACTTTGTGTGATTTGCTGTGTGAGCTATGGAAATCTCGTTCAGTCTTCTTCTATCTCAGCATCTCCAGCAAAATCTACTAGGCGATATTATCATTATTTTTGGGCGCTAGTCATATGGTAATTCTCATATTGGCAAGATACATTTTAGGGGTATACCCTGTACTAATCAATCTTTTTAGGTGAACCTAAAACGTACAGGGTACTTCAGGGTTTTTGGATCTCTCTTACTTCGTTCTTTATATTGATATTCGTATCGAGTAATTTTTTTCTTGAATGGTTTTTGTTTTGGAATTCCAAGTTCACGACTTAATTCCACGGCTGCTTTAAAATGTAGCTAGATATTTAACATTAAATGGGACTTCACCCATTTTACATGTAGGATATCTCAAGCAGACGATGCCAATTCCTGGGGGTCAATGCCTTTGATCAAAATAGGCCATTAAGCACAACATATCTATGTTCAAAAAAGAAATGTTACAAAGCTATAGACCTTCAAAATAAAAAAGTCAAAAATGCAATTTGGATAAAATTTTGAGTTCAAGGACAGTTGTTATTAGAACATACATTAGTGTTATTTTGTGCTTGTCGTAGCTGTAGCGTACCCGCTACCGCTAGATACGGAATTCTGTGCTAGTGATATGTTTAATGAATAAAACATTGAATGCAAAATTTAATTCTTCACAAAACAGGTATACTTGACCCAAGTCGAATAGTGACAAGTCAAATAATGCTCTATAAAATGCAGAAAGAAAATAAAGGTAAAACGTCATGCAGTATGACGTACAAACGAAGTAAGAAAGATTTCAAAACAAGGTGAAATGCCCTATACATTTTGGTTTCTATAAAATAATTGTCCAGTACATGGTATTCTCCTAAAGATATTCTTTTTACTGCAAAATTATCATAATGCTACAACCAACAATAACAACAACATCGCTTCATGAATTTTGCAGAAGTGATGCTAAGGTTGCACTGCGAACTCAACATTTTTTTTCTTAGCTAAGTACTTGATGACGAATACAAGATCGCAATAAGTTCTGTTCTAAAGTTCCTCCGTCAAATGTATTGGTAGAAATTGTTGGTCTACATACAGGGTGTTTTACTCAACTTTCGTATAAATTGCATGTGTGATAGTATTCATCAATAGGAACAAAAAACTTTTTGTTTTTACGCAAATCGACAAAAATTTGATAAAAATGTCAACTTTTGGGAACTGCTGGAAATTATAGTCAAAACAAACTGCGACATCACCTAACAGCAGCTGCGTCAATGCACATCCAGCTCCAAGTGTGATTATTAGACCAGTGACCTGCTACCCACTTTTCAAAAACCATTCTTTTTTCGGTTATTATGAAAGATAGACACTAATGATTTTCAGCTTTTTGTTGCATTTTATGTGTACTACCACCTATTTAGAGGATACGAATCTTAAGTGAAACATCCTGTATGATATATATTCATGCGTCAATTAAATAAGCTTTATTTTATCTAACCCACTTAACAACCAGTCCATAAACCTAACAGTTTTTGAAAATAAAACGACAAAATCCATCTGGGGACGTGGTTTAATACTGATATTTCACAAAGTTCAGGATATTATCTACTCGTAAACATGAACAAATCAAGCATAAAGTCATTTTCAAGTTTAGCTGAGCAAAATACACTATCTTTTGTTCTATGAGGTGGCCGTGTCTTGTTGCTATAGTGAAGTGCTGCTACTGCATCTACCCTGCCTGCCCCTCCGAACCTTTTGAGTGACCTGTTTCCATTAAAAGTTCCATTAAGTAATCTTACAAATTACAGACGAGAAAGTTTTCCTTCAGTGTTTTAGCAAAAAAGTCACAAATGATGCTCAACTTAGTTCGCCCATTTTAATTTTTGATAAAGAACACCTCACGATTTTTACCCTGAATGGTCTACGACGTTGTTATTTATTGGTGGTATATATGCATATGAACTTAATTCTTTGAAATGTTGTAACTAGCAATGTTGCTAGGTGCGATTTCAAAGAATTCATCATGCCATCTGTAACAAAGTTTTTATAAGCATTTAAACCGCGCTCCTGGAAAATTGCTAGAAAATAGTTCCGCTAGTGCATTAACGTCGACGATAAGTATGAATGAGTACTGTGATCCAGTGATAAATATGAATGTGTGAGTATAGTATCCAATGCAACGAATATAAACAAGGAGTCAGAAAATAATTCAGAAACCAAATAGTTCAAGCATTCATTCTCTCATCTTAACAGTAAAAGAATAAAGCATGTCGAGAAATCAATTAGCATAATTCCAGTAGCGCATCAATACTCTCTCAGCACCACCACTACCAGTACATGGAGCAGTTCCATTGCTGAAGTCATAATCTATCTGAAGTCACGATTGTATAAAGTTTTTTTTATTCTAAATTTTTCTGCCATCAAAGCAGACTATCTACAGCATTTAAAGAAAGTATTTCAACGCCTATAGCATTACGGTTTACTATCAAATAAAAAAAAACAATCTTTGAAGCCAAAGAACTAACTTGTCTCGACCACACAGTGAACAGTGATGGAATTACGCCGCAAGTTTCAAAAGGAGAAGCTAGTCATAACTTTCCAATCCTTAGAATGCAACAAGAATTATGCCATTTCGTTGGCATAGATTGTCGATTTAAGCCTGAGCTAAACCTATTTATTCCAGAAAAAGTTTCAGAACCCTACAAGAAACCCACACAACAGTGTGTCGCAAAACGTATAATTACAAATCGGTTGTTGTGAACTTCAATAAACGGTCGTACCAAAAATTCGTTACTTCGTGTGATCGAGAACACAGGGAATACATAGCAGATAAACTCGGATGCAGCCCATTACAAATCCTTCTTATCTTTTTTGTGCCGTTTATGTATAGAACGTTCGAAATTACTTTTTGTTACCTGTTAGACATATTTGTGTACATACATTTACTATTTTCCTTTTATGTTGCATATACGATTATGATCCAACCAACAACCTACAAGTCCAACAGAATCCTCATACGTTCCTCTTAGGTTAAGTTTTGTAGTTTTTTGTTATTTACATTTTGTAACGAGCCCTAAAATTAAGAATCTGCTGTCTTAATTTTAACCGTTTTCAATTATCTCATTCGCTTCTCACGTTATTCTTATTAGCTCATTTCTATAGGTTAAGTTCTTATCATTGTAACGAACATTAACATTAAGAGCCCTGTACTGACTTTAATCAATTGTAAAACCAGCCAAAGAAAAAACCGCGTTTTTTACGTATCTATCAAGTTGCTTTACAATCACAACCGCATCTTATGCGTACATTCACTAGTTCTTTCCAATCCTGTCCTCAAGCAAACTGATGGAAACTTTTTCTGCTGGAAAAATTCTAAAAAACAAGGGAGCAATAAATGTGATGATCACCGTTGCCATGGATACTTTGTAGTATCCAAGGAAACGAATGTAAACGAGGGATCAGAAAATAATTCAGAAACCAAATAGTTCAAGCATTCATTCTCTCATCTTAACAGTAAAAGAATAAAGCTTTAATTAACCACAAACAATCCTTCAAACATACAAAGAAGATATTACAGTACTTTTATACTAAAAAATTTAATCAAGTTCTTGAAATTTATCGTTTGATTACTACGGAAAATGACATATGTACTTTTCCACCTTATTTGGAAACCATCCACTTTCTCCAGAAATTAACTTTTCCGTATTATATTGCGTTGTCTCACTTGTTCGAAAATCCTGTCAACCTTACTCTAATCATTTATAGAAAAAATGAATTCAGTTATAAAGTCCTACTTAAAGATACCATTGATATGAACACATGGATTGTAGGTATTTAATATATGCTTTCAAACATACAAATATAACTTTATAAATTTATATCACTCTCCAAACTCTAGTGATGCTCAATTTCTAACGAAACTTGAAAATTTGTTTGATGTATATGCTAGTAGATCAGGGACCTTAGTAATTATCGGAGACTTTAATATTGACCTATTAAAGGATTCATATTATGAAAATAGGCTGAGAACTTTAATTAAAAATAATGGACTACATCAGATTATCGACCAACCTACAAGAATCACTAAGGACAGCGCTACACTCATAGATCTTCTTGTATCTAATGAAAAAACCATTAATGCCCAGGTACACCATGTTCCAAAAATAACCAAGAACAATAACCATAACAAAAGTGAAAGAAAAATATGAAGAATATACAATACAATACAGAGACATGAGCAACTTCAATGAAATGCAATTTCAATTAGATCTAATGGATCAACCATGGAATCCGGACTGTACAAACACCAATCAACTAGCAGAAACATTAGTTAAAACCATAATGGACACACTAAACAGGCATGCTCCAACTGTTAAAAAACCATTAAATGTCAATGGAGTTGTAAGCGTTGGTGGACCCCAGAAATAGCCTTGGAAATTGAAGAAAGGGGCAGATTATATAAAAGAGCAATCTTTACACAAGAAGAAAGTGATATGAATAGGTATAGACAACAAAGAAATGGAATTGTTAGTTTGATCAGGAACCACAAGAGAAATTATTATCAAGAAAAAATAAATGGTATGAAAAATAACTCAACAGAAATGTGGAAAACAGTTAAAGAATTAATTAAAGGAGGCGATAACAGACAAAAAAAGGAAGGTATTATTTTTGGCAATGAGTTAGAAAAAAAGGAAATTCAAATTGCAGAAAAATTCAATATTTACTTTATTAACAGCATACAACAAATTATTACATTAACAAATTTAACCCAAATTCAAACTGATTTAAGCCACATTAATGTTAATCAATGCAAGTTCGAAAAATTTTACCAATAGAGTTTTTGGAGTTTAAAAATTATAAACAATTTACCTAATAAGAATAGTAGTGTCGATGGTATTACAGTAAAGATTCTTAAATTAGCTTTCAATGTAATAGGACAGAGATTTTTGCATCTAATTCAAATGAGTCTAGGAAGTGGATCCTTCCCAGAAACCTTGAAGACATCCCATATTATCCCCATTGAGAAGATAACCAACACTAACAAATGTGAAGAATACAGACCGATCAACATGGTGTCAACTTATGAAAAATTATTAGAGACCGTCGTAAATTTCCAGTTTCGTGACTACATTGAAGTGAACAAACTGTTAACACCTTTTCAATCAGGGTTTCGGAAAAATAATTCATGTGAAAGTGCAATATAATCAGTTCTTTTGAAATGGAAAAATGCTATTTACAAAAAGAAGGTGATAGGTGTAGTTTTTCTAGACTTTAGACGTGCTTTTGAGACTATTAATAGAGATCTATTATTATTGAAATTAAAAAGATATGGGTTCGGCCCAATAGTTATAAAATAGTTTAGTGAATATCTCAAAAACAGATTTCAAAAAACTAGATACTTTAATAGTACATCTTCAGCAAAAAAAACTACCTTTGGTGTTCCACAAGGAACTGTATTAGGCCCTGATTTATTTGTACTATACATAAATGATATTGTTAATGTAATTAAAAAAATGTAACATTCAATTATTTGCAGATGACACTTTAATATATTTTATAGGAGATGATGTTGAAAAAGTAATAAATATTATCAATGATTAATTAGTAAATGTATATAACTGATTAGCTCTTCCTTTAAATGTAAATAAAACAAAATTCATGATAATAAAAAATAAGTTTATTTTTTTATTATTAAAATTAGGAACATTTTTTTGAGAAAAATAATGTCTACACATGAAAAGTGTTGATTTAGCGAAAAAAAATGGACGCTATCTCTATTAATAAATAAGAACGCATAGTTCGCTATTTTTTCGCATAAATCTTAAATAAAACGCTTTTTTGTCTGAAAATTGATAGCATAAGAACCGCAAGGTTTCTTTCTAACCCATACAAAAAATCTCATAGATATATGACATATACTTTCTGAGAAAAAAAATTAGTGAACTTACTTTCAATGAGATTCTCCCTAAAAATGGGCACCTTTTATTGCGTATCGTCCGATAAAAACAAAAGTATACCAGTTAGAAATATAATATTTTAATGTTGTATGTAGAAATGTATTTACTATTTGCTCGTTTTTAAAATATTTAATTCGGTTCAGTAGTTTCCGAGTAATACGCTTTCAAAGTTAGAGGACACTAGAACAAAAATGGATAGTAGTCATGTGGGAATACAAATTAATAGTCAAAAAATAGAATAAGTTTATGAGTGGAAGTACTTAGGCGTAATAATAGATTGTCACTTAACATTTTCTAGTCATTCAAACTATGTTATGAGTAAAGTTACAAAAAAAGTAAATTTCATGGGTAGAATAAGCCAAAATCTTAGCAAGTGGTCTAAATTATTACTATATAAAACAATAACACTTCCCCATTTTAATTATTGTGCTAGTATACTTTACCTCCTAAATAATACTGAAATTAACAATCTTCAAAAAAAAAACAAAATTGTGCGTTAAGATAATATTAAAATGTAGTAGGTATACTAGCATAAGAAGAATGTTGCAAGTTACATCTTTGTTAAGTGTTAAACAAAATATATTTTATAATACGATGATAATATTTAAAATAAAAAAACCGAATATATCCAGAGCACATTTTAAATGAGTAACTATTCGTCGAAGATGTTCATGATCATAATACTAGAAGTAGAAATAATTTTTATGTTCACACAGTAACAACAAATATAGGACAAAATAATCTGTTTCATAAAGATTTAGTTGAATATAATTCACTTCCAGCTAATGTAAAAAACTGTATATCTTTAACATTATTTAAGAAACAGTGTAAAAAATATGTAATAAATTACATTAATATTTAAGAAATTATAATGTATTGTATGGAATTTATCTAGTTATATGCTATAAATAAAGTATATTATTATTATCAATAAATATTAAAACCTTCAATTTTTCAAAGCCAGAGAATTATTTACAAATGTGAAAAGAACTCGCATACGAGCTGATGTAATTCTTACGTCACTTTTCTCCATCAAATATTAAATGCGAGCTATTATAACCAAACGTTTATAAAACAAAGCCTAACATATGCGTCATGGCAATGTTGCCAGATCCAGGGCTTAGGAAGTCTGTAGAACATAGCGGGTTTGATAGCGTCTTGTATAAAAATATACAATATACACTTGAGAAAGGCGCGACGCCCCCTATAGTTCATTGTGATGAACTACGGTTGTATAAAACTTTTTACAGACCCTACTTTTCCAAACCCAAATTGTATATTTTTTATTGCAGTTTTAGGTAAACCTTATCCTGTAGACCTCGAGAAGATAGGAAAACGTTGCCAGACCCAAACCCGGGTCTGAGAGCGTCGAAAATGGTCCGACAAGTCGGTAGAATATAGCGAAACGGGTATGTATAAGCGGTTGAACAAATATATATATATATATATATATATATATATATATATATATATATATATATATATATATATATATATATATATATATATATATATATATATCAATGATTAGAAGTAATAATGCGCGTAGAGATATACAAGAAAGAGTTATAATAATGGGATATCGCGCAACAGAGAAGAAAGAAAAAAAAAAAAAGTTGCAGCCGTCTACACGTGTTTCACACTTATTAGTGATCATCAGGACGGCATAGCAGATGGAATAAATATAAAAGCATGCCTTTAGCCTTAAAATATAAAATTTAGCTGCCTCCGTAGTGACGTTTGTTGTTGCACTGAAAACTCAGTGTCTTCAGGCCGATACTGCAAATGTGCGGTTGGCTGCTATCAGTGAAACCTTGTGTTGTTACATCTGTCTGAGTTAGTTGCTTTTATATTTATTCCATCTGCTATGCCGTCCTGATGATCACTAATAAGTGTGAAACACGTGTAGACGGCTGCAACTTTTTTTTTCTTTCTTCTCTGTTGCGCGATATCCCATTATTATAACTCTTTCTTGTATATCTCTACGCGCATTATTACTTCTAATCATTGATATTATACTTTGGGATTGGTTGTCTCACGGTAGTGGCTTTAGCTGCCTCCGTAGTGACGTTTGTTGTTGCACTGAAAACTCAGTGTCTTCAGGCCGATACTGCAAATGTGCGGTTGGCTGCTATCAGTGAAACCTTGTGTTGTTACATCTGTCTGAGTTAGTTGCTTTTATATTTATTCCATCTGCTATGCCGTCCTGATGATCACTAATAAGTGTGAAACACGTGTAGACTGCTGCAACTTTTTTTTTCTTTCTTCTCTGTTGCGCGATATCCCATTATTATAACTCTTTCTTGTATATCTCTACGCGCATTATTACTTCTAATCATTGATATTATACTTTGGGATTGGTTGTCTCACGGTAGTGGCTTTAGCTGCCTCCGTAGTGACGTTTGTTGTTGCACTGAAAACTCAGTGTCTTCAGGCCGATACTGCAAATGTGCGGTTGGCTGCTATCAGTGAAACCTTGTGTTGTTACATCTGTCTGAGTTAGTTGCTTTTATATTTATTCCATCTGCTATGCCGTCCTGATGATCACTAATAAGTGTGAAACACGTGTAGACGGCTGCAACTTTTTTTTTCTTTCTTCTCTGTTGCGCGATATCGCATTATTATAACTCTTTCTTATATATATATATATATATATATATATATATATATATATATATATATATATTTACATCTGCCTAACAAATGGACGTCCTTTCATATCTAAGTAATTGGACGTCCACCACAACTAATAACGCTGGAGAAGATTTAGTTCGTGTATATACACTATCTTACATAGTAGTGTTACGTGTGCGAGTTAGATTTTTAATAAAATCAAAAATAAAGAAGTTAATATATACCGCCATTCGACGTCCGCACATAATACAGTCTTATAACGTCCAGTGTATATCCATATAAATATTTCCGACTAAAGGACGTCCCAGAGATATACACTAATGTGGAATTCGGTATTTTGACATCCTGCAACGTTGTCGGTGTAAAAGAAACATCTGGCTCTTTCTTACTCTGTTGTACTGTATGTTGTCTTATTCTTTTTAAGGCGAAACGAATTGTTAGACATATTTACGACTCTTTAAAAATCTGGTGTTCATAATATTGTTATGGAAGTAGGGAAGAATCTTTAGAATTTCTTTCTTATGTTATTATATTTCAGGTTATCCCTGAGAAAGTCTTGATTCTAAATAATTATTTAATTTGTTTGTAAAATATGTATATTTATATTGTAAAATAAAAGTGCCAACTTTTTGATTGATATATTATTAAGAAAGAAATATTAACTTATCTGAAATTTAAATTACTTAGAGAACTAAAAAATATGTTTACTTTAGCATTTTAAAAACAACACACAAGAATACAAGAACACAATGTAATTGTAATGTCATGTTTTTGAAATTCTCTAATTCAAAATTTTCTGTTATTTGGGTACTTTAATAAGAAGTCAAAAGTCAAATGCCATCAATATTTTCATAGTTCAAATGTATAGTTCTTTATAATACTCCAACAAGAAAATGCGGGTAGAATCAAAAGCATTCCCTACAGTGATTTCTACGTTTCAGTTTCATTCCTAAGATATTTCTGTTTACAAGTAAGAACAAATACAAACCCCCGTTATCGTTTTACAACCTTTCTGGCGTGTATTTATTGCCTTTCATACATTATTATTATTACAAGTAGGTTCCTTTAAAGCTTTAATGTTTTTTCGAATGCTGAGATAACAAGCTAATAGAAATAATATTCAAAATAATTTTATTCAAAAAGCATAAATTATATTAAACGCATAGTATAATACTGTATAATAAATAATTAAATCTGTATAACAAAACTAAAAGATTTGCACTATATCTAAAACTTATTAACCACTATTTCTTTATTGAACTCTTTTCTTGTGGGCGTACAATGCTTTTTGTACAGTACAGTTGTAAAATATGTAAAAAATAATGTTAAATTAGTTTGTAACTTTGATGGTGAACTTTATTTCTTCAAGCGAACTTTTAGAATTTTAAAATAACTTACATTTTAGAGTTACTAATAGAACTACTAGAAGGTTAATAATAGAGCTAATAACAAAATCAGTACATTAATAGTACTATTTTTTTGAGGGTTCACTTTAGATATCACATACTGTTAGTAATAAGTTACTAACCCCCAGTAAGTTAAAAGATGCTAACGACAGAACTATTTTTAAAAACTAAACTGAGGTTGTTGCTCAAATAAATCATTTTGTTAAACTCAGTAACCAGGGAACACAAGAATGAAAAGTAAGACTCGCTATTTTTTTTATTTACGAAATAATTTGATGCACTAAAAAATGTACATAACGCGCAGGAGTAGAATTTCTAATTCGACTAGTAACATTAGCATTTTACTTCTGAAAAATTTGCACTAAGCTGAATTTTTGCACACAACAACCGTTATATGGACGTTATAAGTAACATGCAAAAAGTCGCCATTCATATCATGTTCGGTTCGAAAGTAATTCAAGATCAAAGTCATGAAAATTGATTTTTTTTCGCGGATATCTCGCTTTCTATTGGTCAAAAGATAATTACGGTTATTATGAAAATAGTAAATTTAAAACACAAGAGTTACACAAAATCGCATTTCCTAATCCGTATCCTACAAGATTTTTTTCTAATTATGATAAAAAATGGTTTTCTTTAAACCAAGTCAGTCTTTAGATTCATGAATCGTATTGAACATTGAGTAGGTACGCTTAGTTTGCGTTAACTCGCTAGGAAAAAGTATTTTTTTCTGCAGCTGTCAGAAAATGATGACATTTTCCATTAATATCCGTATGCAAAATGCCACATTGGTTTTGTTTACTTGACAACGTCCACGAAATATTTTTCGCTTTAGAGCGAAAAATATTTCGTGCATTTATGCGATTTATGCATATTTGAGCAATATCGTTTCCGTAGCAACAACCAAATTGTCGACTTTGCGCTAAGTAGAAATTTCCTTGTATTATTTTTTATGACCTTTTCGGTTATTTTAATAACGCTACAGAAAAAACGTTGTGGGTAATTCAAAAAGACTTTCATTCTTCACCACAAAAGTAGCATTTCGCGCACTAAATACACAAATAACTATTTCCATTCCCGAGATGTTTTTGATCTGGGCTACGTCGCGATCAAAAATCTTACCAAATATCCATTTTCCCTAGCTTATTGTTATGATATACGATATACAATTTTTGACAGTTCTAGAAAAAAGACATTTAACTGTATTTTAACAATGACCGTCATATGCATTCTACAAAATATGATTCGCATCTCGTAAGAAAGAAATTTTATGTAAAGGATCTTTGTAACATATTAAATATGGGTATATTCGTACAAGCCAAAACATGTGACTGTGTTCCATGCGAGGCGACGAGAAAAATATACATATTTGAGTGGTAGACCTTTCACTGGTGTCTTGATGTGCAATTCGCAGTAGGGAACCATTCAAACAAATTGTATTACAATTACTTGCAGGTTTAGATCGACATGAAAGTATAAGCATTTTGTTACACAAGAAGGAAAATAGGGACGAATTAAAAAACTATCGGAGTATTTCTTTGCTATCTTATCTTAAATCTTAAAGTTTTTTATAAAAAATATCAATAACCGATTAACACCTAAAATGGATTCGTATCAACCAGACGAAAAAGTTGTGTTCAGGAAGGAATATAGCACGTCAAATCATCTCCTTACGAAAAGCACGCTCATAAAGAAGCAAATGAATACCACCTGTCTATATTCTCTGACTCGGTTGACTATGGAAAGACATTCGACTGTGTTGAAGTTTGGGCTGAGGAACAAACCATGAATAACTGTAGAATAGTTTCTCGATAGATTGATGAGGCGGAATTAAATCTTTCTCTTCAATGATAGGCTTTAATTTCTTTAACAGTAATTTTTCAAATAATCTCGATATTACAGGAAGTAGAGATATAGGTCTGTAAGATAAAACTTTATTATTGATGACCTCTGCAACTTTCCACAATCTAGGCACGTACTTTAAATAATCTGAAGGCAGGCAGCATTTATTAGATAAGTCAGCTTTGATTTCAGCCATTATTTCCTTAGGTGAAGCAAGTCTGATCTCATCTTGTTGGATTAGGTACATCTTGTTCTTTATGTGGCTGAAATATTTTTCCCAAAATGAATCGCAAAAATATTTGCCTTTTGTTGTTTGCTTGTTGCTCACTTTCCATCTTTCTGCCTTAATGAGTCAGTCTAAATGATTTTTGAAACTATTAATTATGGCTTTCAGTTTTCAAATCTTTAATAGTGGTCGCAAACATAAGATTTACTTGTAAGCAAAGATAGAAACAAATGATTAATTTTTTTAGGTAAAATATATTCCCAAAGTGATTAAATAAGAAAATCGAGTTTGTTGTATTCAACTATTTTAATTCTCGTTGACAAAACGATACTTATAATATTTTAAACGGTGCATTTAATTTACAAATAATATCGTCAATTTTAATTACTAACTTCCAATTCAGTTTTTCTTTGTGAAATGGTTAAATTAGCAAATTGAATTTGCGTTATTTATAACAATTTAAATTTTAACTTTTACAAAAAGAATTATTGTAAACAGTGTATATATGTTTTTTAAATAATACCGTCAATTTTAGTTAAAGTTATAAAATTTTACGTAAGAGAAAAAAAGAGCACCTAATTTTAAAACCAACAAAATATTTTTAGGTCCAGAAATTTTTATGTAGCACATGGATCTCATAATAGATAGTCAAGGCCGATGGTTGTCCCTTTTGTATTAGAAGTACATATTTCTTAAACGCCATTCTTTCATTTATACCCACTGAAGAGAGGGTTATAATCATAAAATAACCTTGTTGCCGAAATATGTATTGGCATTGTTACGTCAAACACAAATATGTAGTTTATAGACACCCTTTCAAATATAAGAATAGATATAACGTTATTTAGCAACAAAAGAAAATACCATTTTACTATTGAATTTAGATTATCTGAGATTTATAAACAAACGACGAGAAATTCATGTCACCATCTTGTACCTTAGAAACTTCCTTTATGATGTTTTGTCTCTGGTCACTAGACTTGCAATAGCAAATTGTGAATTTGACAGAGTTTTTAATTACCTTTTTTTTCAACTTCTACTGTCTTGAATCTCTTAACCTCTTAACCTTACGATAATATTTTGCTTGAAATTTCTATAAAATTTTGAGCAACCACAATAATTGTGCCACATTTTCTCTTCTTCGGATCACACATCTCAATAACAATAACAATTGGTTGATTTGAATGGAATTATCAAGTTAAATTAGCCTATATCTTTGTAATCCTTTTGGTATTTGATTTTAAAATTTGGTTCATATTTTTTAGTTGCTAATGACAATCCTTCCTTGCTTTACATATGTGCTAACAGGCTATATGCATTGGCATATTGATTCAATTTTGTGCTAAACTTTGTAGTAGTTAATGAAGTTTTCTGGGAGCTGTATTGGCCAACACCTTTTTTGGGGCCCAAAATCTTATCTTTTTCTAGTAGGTAAATACTTTCTAATACTACAATACAAATATATAATAAGATATTGTATCAAGAATATCAATTTAAAAACTAACTTACAGCGAAAGCTTCTCCAAGTTTCTCGCCGAGTATAATAAAATTTAGCAGTTATCTTCAGGAGTTAATTCATATTTAAATTATTGATTATGTATATTTTAATGCAATAGTAATAGATTGTAAAGACTATGGTCTATCATAACACAATATTTTAAATGGTGTCTCCGAACTACACAATGTACCTATTTAACTATTGCCCAATACGTATTTCGGTAACGTGGTTACCTTTTTCTCGGCTTAAAACCGCCGGTTATGAATTAGAAGAACTAAAAAAGTAAAAATGGATATAGTGTGCTTTCGCAAATAGAAAGAAGAGGAGAACAATGTATAGAACTAAATTTAGGAATCACATTCTACTACAAGGCAGAGGAAAACGAAGCATATGGAAGCGTAAGATTTCCAATAAAGAAAGAACTGGCATTTCAAGTGGTCAAATCTGAAACCATATCCGGCAGAGTCGCTTATATCGTAGTTGAATAAGTTGCTATATAAGGTCAGATTAAAGATGATTTACGTTTATGCGCTAACATCTGCATAGGCAGAAGAAAAAATTGAAGCCTTCTAACTAACGAAAACTTTAGACGAAGAAAAGATAAAACCAGCCATCACCTTAGGCGACTTTAATGCCAAATTAGGATGAAATTTTGGCGAATCCGAAATATTCTAGGTTTTCTTCAAATAAAAGCTAGTCGAAAATAGATGTGGATCTCTCTTGATGGAACGACCCAAAATGAAATAGACTACTTCATCTCAGGTAGTGTATATCGAAGTTTACGTGCTAAGGCTTGGTTTGATAAACAAAATAGAAAGGAAAAGACAGTTTAGAAAGTATACAGTAGAAAGTCTAGAAGAGTGTTGCCAGCAAGAAAAAACTAGAAAAGACATAAACGAAATAACTAACAACAGACCGAAAAAAGCTTTTAAATGCAGGAACAAAAGTAGCGTGAAAAACTAAATCTAGTGAAGACAGGATAAGTGATGAAACAAAGAAGTTAATACTTAGATAAGAGATGGGGACATACTAGTTAGTAGAGTGCTCGGAGCCCCGAAACTTACAAAAAACACATTTTATAGGACTTCGAGGTAAAAATGTATAAATTAAATAGAATTATAGCTTTGGTTCTGTAGATTATAATACTGCAACTTGTCAAAAAATCCTATGGTGCAAAAGGGCACTATTTAAAAATTTCGAGTTAAGTACGTAGTTAGAAAATAGAAGATATAAGCTACCTCTGTAATACAAAATTGTGTATATTTTTGTAGAGATTCTTATTCATTTTAAAGTCTTAATAAGAGCTTCCGTTTGAAAATGCACGTAAATCGCATAAGTGAAAATTGAGAAGGATTTACATTTATGCAGATTTCTCGTTTCAAGCACTGCACAAACCTAATTAAACTCGACTAGTTTTTGCTTTACACCGTTTTATCTCGGGCATTTAATATCTGTAGCATTTAACAAAACATGTATTCTTGTGAAATTGTAACCACGTTTTTACGATGGTCTTTGATTTATGAATTTTAAATAAATATTAATCAAGATACGTAATAAAAAGTAAGACATCATTTATTGTGATGTCCCACCGACACACGGCCGGCCTACAATCATAAGGCGTTCGCATCTCTCATCTTACCGCGCCTGCCTCGCATGTAATACATATTTATTTGTCTCTTATCATTTACTAATAAACTTTCATTTTTGTTTTCTGCTTGCAATTATTTGTAACAATAGTATATTGTACAACTAGTGTTACAATGACGATGTTTGTAATACGAGTATAAGTTGCCGTTGTTAACGAGCCGCGAAGCGGCAAGTTAAGCTATATACGAGTATTACAAAAAGGAATTGTAACACGTGTTTTACATACTACTTTGTCTATTTCGCCTTAATTTACAATTTACTTTAAAGAAATGGGAAAATGTACACGCGGGTATTTTTGATGTGGTAATGTTGGTAATAACTGATAACGCATACAATGACATCCACTGTCATTTTGAAAAAATCACGTAGGCAGGAAAAAATTCAAGTTTAAAAAATGTGACAGCTTAGTTGTTTCTTCTGATATAAGATAAATGATAACAATGTATTAATGGCATGCTTACTATAAAGGGAGTGGGAAAATGTATTTTTATTATAAATAATTATTTTGATAAGACAATCATGTACTCAATCAAGGTTTTACTGTTTCTATTACAATAAACATTTTAATACATCAAAACTGCTTAACATACAACAATAGAAAATAACTAACCTAACCTCTAAATCTAAACAATGCAAATAAAATTTGAGTAGGGACGGACACGGGATTCACGACCATCAACTTGATCCGGAAAACCAACAAGCTTTTCAGCGCATTTTCGTAGGAAATCCGCTATTAGCCGCGCTTTGTTTGAGTTTAAAGCTTCTTAAAATGAAATATGTTTCATTATTCTCGCTGTTATTTATGAGCATCATAACATTCAAATTTTCAAAACGGCGCCAGTTAATGAATACTTATTAGTACCTATCACGGGAAAGTGCTTTTCTTTTGGATAATGTGCCCCTAAAATACTTCCGCGGGTTGGTTGTCGAGCATTATTCCTTTCCTTTTTATATTCTTCCTAACACCTTGTTTATGTTCCCATTAGTAGGTAAAAACTGAAAAAATATTTGATGAAATGGAGGTGTACATCATTCAACTCAATTAAACTTACCTCAATATCGACAAGGGATATACGTTTTGACTTTTTAATCTAATTTTGATCTTGAAATCAGAATATAGCTGTGTTATTGCTTATTACGTATTTACGTCTGACACTGGACTTCGTTGACAGAATGACATGACAGAGTAGGCTGGCAGCAAAATTTACTTACCTACTGCCAGCCTTACAAATAAAAAAATCACTACTTTCAGTTGCACAAAGTAGCACTTTGTGTAACTGTTTTTCGCAAAAACAGTGTCACAAAGTAAACTTTGTATACGCGAAATGGACAAAAGTATATTGTATAACTAACAAAATAATTTGTCTACATAATTAGTGGTAAAGTAACAAATATACATACAGATTAGTATAAGACTGTCATAAAACTGTTCTCTGAAAATGTTTTTGTCACTCAAATTTACAAATAAATTTAACAAAAATAAGCAGCGAAAATACAGAACAATGAAAGTAAAAAAGCAACCAAATTTACCGTAAATACACAGATTGAAACTATTAAAGATCACGTTAACAGCTATCAGATAATCTTCCAAGATATCTTAATCTATTTCTTGAAATGGAAATGATGGAGTTTCTATAGAATCTTTGCATGATTTCTGTACCATACACCGACTTGATTCAATGGAAGTAAAAATTTTTTTCTGCTGCAAGTTTTATTCTGCAATCTAAAAATACATTTTCTTTCTTTTTAAAAATAAATGAGATGGTTTTATTAGACATTTATTACACAAGAAGTGAAACAGAGTTGAATGAGAAAACTATCGGCCTATCTCTTTGCTATCTTAAGTTTTTTTTATAAAAATATCAGTAACCGATTAACGCCTAAAATGGATTCGTATTGACCAGTTGAACAAGCTTGATTCACGAAGGAATATAGCACGTTAGATCTTCTTCTTACGGTAAGAACGCTCATAAAGAAGCAAATGAATACCACCTGTCTATATTCTCATTCGACTATGTTGAACTTTGGGCTGTAGGACAAGCCATGAACAACTGTAGAATATTCTTGTTTATTGTTTCCAGCCTTATTTTGTGGAACTCCATAATCATGAAATAAACAAAGATTATTAAAAGTTTCACAGTTTTATTAAAATATACCTGACAATATTGTTTCGACAGCTATGCTGTCATTATCAAAGGTAATATAATTATAAACAAACACGCCGCTAAGGTAGATACAAAATAGGTAACTAGATAAAATAATAATAATAATAAAAATTAATAATAAAAATCATAATTAAACATCTAATACTTCCAGTAACGGAGAATTACTGAGCTCAAGTTGTTCATTCATTAAAGATACCCTGAGTTTGTGTTTGTATATCTCAAAGGCTTCTAAAATGTCTAATTTGCGTTTGTTATTACAAAAATGTAGGAATTTAATATTATTTTGAGGAGTCATTGTG
Source organism: Agrypnus murinus (assembly GCA_929113105.1). Taxonomy (NCBI): domain Eukaryota; kingdom Metazoa; phylum Arthropoda; class Insecta; order Coleoptera; family Elateridae; genus Agrypnus; species Agrypnus murinus. The sequence goes on from OV816025.1 coordinate 207,093,093, forward strand.
TGATTTTGTTCTAAAAGGTGTTTGGCGTAATTCGATTTTTCAGGATGTTTATTTTTGTAATGACGTACGTGTTCTTTATATCTTATGTCAAAATTTCGAAGTGTTTGTCCAATATATACCGAACTACAAAAAGAACAATTTAAACGGTAAATGCCCGATTTCATGATATCATGTGTTCTGTCTTTAGCATTAAATAAAAATGAAAAAGTGTTAGTGTTGGTTTTAAATGTTATTTTATAATTGTTGGTTTTTCTTAGTATATGTGCAATTTTTTTCTGATATTTAAATTTTCAAGTTTCAAATTTTGTCCTTTTCCAAAATTTACCAACAAAATTAAAGAAATTTTGGCCGTTGAATGCGAAACTATACTTAAGAAAGATCATAATAACTATGCAAAATTCCAAATTTCGAATTTGTTAAAAGAGATGTCTTTGAAACAGGACAAAATGTACAACACATCTAACATATCACTTCTTCAATCTATAAAACAGAAAATCACAGAGAACAATCTAATTTCTGTTAAAGCAGATAAGGGTAGCACTTTGGTAATTCTTTCAAAAGATATTTACATACAAAAAGTTAATGAATTTATTAATAAAGAAAATTTTGAAACGTTAAACAAAAACCCAACCACAAAATTCCAAAAAGAAATAAAACAAGGTTTAGAAAACTGCAATATCTGCTTTTCAGAATTAGAAAAGCAACAAATCATTAATAAAAACCCACAAATACCTAAACTGTATGGATTAGTCAAGACCCACAAACAGAATATGCCAATAAGACCAGTTGTATCATACATCAATGCACCTAATCACATTTTATCCAAAAAACTGAACCAGATTATTAACACGATAGGTTACAAATCGAAATACTCTGTTAGAAATTCATTAGAATTAGTAGATAAGCTGCAAAACATACATCTTCCACCACATTCAAAACTTGTTAGTTTTGATATTTGCAACATGTTCTCCAGAATACCACCACAAGAATGTATTCCTTTATTAGATAGTTTCTTGATCAATAGTAATATAGAATTAGTTAAAAGGTTAGAGTTAATTCAGTTATTTGACCTTTGTATAAGTCAAAATTATTTCACTTTTAATAACATAATTTATTTACAAAAGGATGGTTTACCTATGGGTAATTCTCTAAGTCCTCTATTAGCTAACATATTTATGGACAAATTTGAAGATCGAATATTTGAATTAAACCTCTCTAAACACATTATCTTCTGGTTTCGTTATGTTGATGACATTTTAGCTTGTTTTGACAGTTCTTTTGAGGTTATCAATGAATTTTTAATTCTTATAAACGCTATCCATCCTAATATAAAATTTACACTAGAAACAGAACAAAACAGGGCTATAAACTTTCTAGACTTAAATATCAAAATTAACGCAGACAATCTATTTGAATTTTCCATATACAGAAAACCAACACAAACAGACATAACAATACCAAATGAATCTTGTCACCACAATACACATAAAATAGCAGCATACAGATCATTAGTACACAGAGCTTTAACTATTCCACTAACAAAATCAGATTTTAGCAAAGAGATATCAACCATTAAACAACTAGCACATGCAAATCATTATAATCCGAACATGATTGACACTTTAATTAAACAAAAAGATTATAGGTTAGCTATCAAAAGAATATATCCCATTGACAATCAAACAGAAGACACAAATTACATATCTATACCATATTTTGGCAAAATATCAGAAAAAAATTGCACATATACTAAGAAAAACCAACAATTATAAAATAACATTTAAAACCAACACTAACACTTCATTTTTATTTAATGCTAAAGACAGAACACATGATATCATGAAATCGGGCATTTACCGTTTAAATTGTTCTTTTTGTAGTTCGGTATATATTGGACAAACACTTCGAAATTTTGACATAAGATATAAAGAACACGTACGTCATTACAAAAATAAACATCCTGAAAAATCGAATTACGCCAAACACCTTTTAGAACAAAATCACACAATGACTCCTCAAAATAATATTAAATTCCTACATTTTTGTAATAACAAACGCAAATTAGACATTTTAGAAGCCTTTGAGATATACAAACACAAACTCAGGGTACCTTTAATGAATGAACAACTTGAGCTCAGTAATTCTCCGTTACTGGAAGTATTAGATGTTTAATTATGATTTTTATTATTAATTTTTATTATTATTATTATTTTATCTAGTTACCTATTTTGTATCTACCTTAGCGACGTGTTTGTTTATAATTATATTACCTTTGATAATGACAGCATAGCTGTCGAAACAATATTGTCAGGTATATTTTAATAAAACTGTGAAACTTTTAATAATCTTTATTTATTTCATAACTGTAGAATAGATTCTCGATACAGGCAACTAATTCATAACATCTAATAACATCTATATAAAAGAAAATACAATTGGAACAAAATACCAGTAGTAACCAACTAAAACGTGTGGCGATTCGAAGGACACAATATCTTCGAAGCTATTTATCCTTGCAACGTAGGGCGCATTTAGATCATTAGATTGTACAAGATTTGTAACAAACATAAAGAACTAACTCGCCTTACATTTACATACGACAAAGTTTTAATTACCACAACACTCAAGGAATTATAAACAATGATCAAGTATCTAGCAAAAACATCTACAAAGATAGGTTTAACGATGAACATCCAAAAAACAAAAATAATGACAAACACTGAAGAAATTAAAGATATGGATTATAATATCGAATTTCTGCATAAAGACTGCATCTTCGAGTGGGTCATTGAATACGTATATCTGGGGAAGATCCTGAAGCCGAATAAGAAAATATCAAGTAGCGGAAATAATTAGAAAAACACGATTGGTATGGGTACGGTTTGGAAAACTAAAATTGATTTTCAGAAATCTTAAAATGCCACAACATTTAAAGGTAGTGTTTAACCAATGTATTTATTTTCCGATCGTTAGATACGGCTGCCAAGCCTGGACACTAACTAGAGCTAATAATCGTAAGATTAAAATGGAACAGAACACAACGCAACGCAGAAAAAGATAAAAAGATTTGAAAAAGGCGGCTGGATTACATTAGAAAGAAGCAGCAAAAACATAAACAATTGACGAGAATGGAGAGGCCTATGTCCAAAGTTGGAACAAGTTGTGTAGCATCTGTATATAAACAATAATTAGAAAAATAAGATTAGTACTTGCATAAACGCTAAATAAAATTGGTTGAGAAATGAGCCCTGCGGCACACTTTAATTTACTTATAATTGATTTGAACGTTTACACGAACTGATTTACACTCAAAGATTCATTGAATAAGTGAACCATTTGTAATCTTTGTTTAAGACTTTATCTTATTAAAATCTTTAATATATTTAGTTGCCGATTAAAGATATAGATGATGCACCAAAACCAATGAAGTGCAATATCGATAGCATTATATTATGGTTAATAGCGTCAAACGCTTCTGTAAAATCTAAAAGAATAAGAAGCACGGATTTATTTTTATCTAAATCATTAAAAAAATTATTTTTTTTGATAAATTAGTTTTACAACGATAATGTTTACGAAACTATTTTTTAGAGCAGAAGCATAGTTTTGTGCCTTACTCGAAGAGTCTCTTTCTTCCCAATACGATATTATATCGAGTGATTGAACAATTTTTGGCAAAAATACTCGGAATTGCAGGACTTAGTCATGTCGCTCCACCTATCGTGTCTCACAAAGGGAATGAAGTTGGCCCTGAAGAATATGTTTCAGGACATAATTTCTCTTGGAAGACGCGGTAAAAAATGATACAACATCCTTCATTACTCCCATAGCATTACGAACGGATTGCACAGACGATGATTTAAAAAGGCTGAGATTAAATGCATGACTTAAACAGGGACAACGGACGGACGAGATCAGCATTTTTTGAGCCTCTTGAACAGCACCATTCTGCTTAGAAGTCATGACTCTACAACCATCCGTGCAAATTCCAACACAATCCATGAATGGCAAATTGAGTTTCTTCACTTGGCTTACGACTAATTGCCCCACAATTTTACCTGTAAGAACAGGCTCAATTGTATCTGGGTCTAGTTTATATTTTTCGGTGTGGCAGTCTATAAATCCTACGAAGTCTTCCTTCACTTCACTTCCTTCAAGGTATCTGATTACTAGTGACATTTGAGAAACGTGAGATATATCTGTGGTTTAATCAAACATTATACTGTAAAACTTCGCAGACTTGATTTTTGATATTATAGTAGAAATAATTTCTTCACTGCAAAAATGTATCAATTGATTCTGGGTAGTTTTGCTGATATAAGTTGCCTTGGATGAAGTCGATTTCAAATGCTCTTCTAACATTCGGTCTCCAGCTTCAATTCGAAATCGCAGTAGTTCTCTGAAATTTCCTTCGTTGATTCGACTGGTGTTGAATAATTCTCCATCATTCCTATGTCCTCGAAATGGAATATTTTGCCTTGCTAAGAAAATAACACTTCGAATTATTGGTACCAACCTTTTTCTATTTTCTTCTACTTGTCTTTTTCTGCCTTCCGATAATACATTCCGTATATCAAAAGTTGGATTCTCATAACAATTAACGAAACTATTTGAACGCAAGATTGCTTCTTTATGATATTTATTGGAATCGTGAAGATCCAAGGCACCATCTTTACCAAAAAGTTTGGCAAGTTTTGTCACAGGCGTTTGAACCAGACTCTTGAGACACTGTCTTATTTCTGCCACTAACTTGGGCAAAGACAACACAGTATTTACAATATAGTCCTTTATGGATGAGTGAATACGATAACCATTCATATTTTGATAAATGATCATGATCAAATAACGTTTCACGATTCGATTATTTTTATTGTGTTCCAACGGCAACACATGGTTACGAGGCGGATACCAAGTATTCTTTATGAAATTGTATTTCTCATAGTCATTCATTGTTCGACCAACTGCTTTACCTATATCGAAAATATTTTCATTTTCTATATTTTCCTCTGGTAGAAAATAGTTTTCTTGAGATGATGACGGTCCTGCCTCGCTTTGAATACTTTCAGTTGGTTGACTTGGTTGTTCAATTTTCTGTTGTTTTTGTACTGGCAAAAAGTAAGAATCAATCTTCCTTTTATTCATCTGAAAAATTAAACAACTCAGCTCAGTTCTCCAGACCAAATAGAAAGTTTCAATGTTTTTTATCCATGACCATGGGAATGTAGAAATTAAATGATTCTCGAGAATGCATTGAAGAATTTACTTTGGCTCTAAATAGTTTTGTTCATACAAGTGATTATAATTTTATACACTGTTTATCGGTTTCGTAAATATGCAAAAATCAAACTCGTTAATAATGTCAGTGTTTCATATAGGTACTTGCCATTTTTTACGATAAACTCAATTTCACTTATCACTATTTCTAATATTCTAATTCAATGAAAAGATCTATAGCTGAACCCCACTAATCTTGTTTGAAGAACAAATGTGAAATGTCCCTTTCTTTCAATAACAAGTGGAATATAATAATCTTTCATTTATGTGGCTTCCGACAAAAAACAACTATTTTCTACTTAATGTTCCTTTGTTTTTGATTCTTACCGCTCACCGCTCACGGTTTACCGCTAAGATGCCTTTTACTAAGAACACAGTCCCCAATAACAATTATTTTTCCTCTATCGTTATCAGTTTTGCTGCCTTTGATTTAGCCGCCGGCCCGACCGGCCGCCTGTATTTATTGCACACATTCCCACTGTATAAAAGAATATTTTTGTTTCATAGATTATTGTATGATGAACTACTCCTATGAAATATAGAAATCTGTGGATTTGGGTTGTTTGAGAAAACATCCAAATAGAACGAATAATTTTGGTTTGTATAAACTATAAAGTATAAGGTGTGTTTTCTTCTTGTTGAAAACCAATCAAAGGTTTACTTACATGACTCTGGTCGTTGAACCAATATCAACTATTTAGAACTCCTCTAGGGGGGCCATGGCCCCCATGCCCCCCCTCAGATCCGCCAGTGGGTCAGTTGCAACAGGATTTTGTTGCACAAATGTTGATTCTTTAAGCAGACTATGCAATTTTAATGTATTCTGATGTGCTGAATGTCAAAAGTGACCGTCACTTTTTTCGAAAAACTTGTAGCTTTTAAGGTTAATCGTCCCTACATTTCATAACACTTCAGACACTACATTTATAACGTATGTCTCCTAAGAAAAAAACTTTGAGAAAAGAACTTGTCGGGGTATAACTTGGGAACTATAGTTCTTGATCAAGATGGCCTTGATAACAAATTATTCGCTCTTAATCAACGTTTCTAACGATATGTAATTAGAGACAATACGTTTGAACCAATTGGTTAGACATCTAGAAAGAATTATACAGGGAGCCAAATATTTCGGTGAATATTTCATATTCATTGATCGTACAATTAGGGATGGTGAAGATGGTATACCTACCCAAAAGTGGAAGACCGAGATTAGTAAGCTAACGAACGAAGACTGGTAGTCTTAGCGGAACAATAGGGTCGGTACTTCAGTGCACAAATTAACTAGAGAATTTCATGTAGGGAGTAGTACAGTGTAAGAAAATTATATCTAGAAACAACCTAAAATACGGAAAAAGAACCAAAGCGGCAAAATACTCTGCCGCTCAGTTGCAAAGAATCCCAAAATATTGCAGAATATAAAACGTGTACATTTTGCCAACAAAACAATTAATTGTCATTACAATACATATCTTACTTTGGGTAATTCAGAGATGTAAGGTACTAATGATGATTTTTATACTGATAATATATAGGAGTGTCCAGATGAAGTCAGATTAAAGGGGAAAGTTAAGTTTTTGGATTTTTTTTAGTGTGGTGTGGTATTTCCGAGGGTGGTGTATATCCCAACCGTATATCGGGCATGCTCGAGGTGAAGCAATCAATGCCAATCTCTTTGGTAGGCATTGTTTAATAAAACTTCGACAATTTATCACTACTCATCATCTCAATGACAAAGTTATGTTCTAGTCAGATCTAGCTCCATACCATTGTACAAGACAAACAAGGGACTGGTTAACCGCCAACGACATCAATTTTGTGACAAGAGAGTAGACAACCCGCCAAGCTTACCTCAAGTAAGACCAATAGAAGAATTTTGGGTTCCACTATCTAGAAAGGTCTACGAAACAAAACGAAAACTCAAAATTTAAGAATAAGAAAGGAGTACATAAAAGAGAGTCAGTATGACATGTATTTAATATATTTTACTATTACATTATTACACTACACAATAATTATAAATCATCCTCAGAATCTTCAACTCCAATATATTTGCAATCATTCTCGAATTCAGCATCACTTGTTTCTGAGCTTTTTTCGAGAATGGCGTCGGCTCTCGTATGTGCCAAACTGGTCTATATTTCTCAATTTCGATAACCCAATCACAATCTTTGGAAGCAAGAATAATGCAACGTGGCTCTGTAGTTACATTGCATTAGTAAAAATTCGTAATATTTCCTGCTGTAGTGATCTGCAAACTGGAATTAAGTTTTTTTACATTGATTAAGAAATTTGCAACCTACTGCTTACTGCGTACTGTAAGAGGCGTAAAATTGTTGAAAAAGCTCCAAACGGGTGAAATTGGCAGTAATTTTTAACATTGCACAGTTGGACTGTATACTATTGCATTGCTTCTATTTTCTCTACATCATCAAAAATTCTGTGAAGGTATGGTAATGTTTGAAATATAAGTTGAAACGTCACATTTTTTCTAAGTAATCAAATGGTTTAATTTTGTCTTAGTTTCTAAAGCAACAGCCGACAAATGCGTGAAATCGTGAAAGAGCACGGAACAATTGTATGCAGTAATTCAGTGTTAATCGGAAACAGTTAATGTAATAAATTTCAGTTATTTTTTGCTGTTTTCATTGACAACCAAATTTCTTGCCTTTGAGATTTATGAATACTGCCCAATAAAATCATCAAAATGTCAGAATCAGCCACATTTACCACTATTTTCGAAGTAAATAGATGGACTCAATTATAAATTTAACACACATATGTATACCAAGAGTTGATACCCTGATGAAGATTATAAAAATAATCGAAATATAGGTATATACTAAAAAACTAAAAAGTTTTAATTGACTGAAAGTACCCAAAAATATTAAATAATTAAATAGATAGACATTTGTTTATACGGAGAATAATTCTGGTATCGGCTTCTTCGTGTATAGCATATAAAATCATATTCTTATTGTCGTATAACTCTATGAACTGTGACATTATCAAATACAAATGAAAAGCATTCTTCTTCGACAGTCAAATAATAGTTAGTTATGGTATTAGTGCGATAGGGTAGACTGGGGTCGAAAGTAACAATTTTAGTTTGAACATTAATTGCCAGGGAACTGTATTTGATAATCAAACACTTTTGACGTTCACGTCCTGCCTACATATTTCACATCATTAAAACGTGTCATTAGATCTTTCTATCGTATGATCAAAAAGTCTTTGGATCGCAATAGCCATGGAATGTAAAAATCATCTATAGAATTATTTACTTCTACTTCCCGTAGTTTTTGTGAACTGTACAGAGTAGCTCAAATGTATCTTGAGTAGCGCTAATGGAGACACAGCCACCTGTGGACCTGTGTCCAGAATATACGACGCGCTGACACCGCTAAACAGAGCCCGATAGTACACAGAAAATGTTAGGTTAGCGACGCTATCATTATTTCTTGTGCTTGCAGTTATTTTAAGTATTACTTAATAACATTTATAAAAAGAACACAGAATGGAATTTATTTGAACTATTATTTATTGACATGACAGTTGTGAAGTAAATGTCAAAAATAATAGAAATAAATAATTTCATAGATCATCATTCCATTCATCAGCTTGTTAATTTCATGGCAACCCTGATTCAAAGACTTTTTATCATACTATATAAACATAGCCCTCAGTTATTAGGAAAAATAATAGTGCATGCGCAAGTATACGTTCAAGGCATACAAGACAAAAACAATCTCCATCATCTTCATCGCTTTCTTCTTTCTTGTTTTTTGCTTTGGCTTATCTTTTCTAGGTGGATTTTTGTTTAGGGTTGGAAAAATTTCTTCTTTTTCTGATCATGTTCTGCCCTAATTTGTTCTTTCTCATTAGCTACAAAATTTATATTATTACTGACTTATTGTAAGTACACAGCTGATATAAGCATTGAACGCCATTTAAAATATGCTAGCGGTTAGGTACGAAAGGCACCAATGTTGTTAAAGTTCCTATTTATTTATACCTTATATTAAGTCCCTTGTTATTCACTTTTATTACAACATTCACTTCATGCTCACTAAAGATGTAGTTGGTGATGATCACTTTTCTAGTTTCATATTTCAACACGTGGTGTATCATATTACATATTATCTGGATATCCTCGATAATCTCTACTCCATCCTCAAATTTCTGGAAGCACATCGTAGAGTCATACCCTAACAATATTACATCTGACGGCGAGCTGGTTACTATATAAAACATGTATCCATCTTTAACTAACTTTATTGTTTTCGCTAATACTACATCCGTGTCATCAAGATTACTTAAAAACATGTCTGAATATTCATCTTGACAAAGAGTGAACTCTTTATTCAAATACTTTTCTATTGCATTCGTGTCCATCGTACACAGTTATAAATTTTGTAGACCCACGAGTTATTAGTTCAATTATACTGGCTGTACTTTCTTACAAGTGCACTAAATTCTTTTGATGAATTTTAAAATAAATTCTTTTTACATATTAAAATCATCAAATCATCTAAATCAAATAAGTTATCTAATTCCAACTTTTATATGAAATTGGTTACAACAGCAACAATAAACTGGTATATATCAAATTACTTCTTAGAATCAGACTAAGATATCCATTATTGGTAATCCTGAAGATACATTTCTTTGGAAGAAGAAATAATTCTGTTTAAACAGGCAAGACTAACTTCATATATATATCCAAGACTCCTATCAAACTTAATTCTATGTGTACATCTATATAAAGAATGTCTGCATTTACTGATTTTGTATTAAACAAATTATTGAAGATTGTATCAATATTACATTAAAGAATAGTAGATTTTCTCGATAGCAATACCTATGATACATGAATAATAAAAAATACAAAATGGCTCCGACAAAACACACCATTTTCTACTTTTATTTTTGATAAGGCAAAATTCTAGCTCTTCCAAAATAATTTAGTAGTGCAGTTTGTGTGTATGTATGAGCCTTTCTGTATACAAAACTGTCTAATGTTATCTTGCAAAAATTCTTCTGAGTTAACTAATGTTTAATTAATATTAAATATTGCTTTGAAAGATATACTACAGCGCGCACAACCATCACTTTGGTACGATAACGCACAACTGCAATAAACGCAATTGTACTAAGTACGGTATTATTAATATTAAAAGTAACATTTCTTGCACTTTACAATATGGTGTTGCACGAAAGTTTTTAATTATCACATACAGAAGATAAATCGGATCAAATTTGCTTGCACAAAATAATAATCGTCTATTTCACTCAATTTACACAGTTTTGCGCTCTATAAAAAGAACTCCGTTTTATTAGTGAAAAGTTTATGCTTTATCTTAGAAACCATTCTGTCTTATCTACGTTAAATTTAAATCTGCACTTAATTGCGATAACCTCCGAGGATCTCTTTTTCCACGACTCGATCCTCTAGTACCACTAGTATGATTACTATAACCAGAATCCGACCCGAAAGCGGAATTTGTTCATTCTAGGCGTAGCTTTGGGGAAAGATCTAACTGCCTCTGGTGCAAACTCTTTAACTGGGCTAAGACGAGAAGTTGACGCAACAGATTTATCTTCCTCTTCTTGTTGACTGTTATTTTCAATTAGCGCAAAAGATGTCAATGGTGTGGATTCTTTATTTGCTTGATTGTTTTGTTTGTCTGGTATAGGTACATTTTCGGCATCCACCATTTCGCTCGCACTATGGTTAGGATCATCGCCCAGTTCATTTATTGGTGCAGGCCGATCTGTCACATAAGATGGTGCATAGTCTACAGCTGTAAATATTTGTTATAAGGAATACTCCTGTGCACCTGAAACTGTTTGAAAGTTGCTTGATGTCATCGCCACCTGGAGAGCTGTAGTGACTATGGATGGGATATTATAAATCGTCACAGTTTTGCCCGGATTACTGCGCATCCATCCATCGCAGCTGAAATTAACGGTCTTTTTAAAAGGCCCATATACAGAACGGTCTAGCGGCTGTAGCCTGTGTGAGTGTGGCGGGAAGGATAATACTACAATTATCTAGTAGTAGTAGGACTTTGTGATCAGTAGTTGCAGACGTATATTTCTGGAAGTGGTGTAAAAATATAAGAAATTCCTTTTCCTGCATCCAACCGCTTGCGTTTCTAGCGCCAGTGCTTCCAGTTGGACCATCCCGGAAGAAATGTTCTTTGTAGCGAATCCTTGGAAATATAAACATTGGCGGCACAAAATTACCAATAGCATTCACTGCGCAAGTTACCGTGACCCAGTTTCCATGCTCAGCAGATGTCAATGCTCCAACGTACCTAGTTCTCCTTTTAGTGACAACTCTATTGGGCCGTTGGACTGTAGTAATCGCTGTTTCGTCAACGTTGTACATATCTTTAGGTTCAAATTTGCATTTTCATAAAACTTTGTGCAAGTTGTCAAAAAACATATTTACGTTGGTTGCGTTAAATCTAGTGGCACGGGATAAACTAGTTGCCTGCGCACACCTTAAAGATAGCTGCGGACGGTTCATGAATCTACTGAAGCAGTCTTCAGTAGCGATCTGGTTTTCTTCCCACTGCGGTGGCATCGCTAACTTATATTTTTTCGCCATTTCATACGCAAGCCTTCTCATTTTTTTAGGACAAAAACCATAGTAAACATCTGCTGCTTTTACTATATAATTCGCCATAATTTTCTCTTGATCCTCGGTAAAACTTTATTCCAAGCTCTATAGCCTATAGCCACCAATATAATCTCTCCTAATGTCAATACACTTATTACAACGTGGAATTAATAATTCAATGCCCTTGTAAAATTAATCTGAAGTTTTTCCTTCAAAATGTTCAACTACAGCTGCTTGCAACTCCTTCTCGTCCTTAAAACGACGTCCCCTAAGGTCTTTCTTTAAATTGGGAAATAAATAGTCACTAGGAGCCATATCCAATGCTTCAAAGCCTCATTCGCGAATGGCAGCTTGTGAAATTGCGGCAGTATGAACGGGTGCATTGTCGTGTAATTATCGAACACCTCTTGTCAATTTTCCTCGACGTTTTTCACGAATATTGTTTGCCGGTTTATGCAATAAAGCCGCATAATATGTATTGTTAACAGTTGTATTGCGTTCTTTAAAATCAATCAGTAAAATGCCGTCACAATCCCAGAATATTGTTGCCATAGTTTCTCTGTCGATAGAACGACTTTCGCCTCTTTAGGACGAGGTTCGTCGGGTCGCCGCCATTTCATCGATTCCCTTTTAGATAGAGGATCATAATACAGAACCATTGTTTCATCTCCAGTAACAATGGACTCTAAAATCGGCTTTGGGTCGTCTCCACACAAGTTTAAAAACGAGTGCGCACATTCGACGCGACGTTGACGTTGAACAGCAGAAAGAAGACGCGGTACCCATCTTGCACTAATTTTATTCTTACCCAAATGGTCATGAAGAATTCGGGGAACACTTATTTCCGTAGTGTCAGACATCACTGCTAACTCCTTAACTTTCAAACGGCGATCTTCTAATACCATTTTTTCAATTATTGCAACTTTTTGAGGCGTTACCGCTTCAATTGGCCGACGCGTGCGTTCATCATCTTCAAGAGATTCTTGCCCAAAACGAAAACATTTTGACCACTTTTTACTTTATTTATTAATAAATAATCAGCGACCTCAAAAACCCTCCCAACATAAATTTCGCTTAATTTGGTTGTGTTATTAAATTAGGGGTATAAAATGGGGGTCACAACCACCAGGAGGGGGGGCGGTCCCCTATTTTAAACATATAGAGACGTGCATTTTAGGTGACCTCGCTTGAAAAAATCCTTGATTAGCTCATCTTTCATAAGCGCCGTCGCTACAACTTATAGGACATATCGCTGACAAATACAAAAGCTGTTATATAAAACTTGCCACGCCACTGACAATTTCTTTAACTCAAGTTGTTTATTTTAAGTAGACCACCTTTTCACTTTATGTTTTTGTGGCAAGGGTACTTCAAATTCATAATTTTCAAGCGCCCGCTTGTGTTATATCGCAATATTGCAGTTGAAATTGCTTCGCTCCGTTGATATAGTGGTTTTATGCTTTACTAAAATGCATGTCTCTACATATTACAATTTATATTGATCCAATAATAAAGGCATTAGAAAAGATTTCAAGTTTCTGTCTTGAATTCCCATTGTACTTTCGAAGCGTAAAGACATACTCGTTTTGTTAAACGTAAGAAAGTGTATGTGTGGTCGGTTATCGCGCGCGATAAACACTAGGTCTTGGCCTATGCATTTGTTTTTATGAAAGACATTTAACAAAATAAGTTTATTTTAACTCAACTGCAAGTAATAAAACTACTCGTTAATGGGTAAGCATGTATCCATCCCAGTCACAACCAAGTCAAATTCCTGGACTCAAGTTTATCATACCTATTTTTCAAAATCCATCAGTATGTTATCAACAAACAAGTGTACCTTACGGTTACCTGCAATTCCTACCAACAAATGCAGCTTTCCAAAGCCAAATCCCTAACCAATTCAACATTCCGCAATGTTCATACGCTACAAATCTAAATGCTCACACACAAAATATTCCACATATTACTCAAAGCATAAGTACACTCCCAAATTAAGACATTACAACCCAGTGACGTGCGGTGAGAATTTAGGCTAGGGAAGCAACCACTATTTTAATTTTAATATACCTAGGTACAGGCGCGGATTCACGGGGGGGGGGGTTGTGGGAAATTTCCCTCCCACAAATTTAGAAATAAGTATACATAGAATAGAAACCAATAATGTTTGTTTAATTATTATTTATTAAAACAATTATTTTTCCAAAAATTTCCCCCCAAAATAATTCTCTGGATCCGCCCCAGCTAGGTACAATAAAAAACAGTGTTATAATTATTAAGCTTAAAAGTTTTTCAAAGAAGAACTTTTAAACATTATACTTATGAAATTTGTTAAATATTATTGTTTATTTTAAAAAACTACTACTATGTATTTATAATTCAACTCGATTTTCCGGTCTTTTTTAGTAAAATACCTTGATGCAGGTTTTAATCTTTGTTGTTAAATTTGAAAGTTCTGGTTTTGATCTACCTTTCTCAATAATTCCTAGTTGTTCTCCAAAACTGTACGCAGAAAATTATTTATCTAATAATTTACAAACTGAACAACAAAATCGTGGCGATTCGCATGTATCGGAAGTAGTCGAACCTTCCACCACAGCTGAATTTGCAATTGCAGTTCACCCTAACAGACGAAGACGAAACGAATGACAGCACAACAGAATCCAACAAACATGACTGGCAAGCAGTTAAAAAACGCTAACGAAGCAATAAAGCAACAAATCAACACTTGAGTCTGCCTCAAACAAGCGTCCAAAATCGATTTAAACCGCACGAATCAAATAATAAAAATGCTCCTGCTAACCCTAATGACACCACTAAATCTGAACCTGCAACACATAAACCACCACCCATATTCATTTATTGAGTTAAAAAATATCAGGCCATGATTGATAATCTAGCGACAGTCACAGAAGATGAAACTTACCACACGAAAGCTTTAGCCAATGATACGATTAAGGTCAACGCTCACAGAATTGAAACATATAGAAAAGTAGTACAGCAACTAAGAGAAGAACACATTATCCATCACACTTACCAAGCGAAAGAAGATCGCGCATACAGGATAGTAATTAGAAACTTGCATCACTCCGTACCGGCTACCGAAATCGAGCAAGAGCTCGCAAAAGCAGGACATAAAGTACGAAACGTAATGAACGTTAAACACAGGTTAACTAAAGAACCACTTTCGCTATTCTTTATTGACCTCGAACCCCAACCAAATAATAAAGCAATCTATGACCTAAAGTATATCAACAACACCACAATACTCGTAGAAGCACAAAAAAAAGACGTGACGTAGTCCAATGTATGCGCTGTCAGGAGTATGGTCACTCGAAAGCATACTGCAATAGACAACACGACTCTAAAATATGCCGTAAAACCAGAGATGTGAGATAGCAAAATGTGCTTTATGCACGAGTGATCACCCTGCAAACTACAAGGGATATAGAGTCTACTTAGACTTACTTGCACAAAAACATGGTACAAGACTCCTCCCCACTAATCCTAAACAAACTATTGACCAAAACAAAGCGGACTACGTTCAACCCAACAACGCACACAGTGCATAACCGAAATCCAACCTACGCTCAAGCTGTATTAAACAACGGAAATAACTCACCTGTCCAACCTGAAGCAGACATAGGGGAGCAACTTACATTATTCCTAAACGAGTTCAAAAACACCCAATTACTTAATCAATAGCATGATTTTTAACTTGCTTGCCACAGTCATCAACAAACTGAACCCGTAATGGCAAAAATACTCAGAATTGCAACGTGGAATGCTAATGGCATTCAGAACCACAAACAAGAAGTAATAGCATTTCTACAACTCAACCAAATCGACATTCTCCTAGTATCCGAAACTCACTTCACTGATCGAACCGCTTTTTTCATACCGCATTATTCTACTTACAACTGCATCCACCCAGACGGCACAACGCATGGAGGATCAGCAATCATAATCAGAAACTCCATATCCCATCATGAATTAACCAAGTTTCAAACTAATGAAATACAAGCAACAAACATAAAGATAAAAACCGAAAAGTGGGAACTGACAGCAACTTCTGTTTACTGCCCACCACGCCACGCCATTACTTCTGATGAATGTAAGAACTTCTTGCAAACTCTTGGCAATCGTTTTATCGCAGGAGGAGACTGGAATGCCAAGCACACCCATTGGGGCTCACGAATCATTACCACTAAGGGACGTAACCTTCTACGGGCGTTAGCCGACAATAACTACACCCACTTGACCAACAAGGAACCCACTTACTGGCCGGCAAATGCGGGAAAACTGCCGGACCTCCTGAACTTTTTCATAACTCGTGGCATCCCAACGCAAAACTGTCTAGTGAATTCAAACTATGATCTGTCGTCAGACCATACCCCTGTTATTTTAAGAAGTAGTAATAACGTAGCATAAACGAAAACATTAATCTAAATTTACGTATCAAAGATTCAGAAGATCTAGATGCTGCCGCCCAGTATTTTACTAACTTTGTACAGCAAGCTGCGTGGCAGTCGACTCCTAGAACCGAACAACAAGCAGCAAGTTCCATCAGCACTCCCTTACACATCCGGCAACTAATTAGTGAAAAAAGACGTGCCAGAGGAAAATGGCAACGTTCACGTAATGTGGAAGATCTACACTATTATCGAAGACTATCCAGACAACTCACTATAGTACTTAAAGAAGCCCAAAACTCATCTTTTCAAACATACATCCAGAACCTATCCTCTGATAATCGCAGAGGTGCGGGAAGTTAGCCGCACATTTTTTGAAACTTGGGCTGATAATATACCAATTTTTAGCGCCCAATTAGCGCCGTTAAAATTAGAATTTGCTCCGCTTTCTGGAACTCAGAAATTACAATGCGGCCAAGTTCACGTGAACTTGGCCCACACAATTTTATTTTTCAAATTTTTTTAAAAAATTTTACCACCAACATCTTGCTCTGAATTTGCGCCTACCAATGCCGTTATAGTTTTTAAGAAATGTTGCATTTTTAGAGAGAAAATTTTTTTTTAAATTTTACTACCGTGAAGTTGGGCGCACTCTTCTTCCGAAACCTGCTATTCCTAATATCAATATTTAGCGCTGAATTTGCGCCAATTAACACCCACAAATAGAGAAATGCTCCTCTTAAGATTAAAATATTAAAACCTTTAAAACAGTATGTAATTATGAAATTCAATAAACGTGAAACCGAGTATTTTTATAGAAATAAATGGTTCATTAGTCAAAAATGAGTGTTTTTAAGCGCTTAATTAAGCATCCCACCATATAGTTTATTTTTTCAAAAATAAACTACACTTTCTTCTTAATACTCAACGTATATATCCGGTTTCATCAAGACCGGCCAGAGAAACCAGCGCCAATAACGATCATGAAATCAGAAGTACTGTTTTGAGGAATAAGAATAAGAAATCGACGGCGCTGATATAGCGCCAATTAGCACCGTTCAAAAATGCACTTCTCTTCGATCTGTCTCAACTTTTAAAATATTTTAAATATATCTATACGCAATAAACGGCGCTAATATAGCGACACTTAGCGCCGTTCAAAAATGTACTTTTTGGACTGTGTCAATTTTTGAAAAATTTTAAGTATAACCATACGCAATCGACGGCGCTAATATAGCGCCAATTAACGCCGACCAAAAACGTACATGTTTTTGATCAGTCTCAACTTTTGAAAGTTTTTAAGCATATCCATACCCAATCGACGGCGCTACTATGGCCCGAATTAGCGGCGACCAAAAATGTACTTCTCTTAGATCTGTCTCAACTTTTGAGAAATTTGAAAGATACCCAAACCCTATCGACGGCGCTACTATAGTGCCAATTAGCGGCGTCCAAAAATGTACTTCTCTTCGATCTGTCTCAACTTTCAAAATATTTGAAGGATATCCATACCCAATTGACGGCACTAATATAGCGCTAATTAGCGCTGTCCAAAAAAGTGCTTTTCTTTGACCTATCAACATTTAAAATAATTTAAATATATCCATACGCAATCGACGGCGCTAATATAGCGCCAATTAGCGCCGTCCAAAATTGTACTTCTCTTCGATCTGTCTCAACTTTTAAAAAATTTGAAGGATATCCATACCCAATCGACGGCGCTAATTAGCGCCGACCAAAAAAGTACTTTTTTTTACCTGTCTCAACTTTGAAAATATTTTAAATATATTCATACGTAATCGACGGCGCTAATATAGCGCCGTTCAAAAATGTACTTCTCTTCGATCTGTCTCAACCTTTAAAATATTTTAAATATATCCATACGCAATCAACCGCGCTAATAAAGCGCCAATTAGCGCTGTCCAAAAATGTACTTCTCTTCGATCTGTCTCAACTTTCAAAAAATCTGAAGGATAACCATACCCAATCGACGGCGCTAATATAGCGCTAACTAGCGCCGTCCAAAAAAGTACTTTTCTTTGACCTGACACAACTTTTAAAATATTTTAGATATATCCATACGCAATCAACCGCGCTAATATAGCGCCAATTAGCGCTGTCCAAAAATGTACTTCTCTTCGATCTGTCTCAACTTTCAAAAAATCTGAAGGATAACCATACCCAATCGACGGCGCTAATATAGCGCTAACTAGCGCCGTCTAAAAAAGTACTTTTCTTTGACCTGACACAACTTTTAAAATATTTTAAATATATCAATACGCAATCGACGGCGCTAGTATAGCGCCAATTAGCGCCGTCTATAAATGTACTTCTATTCGATCTGTCTCAACTTTTAAAATATTTTAAATATATCCATACGCAATCAACGGCGCTAATATAGTGCCAATTAGCGCCGTCCAAAAAAGTACTTTTCTTTGACGTGTCACAACTTTTAAAATATTTTAAATATATCAATACGCAATCAACGGCGCTAATATAGTGCCAATTAGCGCCGTCCAAATATGTACTTTTTGACCTGCCTCAACTTTTGAAAAATTTTAAGTATAACTATACGCAATCGACGGCGCTAATATAGCGCTAATTAGCGTCGTCC
The DNA here is from genome assembly GCA_929113105.1 of Agrypnus murinus. Taxonomy (NCBI): domain Eukaryota; kingdom Metazoa; phylum Arthropoda; class Insecta; order Coleoptera; family Elateridae; genus Agrypnus; species Agrypnus murinus. Next base: position 207,112,018 of record OV816025.1, read on the forward strand.
AAAAAAGTGCTGCTTTTTGACCTGTCTCAACTTTTAAAATATTTTAAATATATCCATACGCAATCAACGGCGCTAATATAGCGTTAATTAGCGCCGTCCAAAAATGTACTTCTTTTCGATGTCTCAACTTTTAAAAAATTTGTAGGATATCGATTTTCAATCGACGGCGCTAATTTAACGCTAATTATCGGCGTCGATTGGGTATGGATATCCTTCAGATTTTTTTAAAGTTGAGAGATCGAAGAGAAGTACATTTTTGGACGGCGATAATTGGCACTATATTAACGACGTCGATTGCGTATGGTTATACTTGAAATTTTTCAAAAGTTGAGGCAGGTCAAAACTTACATTTTTAGACGGCGTTAATTGGCACTATATTAGCGCCGTTGATTGCGTATGCATATATTTAAAATATTTTAAAAGTTGTGACAGGTCAAAGAAAAGTACTTTTTTGGACGGCGCTAATTAGCGCTAAATAAGCGCCGTCGATTGGTTATGGATATCCTTCAAATTTTTTAAAAGTTGAGACAGATCGAAGAGAAGTATATTTTGGACTGCGCTAATTGGCGCTATATTAGCGCCGTTGATTGCGTATGGATATATTTAAAACATTTTAAAAGTTGAGACGATCGAAGAGAAGTACATTTTTAAACGGCGCTAATTGACGCTATATTAGCACTGTTGATTGCGTATGGATATATTTAAAATATTTTAAAAGTTGAGACAGATCGAAGAGAAGTACATTTTTGGACGGCGCTATATTAGCGCCGTTGATTGCGTATGGATATATTTAAAATATTTTAAAAGTTGACACAGATCGGAGAGAAGTACATTTTTTGAACGGCGCTATATTAGCGCCGTTGATTGCGTATGGATATATTTAGAATATTTTAAAACTTGTGACAGATCGAAGAGAAGTACATTTTTGAACGGCGCTAATTGGCGCTATATTAGCGCCGTTGATTGCTTATGGATATATTTAAAATATTTTAAACGTTGAGACAGATCGAAGAGAAGTACATTTTTGGACGGCGCTAATTGGCGCTATATTAGCGCTGTCGATTGCGTATGGTTATACTTAAAATTTTTCAAAAATTAATACAGGTCAAATAGTACATTTTTGAACGGCGCTAATTGGCACTATATTAGCGCCTTTGATTGCGTATTGATATATTTAAAATATTTTAAAAGTTGTGCCTTAAGAGGAGCATTTCTCTATTTGTGGGCGCTAATTGGCGCAAATTCAGCGCTAAATATTGATATTAGGAATAGCAGGTTTCGGAAGAAAAGTGCGGCGAACTTCACGTTTAATTTAATTCTTAATTACATGTTCTTTTAAAGGTTTTAACATTTTAACCTTAAGAAGAGCATTTCTCTATTTGTGGGCGCTAATTCAGCGCTAAATATTGATATTAGGAATAGAAGGTTTCGGAAGAAAAGTGCGGCCAACTTCACGGTAGCAAAATTAAAAAAATCTTTTTCTCTCTAAAAATGCAACATTTCTTAAAAACTCTAACGGCATTGGTGGGCGCAAATTCAGAGCAAGATGATGATCAATTGTGTGGGTCAAGTTCACGTGAACTTGGCCGCATTGTAATTTCTGAGTTCCAGAGAGCGGCGCAAATTCTAATTTCAACGGCGCTAAATGGCGCTAATTGGGCGCTAGAAATTGGTATATTATGAGCCCTAGTTTCGAAAAATGTGCGGCTAACTTCCCGCACCTTGACCGCAACCTATGGACAGCTACAAAAAAGTTTTAAAAGACCCACACCACCAAAGTCTCCGATAAGATCACCTAACAATGAATGGGCTCGCTTCAACAAAGAAAAGGCCGACACCTTTGCAATTCACTTATCCCTTGTCTTTCAAGCGGCAAAACCGATACCCGGCACTCCAAACGTTAACATTGCAGACTTCCTCGACGTACCCTGCCAAATGTCGCCACCAACAAGTAAGCCCGGCAGAAGTTAAAGCTGAAATAGGCAAGCTAAACCAACACAAAGCTCCGGGATATGGTTTAATAACCGGACAAATTCTGAAAAGGTTACCTCGCAAAGCCATTGTCCTCCTCACAACGATTTATAATAGAATGGTAAGTCTCTGCTACTTTCCTATTATATGGAAATATGCTGAAATTATAATGATCCACAAATATGGCAAACCACCGCATGAAACAGCATCATACAGACCTATAAGTCTACTGCCCATCCCTTCTAAAATATTTGTGAGGCTGTTACTTGGAAGAATCCAGGAAGACTATGAACTAACAAATTTGCTACCTAACTACCAGTTTGGATTTCGTGAAAATATGTCGACGATACATCAAATTCATAGAATAGTCAACCAAATAGCTAAGAGCAGAGAGAAAAATAAACATTGTAGCGGAGTATTTTTAGATGTCTCCCAAGCTTTTGATAAAGTGTGGGACACGGGCCTACTCTACAGACTTAAAAATATGGTCAACAACAATTACTACCAACTTTTGAAATCTTACCTGACCGATAGGAATTTCTCCGTTAAACACAACGATGCAATTTCGCCATACTACCCCATAAAATCCGGTGTCCCGCAGGGCAGTGTGCTCGGCCCACTCCTCTATCTTATATATACTTTTGAATTGACCTGAAACTGAAAATACCCTGATTGCTGCATTTGCAGATGTTTGCTATCCTATCCTCAGATTACGATCCGGTAACATCTTCTGAAAACGTGCAAACCCATCTAAATCTGCTTAATGAATGGTACAACAGATGGCGAATCAAGATAAACCAATGTAAATCTATTCACGTAACATTTACTACTTGTCAGTGGTGTACGATGAGAATTTAGGCTAGGGAAGCAACCACGATTTTAATTTTAATATACCTAGGTACAGGCGCGGATTCACGGGGGGAGATGGGGGAAATCCCCCCCTCAAATTTAGAAATAAGTATACATAGAATAGAAAAAACTAATGTTTGTTTAAGTATTATTTATTAAAACAATTATTTTTTCAAAAATTTCCCCTTCAAAATAATTCTCTAGATCCGCCCCTGCTAGGTACAATAAAAAAACAGTGTTATAATTATTAAGCTTAAAAGTTTTTCAAAGAAGAACTTTAACATTGTTTACTCATGGAATTTGTTGACTATTATTCTTTATTTTAAAAAACTGCTACTGTGTATTTATAATGCAACTCGATTTTCCGGTCTTTTTAGCAAAATATCGATGCAGGTTTTAAGCTTTGTTGTTAAATTTAAAAGTTCTGGTTTTGATCTGCCTTGCTCAATAATTTGTAAGTTCTCTCCACAAATGTATGAAGAAAATTCTTTATTAATAATTTACAAACTGAACAAAAAAATCGTCCCGATTCGGATGTATCGGAAATACTCGAACCTTCCACCAAAGCAGCTTGATTTGCAGTCATGACCATAATGCAATTTTAAATTTGCATACAGAACAAACTAAATAGAATTATTTGCCTTTAAAAAAATTCCAACTTATATAAAATGAAATAATAAAATGTGACAAAATACAATCTCATTTGCAGACTTACATTACTGAAGTATGTAGCGTTTCCTTTTTATAAACAAGTACTATTCACGATAGTTGCCAGACAAGGTTTACCATGATTGCCCAACACACTCAGTGAAGATGGGGTGGATTTAAAATAAAACAAACTAGGCGCCACACGTTTACAAAAAAAGGAATTGGTAAACCGCCGGCCTCAAACGGTTAAACGTAAACCCGCAGCTACTGCAACATTTAAATTACTTAACCTGTAAAGAAAAGATAAGCAAATCTTGAACAGTACTTCTAACTCAAGAAAACAATTGAGCAATTGGAACAAATTCCTTTTAAATTTCATTTATTACCCCAAAATAATACATATGAAAATCCTTAGTGGCTATCACTTGATTGACTTCAAAACAAATCGTATATAAAAACATATGTAAGCTATATATGAAACCAAGAAAAAATTCGTATATTAATATCTTGATGCTATATGATGTAAACAAATATTCAATAGTGAAATAGTATAGATACCCTTGGAGATTAGACGTCTACCTTCAATTTCACACAAAAGAAATACAAAATATAATTGAGCAAGTGTACAAAATTAAATAGCATTATAATACACCAATAATTACTCAAGTTTTATCTATGTAAACAAAATACTGGTATTAAAATATATATATATTTAAATATTGATTGTAGTCCTTGTAGACAATGGAACAAAACTAACGTAAATCTCTGACCTTGTCAATCTCGTGCTTCCACTACAGCTACCATACCATAAATAACAGGTTTTAATTAATTATCTATAGTGCCATACAATGCCATCAAAAACCACACTAAATGGATCAAAACGCCTCATTTATAGCCTCAACTAGTTGGGCGAGCACGGTCCTCTGCGCAAAATTTGCTAGCGCCTATAATTATTGCAACTTATCGGAAAAACTTGCCATAAACTAAAAGCCTAAAATAAATGATTGGTCGTAATAAAAGTAATTAATTTATAGTAAATTAAAGAAAAGTTTTACCTTGCTGGAGAAGGCTTAGTGCTTGAAAACAAGCGAAATCTTTGGGAACATAAAAATGCGAATAAGAACCGACAACGTCGAATTTAGCTCCAACTAAATTTAAAACTGTGTTGATATGAAAAACTCCATATCTTAGGAATCCACCACAACAGAATTATTCAAATAACAATTTAAATTATTATTAATTTAATTACACAAAACTGCGAGGTGTAATTATAATTTACTAAACCAAATCAACACAATTCGCAAGTGTTCACCTAAATAACGATAATCTGCATTCAAGACTCAATGCTCGAATCCCCTATGCGTTCGTTGTTCCTACACATCTGCCGAAATAAAAAAAGATAACCGGATTTCAATTGAAAACATTTTCTCGCCTAAAAATGTTAAAATAATGTATTAGAAAATTTTAGAAAATACAGGACCGGGTTGAGGAATAGTATTTTAAAATACAAGAATTAATCAAAATTAAAATAACCCGTTACATTTAACATTAAATTTGACAAACACTAAATCGAACAAATAACCAAATTATGATAAATAAACATTTGGGCACGAAGTACACTAAAAATAACGACCAAACAATGTTAACCGCATGGTCTGTGTGACCACGCCCGCTTATCAATGCTAGGAGAAGAGCAGCTATAAGCAACGAAATCAGTGCTTATATGCAGCGTATGTAACACATCTGAATCGGTATTACCTTTCCGTGCAAGTTTAATGAGCCTAATTTAAAATAGTACTCTAAATAATTATACTTTTTGCTGTACGGAATTGATATTGAGCTTTAAGTTGATCAAATATTACAAATTTAAATAAACGATAACCACAATTTTATAAAAATAATTTTGTTAGCATTGGTTTTTATTTTTATTAAATTCTCAGGGGAAGCATTGCTTCCATTGCTTCCATGGACCGCACGCCACTGCTACTTGTACTGCAATCTGTCCTCCTGTAACCATTAACGGAGTCCTTGTGCCTGTACAACCAGATGTTAAATACCTAGGACTACACTTAGATCAATGCTTAACGTGGCAGAGACACATACCGACGAAAAGAAGACAGCTGGACCTCAAGCTCAGACAGATGTACTGGCTCATGGGCTAACTAAACTATCCCCAAGAACAAAATCCTGCTATACAAGCCTACGCTAAAACCTATATGGTCATAGGGCCTACAGCTTTGGGGTGTGCCAAACCAACACGTTTAAAAGCAATACAAGCATTCCAAAACAAAACACTTCGTGCGATTTTTAATGCGCCATAATACATTAGCAATCTAATGCTACACCAAGACCTGGAGATCCCATACATCATAGGAGAAATAAATACCATCGCCACTAACTACCAACTCCGACTTACTGGAAATCCAAACGCCCTTATAGATAACCTATATAGGGACGGAGCAGTCAATAGAAGATCAAGAAAACCTGGGCTACGGACCTACCTCAACACTAATGTCTGGTTTATACAGCCACTTATCATTTAACAAGTACATTTAATTTAACACGTAAGGAGTAAAGAAAAGTAGTGCCGGTTTAAACAGCAATTATAAATTTAATATATACGCGTGCGCATACTGACATATGTTTGCAATACCGCCACAAAAATTTGAATTTTTTAAGGGCAATTACATGATAATGTATTGGCTAACCTGTTTTTATTCCTAGCCGACATGCGCACTAACGATTCATTTAACAAGTAACAAGTAGAATTTAAAATAAATCCAATTAGGAAATGTACTTGTTAACTGTTAAGTGATACGTGAGTTGTATAAACCCATCTGAGTAAACACCATATTCTAATTCTTACTTGTAACTTGTTAACTGTTAAGTGGCTGTATAAACCAGGCATAAGTGATAGTGATATATAAGGAGAAATGTCAGTGGACGTTATCCCTTCCAAGTTAAAGACTCACAATATATTTACTCAATACTCTTTAGTGAAGTAGATTGTAAATTTCCACTAAATGTCAAAAAATTCTATCTTTAGATAGTAAAAAATAAGAACTTAATGCAAAAATTGACTCTACTATTAAGTAAAAATTAAGTTTTCCCCTACGTAATAAGTGTGTTACAGAATTGTTTATTTCTTTAACTAATTTACACCTTTTGATAAAAACAGTACTTCCATTGTGTTTGTTTATTTTAACAAAAATTTCAGAAATGATATCAAAAGAAAAGATACGTATTGATCAATAATTATTTTAAAAATTAAGCTTTCCTTAATAATAATTAATCTATAATAATTATGCACTTGCTCTAGACCAGCTACAAAACTGATGTAGTGTTTGATGGGTTGCATACCGATTTTTATAAAGGAATATACCACGTGCATACATGCTGAAATCCAATATCTCCTGCTATACGTAACAGCAGCTTATATCATTACTCCTTACATATTATTCACAAATAATAAAAATACATTAACAAAATAGACTACATTTCAAATGTAGTGTAGCCATCCTTTAAACGATTATTTGAAAAACTTCACGTTTTGTGGAAATAAATATACAGAAAAATCTAAGTAAGGTAAATGTAGATTTATCAAAAATAATTTCCTCATAATTGTATTGTATTGTATATGATAATTATATGATAAAAATGTAATACACATACACCGCAACATATAAAAAGTATACATGGAGATAAACTTTATCTATTTGATAATTAAAATATAATATGTAATAATCTTAAATACTTACATGTTTGACTAATAATACACGATAATTCAGAATAATTGTGAATAGAATACGTTAGGAAATCATTTGCATAACGCATGCGCTTAACGCTGTTATTGCAGATAATTGAAAAATGTAGGGTAATCATCAATAAATACAGTATTTAAGCTTGTACTTTGTACACAATTAGAGATTTATAGTTTTAGACGAACTTAAAATATTCCTAGTTGTACAATTGAAAATTTGATTAAGACAATATAAATTTGATTAATAATAGTAATAATAACCTAGAAATTTCTTTCATTTGTATTTAAACACTTTACTGCTGTTTTTGTATTACCTCCAAATTATCACTTTTAAAATTACTCTTAATTCAGCTTTAGTTGCTTATTATCAGTTTATTTAAGGTATGTCATTCACAAATACAGCATATTTATAAGTAGGTAATTGCAAAAAGTCAATTGTAGAAGCAGACTGAGTAAAGTCTGTAAAGTACACCTTGGGTCAAGAATACACTTTATTTTTGGTAATGTACAATCTACGAGAACGTTTTTATTTTACAGATAAGTATTTGAGCAGTGGCATATTTAAGGCGGTGGGGCGATAGCCTATTAGGCAAGTAGGAGGAATTACTCCTATAGTGGATTCTATCAAAACTAGTAGTAATTGTAGTTCTATCAAAAAGTAGTAGTTTCAAAATGCAATTACAAATTAACCAAACCAAAGTACTTTAAAGTAGTACTTTTGTTGAGCCACAATGAGGGAAATGTGCAACTGCCAAATAACTTAACTTGCACAATAGAACCTAAACCTGCAACAATAAGAACTATCCCTTTGGCAATTGAAATTGAAGAGCAGCTCTTTAAACAAAACTTGGCTCAACATGGCCCGCCATCTTCCGTTATAGTTTCAGGTTTTCTCTTAATGTCTACTTTTATTTATATCTGGACAATATTGTTAATTACCTCAACAAAACTCTATATAGAATTGGAATTTTGTGTGTGTAGAATTTATTAGGGAAAACAAGTGCTTACACATGGTAATAAGAAGTGTTACTAGAAAAAGTGCAAACACATCTTCTAACATAACCTATCGTATGTAATAGCATTAACAATGACAGCACTAAGAACTTATTATTCTTATTACGGATTAGATTAAGTGTTTTATGGGGTTACATAAAATATATTTGTTAACAAAGCGAAAAGTGTGTAATCGAGCACAACGGTCGTCCGCGACCACGTTGGGGACGTGGTTCGCATAATGAGGCATGTTTACATTTGTTGTAATCTATTGCATAAACAAGTTGAGCTTCTAGTTGGTTTGTATAATAAAAGTATAAGTATCGTATTTCTTTGAAACATGGGTATCAAAAGGAAAGAAATAATTATTGAGTTCATAATAAAATATCTACTGAAATCTCTTTCTTTAATTAGAAGTATTTAGTATTATGCAGTCTATAATGTCATTCATTGTGATAAAAACTTTTTAAAGAAATACCATACTTATAATTTTATTATACAAACCAGCTCGAGGCCAAACTTGTTTAAGCGATAAATTAAACATTGCATCAATATCCGGACCACTCCCCGACATCGTCGCGAGGTGGTCGCGGAAGACCGTGTGTGGTGCCCATAATATACACCAGCAACGCTTCCAAGGAAGTACGTAATTGACTCGAAACGAGCGGGAGCGAAAAAAGTCCGGCTAAACCTTTACATATTGCTGAAGGCATAATAGGTCAGACGATAGTTCAGATGACGGAGATTAAAGACAATGTCTAGGTACTCCATAACAGCCACGACGTTCATCGTTCAAGCAGACGCATACTCGCAACTGAGCTGAACGGTTGTGTGCTAACTTCTTTCTCTTTCAGATTCGATTTCATTGCATTCTTGTGCTGAGCCCGAGTTTTCCGTGTGGTTTATTAGGGTTCAGCAATTCACTACAGTTATGTAGTAATTCTAACGTCTCGACTCCTACCTCAGCTAAAACAAGCGACAAGGCATGGGCTAAAGGTGTCCACCAAAATAACGATGACAGCTACAGGTGCATTCTCTTGACAAGAGCAGTGGTAAAGCCTTGAACTACATACTATGCACCTCTGGAGCGTGCTCCATGGATGTGGCTATGGAGCTTGTGGGATCCGGTTACCTTGGTAGCCCGGAACCTTTCCCTTTACTGGGATTTCGGAAAGGGGAAAAGAGAACTTCGTTCTTCAGTTGAGGACGGAGCTACGGCTATTGCACAGGCCATCGGATTGGTCGTTCCTTGAAGGGCATTTCCGCAGCCTACGGTCGAGGAGCCCGCATCCATTTCAACGGAAATGGATTGCGACTACCAGCAACCTGCCTACGGACAGTTCCGATTCTTCGGACACGAAACTGAGCGACAATCTTACCACGGTGAAGGAGCGAATCCGTAAACGGAAGTGCAAAAAACCTGCCTCGGACACGAATGCTCGACCTGAGTCTTCGTCTCCAATAAGTTTGACTTTCTCGAAGAGCAAATGGATGGAGTCTTAGAGGACGAAGGGGTATCGGCGGATAATTCCAGGAGGCTTAGGAATTTCCTCAACGAGTTGAAGATGCCCCATCACTATTATATGCCTGTTCACAGAGTAAAAACCTTCAATTCTGCACCAACGAAGAGGTAAAATGGCTATCTGGTAACCCATGCCTCGGGTGCTGGTCTAGTTGACCAACGCCTCGGAGAGCACGGCATTCTCAATCTCCGCGATTTCATGCACCTGGAGATGTCAGCGGAATCTCAATGTCACCTGCCAGCGGTTTGGACATGCTCAGTCACGCTGCAGTGCTTTGCCCAAGTGCGTAAAATGCGCGAAGCTACCAAAAGACTAGAGTTTAAATAAATGGAGAATCTGGGTCACCGCGTGATCAACAGCTGTGTTAACAGATAAGATCAGATTGCAAGCAACATTTTTATATTAACTAAGCTGTTAAAAATGTCAGCGACATACGATATGACTATGGATAGGGGTAACAGCTGTTTATTTTTATTACTGGTTTTACTTCTCCTAATTACAATTAAAAAGGGGCGTTACTGAATCTTTCAAGCTCACTTACTGTTTCTCCTGTCAGTTAAATTACAGCGTGGCTATCACGTGATGTCTGCGTGATCCTAGATGCATTTTGCATTTAGATGCATTTTACTCTCTCGTGATTTCTGTGTCCCAGATTTTCATTTAATTGTAGAACTCTAGGGATGCACCCGCCACTCCTATCTTGCTTTCTAATAGTCTCTTCGGACTTCTTCTACTGTCCATTCTTGGTACGTGGCCTAACCATCTCAGTCTTTGCCCTTTGACTGTTGCATTTATATTAGTTCATTATATATTTAGCTCTTGTAATTCACTGTTAGCTCTTCTTTTCCATCTGTCTTGCACTTTTTTCCTTCATATATTTTCCTAAGTATTTTCCTCTCCCATACACTGAACAATTTCTTTTCTATTATTCCTAATGTTCACACTTCACTTGTAAGTGTCACTATAGGTTTTATAATAGTTGTATACAGTTTTATTTTGGGTTCTTTTGCTACACTTTTATTATAAAGATATCTTTTAAGCGCATAAACACAACGATTCCCTGCTGTTAGTCTTCTCTGAATTTCACTTTTTACTGTTGTACAATTTTAAATGACGTTGTCGAAAGACTCCACAAAAGATAAAAGGCTAAAATAGCGACTGGACTGACAACTGATAGAAATTACAGCTTATAACTGAAACACAACTCCCTAGTTAAAACCAGAATTTATAATAACCTGTTATAACAGATATAACCTATAATAACCAGAATTATTATAACCTATGTGAACCAAGAATTTTATAGTCAAGGTTAGAAAATGGGACAATATAATAAATATTACAAATAAGTGTTCAAGAGAGAAAAGGGCGTGATTGCGAGATGCAACAGATATATTCGTTATATAGTGGTAACGAAAAAGTTTCCGATGCTGTTGTTTATTAACTACCAAACAAAGGTAAACAAAGGGTGAAACCCTAATAGCATTCTCCGGTTAAGCTATTTAAGAGGTTGATAAAGGAAACAGAAAGTAAACATGTTGGCGTCACTAATTTATATAAATTAAAGTTATATAAACGCATTGATCGAAGATTGTGGTTAATATTATATAAATAAAAATTGTTTATTAAGAGGGCCATGTTATCAAAGCAATCAGTACCATGACATACGAGCGATATTCTGCCATTCTGATGCCTCATCCAAAATAAACATATAACAAATAATAGAAATACAAGATAAATAGTATTTTTCAGATTATTACCAAAACATAACAGAAAATGTCGTTCAAGTGAAGCTCCTAATAGAAGAAAGGGCAGTAGTTCACTCTACCAACAATTACTATTGCTATGACAATTACAACCATACTATGGATCAAGAAAAACAATTTCGAAGTAAGGGTTTCGGGGTATCCTTTAACCAAGATAGAAGTGTCCCAACAGGGCTCGTATATATTTTTTTCAATATGTTAGAATGGTTTAATTGTATATATACTTTTTTATGTATGTTTGCATTGTAATAAATAACCTTGGAAAACTAAACTATTTTCAAACAAATTATACAAAAGTTTTATAACAACCCACTCTAAATAGGCAATATTTTTCCTTGTAGAGTAAAAAATTCAAAAGTCAAGAGTAAAATCTTACTTCGAAACGATTAGAAATTTGACTGTGTTAGTGTAAAAAAAGTTACCATAAATGAGTAAAGATATTATTGTGTTGGAGTGTGATAAATTTACTCTAACGTTGTATTGAAGTTAGCTCTATGGTCTACACGAAGGTACATGTTAGATATTTTACTCTAAAAATGTATTTGACCTAAACACTCATTTTAGAGCGGTCTAGTGTTCGAATTTTACACTAAATTTTGTACTGTATACGGTCTACTCTCAATAAGCATATAGCACTCGTCTCTAGAGCAAAATTTTTTAAATTAGAGTAATTGCTGTGTATGGTTGGTCTACTCAAATAATTACTCATTTACTCGGTTTCAGGTTATTAGAAATGCCGCCGTAAAGCTTTATAGCTTTTTTCTGTTGAAACCCTCTCCTGTTCTACAAAATAATGATTGACTTGTAATTAGGTTTTAGTCAATAGATTATTATTATTCAAGTATCCTATGTTGTAATTTGGTTATCGTGTACATTGCTGAACATAAAAAAATCTGACCACGCAATAATTATTACAAATAGATGCCGCCAAATTATCGATTTTGCAAACTGATATAAATTGAATTGCAGGATTATTTATTTCTTAGTATTTGAAATATATTTCGGAATATGTAAATAAAGCAATTAAAATTATAATAAATGTAAATCCGCTTCAAATATTAGTAAGAATGGAAAGGCATGTAAGTATTTTTTTGTTATTAGCTAATAATTTAGTAATTATTATATATTACAATTATTTTCAGTTGATGCTCAATAATAGTAAAGTAAAGTAATGTAAATGTATTGAAAATAGTGGATTTTTCAGAACGGGTAATGTGGTGAAACTCGAATAACCTAAAACCATAACCAAGTGGTCCCGCACTGATTGCTCGACCATCTCAGAACAGGATAATTTTTGATATGTTATCACATCTATGTATTGGTAGTTCGAAGCTACTATTAATTTATTTTTTATTCCTTTTGGTTTAAATACGGCAGCCATATTTGTTTCGTGGTGCACGACGTTTCTTGCACTTTTCTATGTAAGCGAAAATCTTGATATCTCAAGAGCAGTTGGTCGTAGAAAGTCGCGGTAAAAACCATTGCATTGCTCACATTTCGAACTACGTTTGTTGTTCTAAACATAAATTTCGTAAGATGTTTCCTTATGGGCGCAAATTAAGTTCGAAATTTAACGCTTTTTTTGCAAAATTTCGGCTTTTTAGAGTGTCATATTTCCAGATAATGGTGAAGTATCAGCGTTCATTCTTTTTAAAAAAGTACGCAGTTTAGGATAGTTTATGTTTAAAGTATTTCAAATCTGAAACTTCATTATTTTGGTATTTATGGGCATTTTAAATTCTCATTTTCTTCATTTTTGAGCAACTTTGGACCTCAACATCTCTTATGGTCATGGATGGATTTTTTTATATTACGTGCATATAAAGCAGCATATGATGGAAACTGTGGTAAAAATTTTAACTTTGTTATTATCGTGAGGACAGAGTTATGCTCAGTTGAAGATTGTAAATGCATACCATTTCCATTAGTATTACTGAGTAAATGTACCTTATTCTGGTGCTAATATTGGTTTGGGAAAGTAAAATTATTATTATTACTATTATTATATATAGTGATATGCTATTGATAAAAGTCCTTGCAGTGATAATTAAAGTAATTAATATAACAATAGTGCTTTTTCTTTGTATTTTCTTCCGTGGCCGATTTCCCTCTCAATCCGTGTAAATAAGTTACCATTTTCACCATAGTTTACCATCATATACTGCTTCATATCCACATAATATAAAAAAAATCCATTTATGCCCATCAGAGATATTGAGGTCCAAAGTTACTCAAAAATGAAGAAAACGAGAATTTCAAAAACCCATAAATACCAAAATAGTGAAGTTTCAGATTTGAAATATTTTAAACATAAACTAGCCTTAACTGTGTACTTTTTTAAAAAGAATGAGCGCTGATACTTCGCCTTTGTCTGGAAATATGACACTCTAAAAAGCCGAGATTGACAGTAGCTTTAGAGTTACTTTGAATAGTTGAAAATAAATTTTTATTATTATTACGTTTCTACATATTAAATTGTTTTCGCAGAATTACATGACGACCTATAGATAAATATCAAATAGGACTGATTTATTTTAAAATAAATTTATGAGAGAGAGATGACAAATAATATATAAAATGAGATGTACAGAATGAGATATCAGTGATGTAAATGGGGGATGAGATATGTAAATGATACCGTGAATTAATTTAATTCGGGCATGCATATGATAAATGATATATGTAAATGGGGGATGAGATATGTAAATGATACCGTGAATTAATTTAATTCGGGCATACATATGATAAATGATATATGTAAATGGGGGATGAGATATGTAAATGATACCGTGAATTAATTTAATTTGGGCATGCATATGATAAATGATATATGTAAATGGGGGATGAGATATGTAAATGATACCGTGAATTAATTTAATTCGGACATGCATATGATAAATGATATATGTAAATGGGGGATGAGATATGTAAATTGATTAATTCGAGCATCCATATAAATTTTTGCGGAACATTTAACATTCTAGTGTAATGATTCATTGTTACGAGCTCTAGTAATTTTAAGTCCGTTTATTATTTTGTTAGGATTAAGATTTCTTTGTGTTATTTTAAAACGTTGTTCGTCGAAATAATCATATAGATTAATTATGCTTAATATGAATTTTAGTTCGTATAAGATTAACGGTGACGCGTATCTATTTAATAAATACAACTTTTACAGTCTTTTAATAGATTACCTCTTTGGTGTAGTGGATGCATTGGCTGACTACCATTCGAGCGGTCCCCGGTTCAAATCCTGTTGGCTCCATTGGTTTTTTATAAAAAATATAGCGGGTTGCCTATCAACAGGCGCATAGAAATCTACTATACCGATCATATGACGTCACCGATAGATGGCATTAGTAGTACTAAAAATTTGAATCTAAGGGCGGGAAATCCTAGATGACAAATTGAAAATGACAGATACAAAATGGCAGATATGTTCGCGCATGCATATGAGAAATTATATATGTAAATGAGAGAGGAGATATGTAAATGATACCGTGAATTAATTTAATTAGATCAATTAATTTAATTCGCGCATTTAATTAGACCACGCCTCATTTGAATATTAATTCGCGCATTTAATTAGACCACGCCTCATTTGAATATTAATTAGATCGCGGGTCATTTGCATAAAAATTTTCCCACGCTCAGGTGACCCTATACCTACTAAGGTTAAAGAAAAAATAAGCACAATATTGTGCAAATAAGCACAAAACTACTATAGACACATTACTCCAATATTCATAAGTGTTTCCAACAACATTGTGCAAACATTCAACATGAGAGTCGCAAGTGTTTAATACAGCATTGTGCAAAACTATACTACAAAATGTAGAAGATTTATTAAACAAATTGTTCTAGGTAGCAACCTATTTGGTATGGAGATATAAATAATAAGTTGTTTGGATAACCATTACAATTTGCACAAACCAATGCAATTACATTGCACAAATTGTTCCTGTCACCGTTTTAGACCCAATTTGTTTTAATTTTCTCGACAATTGTGCACAAAATATACAAACATTTCTCCCTGTGCTGTTTTAGCAATTCCCGGAATGGTGCACGTTTGTTTCCTTTTCCAAAAGATATGAAAATAAGACGAATTTGTTATAGATATGCGTAGAAGTCAGAATTGGGAATTACTGAATACTCAAGATTATGTAAAGTAAGCAAGTTTGAGTCTTAATAAAATTAGATGTAGAAATAATATAAATTATTTCAGCATAAAGA
Organism: Agrypnus murinus; assembly: GCA_929113105.1. Classification (NCBI taxonomy): domain Eukaryota; kingdom Metazoa; phylum Arthropoda; class Insecta; order Coleoptera; family Elateridae; genus Agrypnus; species Agrypnus murinus. The sequence goes on from OV816025.1 coordinate 207,127,758, forward strand.
AAGAAAGGATAGTCTTTAGATTACACACTCTTTTATTACCGTTTTACATTTCCCCTAGTTCCATTTTGAAGAAACGCAATTTGAAACAAGAAGAAAAGATGAATGGTAAATATTAAAATGAAACGCAATTCCTACGTTATTTAACGTTTCTAATAGTTACAGTTAATAAGAAACGTAAAAGATTAAATGAAGAGATAAATGTAGTTGCAATTAATAAAAAAAATTAAAACTTTTAAAGGCAATAAAGGAAACAGGCCATCTAATTGCCAACACAATCATCAAATAATACTGGATATGTTAAAGAAAAGCCTAAAATAATCGAAGAGTGTGGAAGGATTGAAAGAGAGAGCCTCGAAATACTTTAAGAGATAATACTACAGCACATTCTCATGCAGATACTAAAATGAACAGAGATACTATTCTCTTCAGGTTTTAGAAATACCGATGTGGCCGCTGGAAATTTTGAAAATGGTAGTACAAATACGATTTGCAGGATAATTTTCAATTACCTACTTTACTTAATAGATTCTTAATTTTTAACTGGTTGGAAAGGTTACAAAAGCTTAAAAAATAGTTGTAGCATCCACTTGCATCATATTCCATTCTGTGCAGACATTTACAGAAGTTAGATTTCCGTCCACGGCTTTTATATGGCTTTCTGCCATATTTGTATAACAAAAAAGAGAAACACAAATACTGTTTGAGGGGGATATCATTAATAAATTAGTTGTATCACAGTTAAAATATTCGCTTTAGTTGTTATTGTTGTTTTGTTCATATAACTTTTGTTCATATAACTAATAAATCTTCGCCATTTTAGACCATCATTTTTTAATGTGTTAATGTTTTCGTGGTTTTATTCAGTAGTAGTAGTTAATATTACTCAATAACAGAAGATAATTCGAATGCCTAAAAATATTATTTGTTAATAAGTTAATCCATAGTATTATTGATTTGTTTTAATTAAAATATTCGTAACCTTTTCTGTATGTTATGTAAATATTTGATTTGACGAATTCATGACAAATTAAAATTGCCGCCAAAAAGGCGCCATTTTTGAGCCCATTTCAAAAGCCAATAGTGAAAATGGGTGAGATGACCTTTACTTTGGATATAATTATGCATGCATCAACGGACCTTGGTACAAACTAAATTCAAACATCAGATTTGTAATGATATAGTACTTACATACATATATTTATAATACATTTTGATTCACTCTCGAAATCATTTCTAAACCAGCAACCATTTTCTGATTGTTCCTTTCAATTTCTATAGTAATGTTTTTGTTGTAAACAGATGCAACTGAAGCTAATTGTGATTCGTTTTTTTTGTTTACATCCTTCCCATAGCCACATTGAATCATTTTAGCAATTTTTATTTGGCCACATAACATCGACAACTGTTGAAGATTTCCAAGACTGATGTTTAAAGTTAAAACATCATCGGCGGCGTTAGCCTACAATGTAGCCAACGTACGACGGTAACTATAACCTGTATATGATGTCGCATTTTTCAAACGACGATCTGCCGTATAGTGCCAATAAGAACGCTTCACCATTTGTAGCAAGAAGCAACGCGTCGCTTTTATCCAGGAGAATGAGGTACTTTAATTTCCCTTGATTAAAAAGAGCAGAGGTGGTGCCGCAACAATCAATTGTATGTAAAAACAAAATGTTCTTCTCAACAGCTTTCTTATATTTCAGACTCCACGTCGAATAAAGCAACTTTCAGCAACTTCCCCCCCGTCGGTTTCAGCAAGAAAATATTATAACCAAGAAATCTATGTCTTCTGCGACAACGACAGCACGCGTAAACGACGAAAACATGTCGATGGCTGTCTGAATGATCAGCCTATCCGCATATTCTACTGCTTACTCGACTGTGTAATTTTCTTTTTCAAACTGCGTAATTAACAAGGAAATTAAATGCCCTTTGTTAGTATCGCTCGCTAAGAATCGTTTTTGCGAAACAGGTGGAATCATGTGAAAACATTCTCGATTAGGTAGCAGATTCCGACCTCGAAGACCCTCACGAGGATGATCTAGTCCTTGATTCGTTGGAGTAGGTGTTGTGAGGAAACAGTAGACGAGCAAGATTCTGAAGTTAGTGAACATAGTGGTCCAGGGACACATCGCGTAGTACAAGACGACAGAAAACGCGCATGTAAGTTTGGCGTGTAGATTAGGCCTACCGAGGATACCACGTTACAACAAAAAATGCGCCGCTCAACTCTATTTCATGGGTGGTTTGGAAACGAATTAACAAAAGCATTGGTTTTTATTACTTTATTAGATAAAACTACTTTAGGTACTTAGCTAATTGGCGGATAATTTGTAAAAAGTAGCGTGCAATGCCGGGTTTCTGCGATCTTAAATAGTTCGACCTATTGTTGGGCCCTGTAACTCAGAAAGCTATGAGATGGCGGTGCGGGCGGCAGTCAATCAAGGTCGTAAACTTAGGGTCATACTTAGGCTCACCTAAGTCTATAATCCTGCAAAGTTTCAATACTCAGCCTTTTCCACCAAAACACCTTTATTTATGTCTCTATTGAATGGACTATATAGTCCAAGAACCAGCGACGGATTCCTTATAGTATTTTTAACAAGCGTATAACTGCTATGGAAGGCCCGAATGAAAGGTTTGAATATACTGAGAAAGGAACCCGACGTCTGGC